>JAEQBH010004235.1:0-493108 GCA_016808115.1 Tetrastigma voinierianum | reverse complement strand
AAAAACATCTTTTATTTTATATCATTTTTATACAAACTTCACATAATCTTAAAATTTGTTTACCTGGTAAAATCTTATGAAGGTTGGAGATGGTCCGAATATGAATGTTGAAAAGTTTTATGGATAAGTTAGTCCTACAGACATTTAATTCATAAAAATATCTTGTCTGAGGAATCTAAAATCGGAAGATAAAAGGTAGTTTAAATGGCAGGAATGTAGGTAGTTTTTAAAAGAGGTTACTGTGTGTTGGGTTTAGATCATTGTTGGTAGATAGAGAGATTTGCGATGGAAAATGTTAAAGAAGAATGTAGCATCGTATAAGATGGAAGTTGGAAGAATTCATTCACATATCTTGAAGAGAGGCTACAAAAATAAGAATTAGTAAATTTGTGGCCTATGATGATTTATATGGTAAGATGACAGTATGAAAGTGTTGTGACCATTATGGAGTCCCGAATGGCTGAGATTCTTGCTTGATTTTGTGGTTCTGTGCCACTTGGCTCCTCACACCCGGCCAGTAGCACCCAGGGTGAGCTACACTCAAGTGGTTGTAACAGTGGTATTAGAGTGGTTCATTCCTTGGGGATGACCCCCGTCTTGAAATTGTGGGAGGGGAAGCTGCGGGTAAGTCAGTGAAATCTGCTATAGTGTTGTGGGAGGCTATTGCAGGTAAAGTGCGAAGTCACCAAGCTATGAGTGGATTGTTATGACCCATTATGAGGTCACATCCTTCGCTAAGTTACGGCTTGGCCTTATGGGTTTATAACCACTTGGAGTTCCCTCAGCGATAAATAGCTTTTAAGTGAGTTCTATTCAAGTGGTTGCAATGAAAGATGCGTGGAAGACAGGTGCAGACCGTTCAGTGCATTAGAAGTGCGGATCATAGAATTTTAGTTTAGGCTTGGGAGTTATTAGTGACCATGAGATCGGAAGTCTAAAATGCATGAAAGATGAGAATATGGAAGGTTGTGGGAACATGGGATTTTCTTTGTAGCGGTGTATAGAATTTAATTTGTTTAACAAGACCTTGATCATGAAGACAAAGGATGAAAAACTTTTCGTAAACTGCAATATACAGGAAAGAAGGTCGAATATAAAGCTCCACAAATTGTATCATGATGTTAAGCTTTACAAGTTATGTTATGGAACTTTGGTGATGATTTTAAGAAAACTTTAAAAGGCGGTAATCGGTATCAAAGTTTGTACTTGGAGGTTTCCACACAGGAAATATACCATGAAGGAAATTTATTTTCTTTGGATAAATTAAAAGAAATTGAGCGATAAGAAAGATTTCCATGTAGTGCTTATTGACGTGAGGATTTGTGCAGTTTCTAAGGAATTAATGTATTGGGTTGCGGAAGAGAGGTTGGAGCGATATGTGATCGAAGTCACGGATAATGAGTACGTAAGTATAATAGTGTTGGAGGACGAATAGTAAATCCAGGCTATTGATCTCTTGCTTTTTTGTATTGATCATCACGTAAGTTCTTGGGTATATTAGAGTACATCACGAGGCTTGTAGTGTCTTTGATTATTGTTTTAATTGATGTTTATAAAGGGAATTGACTCTAAGTTATAACTATCAGGATAGATACTTCGGAGTTTGGGCTTCCAAGTAAGGATGAGACTCATAGAATTTTTATCGCGGAGAAAATCACATAAATGATGGTTGATATCTTGATTAATTAATTATCCGCATAATGAGTGAAGATCAAGGAGGGATTTCTCCGTCTTGTTAGTACATAATGAATGAACCAGAGAAGCAGAATTTGGGAATATTTGTATCTGAAGGCCTTTCATCGACATGGAAAATTTACATTGAGATGAGGCTATAAACGGTTATGCACTACGGTACATAATGTTGTTGTTAAGAAACAACGTGTTTGAAAAATAAGTTTATGCGAACAAAGATAGAACAAGTGGGAATACAAGAAAGATGGAGCGCAAATGAGTCTATCATCAGAATATAGGTGATCTAAGTTAGTTCGACGCAGCTAATAAGGTCAGAGTGAAAGAAGCGGTCCGACAGGTGATTTTCATTCATATTCATGGTGTCAACAACAAATTGAGTCAAGACCTTGGTAAATTCCAGCAACAAGCGACATGAGTGAGAAGGGATCAAAGCGTATTTATCTATGGTTGAATTATAGGTGAAGGACTCTAATCCTCAGGTTTTGAACATCAAGCCAGAAATATTCAAATATTGTTTTCATTTTTGTGATTGTTATGATGAGGATGAATCTTTAACGTATTCATTAAGGTAGGGAATTTCTATTAGTTTAAATCAGAGTTGAATTAGGATTAATAGTTTTGTCCGATTGGCTTGGTTAAAGTCAAATTTAAGATTTAGTCGTTAGAAACCAAATTAGAATTAGAGTCATAATAGGTCATTAGAGTCCTAATATACTTCAATTTTCATAGAGATGTGAGCCTATAAAAATGGCCATGTAAAAAAAATTTAATTGGCTAATAATATTTTGTTTTATTTGCAAATATTGCAATTCTCAATGGCGAGACTCAAATGATTTTCTTATCTATTTTTTTCCTCTTGGTAGACTCCTAAGCGAATTTGTGGGGCCCATGTGGCTTTCTATCACTTCTCTTCATATTTTTCTCTATATTTTCAATATTATCTCTCTAGCTCACCTACTCAAATTTTAAGCGAAACACTTATTTTGATCCTTAAAATTTATCAAATTTGAATGACTGCGAGGGGACAAACAATAGTATGATGTACCAAATTATTAGGCGGGCTATTAATAAAGCGGGCCTTTGCGTCTGCATCGCCACCGGGTTATTTAAACTTTTCTGCGCCTCGAAAAGGCGTGAAAGTTCATCTACGAAAAGTCCTCTTCAAACATTACCGTTCTTCTTAGGCAGTGCATTGGTATGGCGCATTTTCCCTACGATGTTAATAAGTTAACTATTACATGTAATTCTCCATCCAAAAAAAACATTTCATCATGGGTTGAATATCTAATTAGGACACCAGTTTTGAATTATATATCATTGTGGTTTTGAAGTATAATGCTCCATATTTCATACTTAATCATGATTAAAGGAAAAAAAAAAAGTTGAAGCGGAAATTAACAAACGGTTCAACCTATAATTCTTGTTACTAGTAATTTGTTGTTCTATGTAATATTGGCCTTTCCCTACATATTTGTTTGGGCTAGGTTTGGTTTAAGGAAAGAAGCGAAAAGAAAAAAACCAGATCAATAAATTCATTTTTGTAATACTAAGCTCCTTTAATTAATTTAATTCATACTATTGATTCAAAATAGTTTGAGAAGGCATAGATCGATTAATTTTCATCATATTTGAGTTTTCTATTATTTTTCACGATATTAAACATGAGAAAATTATTCTTTTAATTAAGTGTAGTGCTCATTCAATATCATGTCTCTATCTTGAATTTTGACTAATATTTCATAGTCACCCTTTATTTTCCATCTTAGATTTGTAGATATGTTTTATAAGCTTTTGAGTATGCGATGAAAAAAGGAATTTGGTTTTAGTGCGATGATTGCATTATCATGTAGACATATCAACGAGATTCATTTGTTCCATTATAGTTGCAAATGGGAGGGTTATATGTTCTGTTATTATTCACCTTGATCATTTTTCTTTTTCTTCTTCATTGCACGGGGGATTAGCTGAAGTCTGTGATTCTGTGATTTATGTCCGTACCAAAGAGGATGATAGTTGATGATGAATATCATCTTGGTGGATGTGCGATATTAACGGAAGTCCTTTGGATGGTTTCAAGGGATCTGAGATTGCCATGGGCGCATCGATGACATACGCCAGTCGGGGGAAGAAAGACTCATCCGCGACCGAGGTTTTTCTTTCATATCATTTTTTTTTTTGGTTTCATATTGTTTCAAAACTTTGTTTTGTCTATCCATCACTTTCGTCTTACGTAATTTGGATCTGGTATATGGAAACATAGGATCACTCTGGTGAGCACAGGCGTTCTCGATTGTTTTAGTGACAGGACTCTAGAATGTATGAGAAAAGTGAACAACATTGCCAAAAGCTATTTGAAAAAGAGGATATCCTGCGTGAAGAACACAAGAGATGAAAGGGGCATTTGATGCGGAGTCCCGATCGAGGGTGAACAAAGATGGAAAGTAACCACATTGCCGTCCGCGAATGCTTTCAGGCGTAAGTGGTAAAGTTCTTGGATCATCAACTAATGCTTCTGATGCTCTAACCACATAACAATCTCATCAAACCTTCAAAATTGAATGCTTGATTTATCATTGAAAGTCGGACGAGAACAAAAATGGCGAGCCTCTTGGTAGCTTGAGGTGAAATCGCGAGAAGCGAGATGATAATAACCTTGCAACAAAGAGTTAGAATGAAATTCGAGCAGAGAGAAGAAGACACCTCACATTTGGTCATATTACTTGTTGTATGTATGTATGTTTGTTTGTTTGCATTTGTTTGTATGGAAATAAGTTCAAAGTAAAACATTTATTGATGATGGTACAATGTTAATATCAAGTTTCCATGATATTAAATAAACACCTCTTTGGGCAAATGGGAAGAAAGCAGAAGCTTCTCACTTTCATTTTCTTTAATGTTTGAGAAAGTATTGCATGATGTTGATAAGTTGTCAGTTTGATGCCTTTGAGATTAAATTAAAGTGAAGAATAATATTTTTGGTATTACTACATATATACTAAATTAGCAATCTTAATAAAAACATAATAATATGTTTTTTAAATTCCTTAAAACCTTAAAAATTTACATTTTATTTATTCAAATATGTAATTTTTATTTTTCTCAATTCACTTTCCCTTTTGGAATCATCATATATTAAAAATATTAAGATTTTAACACCAGCCCATCATACCTAACTCACATGGTAAACCGTTCAACATTTAAATAGGTAGGCGTGAGGGGAGGTGTCTGAAACTTGAATTCGGTGTAATACGGAGTTCTTATATTGTAATTAATGTGTTTAGTTATAAAAAAAAAAAAAAAAATTAACACCATTTATTTTTTAGGAGTCTACTTTTATACACTATTTTCTCATATTCATTGTTTTATGATATTTTTATTCTTATAAATTTTAAGGCGTTAAGAAAAAATAATTAAAAGGAAAAAGTGAAGGAAAAATACCATTCAAAATTGTTAAAATTATTCTTATTTGTAACTGAAAAATGTATTTAGTGATAATTATATTTAAATATAGAAAAATTTAAGACAGATTAACCGCATAGCGCATTTATAATTAGTGCGTCTTATTTTATTTTATTTTTTAAAAATTAAAAATAATTTTTTTCGTGTCTTCTAAAATTAGGGTTTTTAGCTCACTTTCTTCCTCTGCAGATTCTGAAGTCACTCAATCACTGTACACTGTAAGCTCTCTAACCCTCTCGAAGCTTTTTACGTATTTTTCTTTTTCTTTGTTCAGTTTTTGTTTTTCTTTCCCTCTCTTTGGTTCCAGAGCACACTCGTGTGAAATGGAGTTGAAAATCTCGTGTAATTGCATCCATACTAAGTCACATAGTTTATGCGGGTTTCTTTGCTCTCACTTTCTCTTCCTTCTACTAGCATGTAAGGTTGTTGTGTTTGATTAGTGAGAAAAGTGAGGAGAAGAGGAAATGAAGGAAAGTGAATCTTGCGTTTTTATGTTGTTTTCTAAAGGGATGAGAGGTGGGAGCTTGAAGATTTAAAGAATTTTGGTTGAGATTTTCGTAAAACAAACTATACCAGTTGGATTTTGAATTTTGACTTCAGTGGGAGCTAGGTCATTTCGGTGAAGATTTTCTCAGTACCAATTCAAGCATACAGTCATTTTGCTGAAAATTCATGATTTTTCGAGGCTTAGATAATCACCAAAATAAGCTGGAGTTGTGAGACCAGGAGAAAATCGATTTCTAAGGAAAGGATAAAATAATAATTTACGGTAAAATTGAATTTTTCTAGATCTCGGATAATGAAAACGGACTCCGCGTTAAGAATCGTGCAGCGTAGGCTACCACGTCGAGGTTTCGTTGGATTAGAAGGTGGTCGAATTTCACATTTTTGAGGGCGTGGGGTGTCGGATGACACGCTGGCAAGGTAAGGGTGCCAAGTGGCAAGATTAGAACACCACGTGGGAGGAGACCAAAGAGCCAACCATTTGCATGTCAACGAGGACACATGGCCTGGAAGGAGATCCATGGCTCACATTGAGCCACATGTAAAGTGGGTTGGAGAAAGTCGATAATGAGGCAGCTTTGTAATTTTAAGGAGAAGACATCATCTTCTCACTTGGATTCTTCTTGGCTGGTTGTTTGACGCGGTGGGTACGGAGATGGGGGTTTAGAGGGAAAGTCTGTTCTCTCTAGATCTCGACAATCGGACCGTCGGCTCGCTTCGGCGAAGCGAAGTTAGTCTACGTCGAGGGCTACGTGTGAGTATCGGGTTGGGAGTTCGACAAACTCCGAGAAAGGTAGGGGTTTTTTTTCTCCTACTTGTTTCACTTTGCTTAAGGGTTTTGTAATGGGTGGGGATTTGTTGAGGCTGGGGCATTTTGATTTCGAGTTCAAGATTTGGGCCAAGTGAATAAATCCTTGGTGTGGTTTGGATAGTCCAGAGGCTGACTGTGTGATTGTGTGATATTGTGTTGTGCATGAGAAAAATAAGCATGTTTGTGTGTGATGTTGTGGAGGCGGAGTTCAAGAGGCCTTGAGCCTGCTGGTTGTGCCTTAGCCCATGTGAGCTAAGTTTATGTTATTATTATAAAATGAATAACATGATTTATGGAACTAATTATGTTAATATATGCATGAGTGATATATTAGCATGTTTTGAATGTTGTGTCTTAATTGCATTCTTGACTTAGGTGGGAAGTATACGAGTAGGGAAGTCCCTTTGCGGGCTTCACCCGGTCGTGGGAATATCTTTTTTCGAATTATTGAAGGCGCATTAGGGAGGGGCATCAGGGTTTAGAGGCGAAGAAAGCGGCCCAGAGATGGCCTTATCTTGTATTTTACGTATTTCATTAGAAATTTTGGACTAGGGCCAGTTTTGTATAAACATAATAAATACAATTATAAATGAATCCCTATTTTGTATAAAATTATACTTGGGTTGTAGCGGATGTGCGGGCCCCTGCGAGGCGATTTTATCATCGTGCCTCGTGACTTGAGACCGCGTGTTCAGCGGGTTGGCGGCGTCAGCGGACACCGGGTTTGGGGCGTCCGCGGGGTTGCCATGACAAATGTCTGGCACGGAATGTATTTGTTTTTTGGGTATTATTTTATAGTGAAGCATATTATTTTTAAATCTTTTTTTAGGTGTTAATTAGGCGAATTCGGTGCATTGTTCGGTTGAAGGAGAATGAAGCCAGCGGGGCCACGCGATCTTTGAAAAAGATCGAGATGCCTCGTTAACGAGAAGGGGGCCAGCGGTGTACCTCTAGGAGTGGGATGATGTGGGCCGTTCACATTGTCTACATGTCCTATAGGGGAAAACCATATTGGTATACCATAATGCGTTATTGCTTTTATTTTGGTTGCTAGTTTTTTACTTCCATTTTCAACATTTGGTTTAATTTGTTTGTTCTGTTTTGTTCATGTTCTATGGTGATGGTTGGTAGTGATTCTATCCGACATACTCGGGCATGAAAAGGGCTTTTTTTGCACCTTGATCAGATTATCTTGGTAGTGATGTTCTTTTGGTGACACGATTATGTTTCTTTTTCCTTGTTGAATATTGTAATGTTATTTGTTTTTATAACCTATTAATCGCTGAATTGAGAAATGAAGTTAGAGAATATCATTATTGTTTTGATATTATAATCTGATTGCATGGTGTTTTTTCATGGTGTTTTTTACGAAACAATGGAATGAATCCTTCCTCGATGGTCTTGCGAGAAAATGATCAAAGCAACTATTGCTAAAGCATATAAAGATTCATGCAATATCTCCTCTTATCAGTATCTTGTACTATTGAACCTTTACTTGAGATATATCTTATAGGAATGAACTACATATAACACTTGAATTTATATATCTTGAATAGCTCTTCAGCACCTCGATGGTTTCTTCGATTAAATTTTCCAATTTTTGTTTTTCTCAAGGAATAAACTCTTGAAATTCCTCTCTTCATATGAAATAGCTTCTATACTTGAAATCTATCAACAGTTTTCGGTCGCCTTGAGATAGTTTGTGCTTTGAGTAGATTTTCTTAGTGACTTTTCTCCATTTGAATCATTGCATGGTGATCATCTTTCTTAAAATGGTCGAAAGCACATCAGTTAGTTATCTACCATTATAAACGTGTAATGAGAGTATTCTCAGCTGGATTGGAGTGATCACTCAATAGAAGACCATTCCACGATTTAGAGGTTCCTAGGGGATACGGGTTAATGGACCTACCCCCTTTGCATTCGTATAAAGTGTCCGCACACTTGAACATGTACTTTGGTACTTTTCGAGCGAGAGGCTACAATAATCAAATCTATCGCTGAAATTCCTTTGGAGAAGCCCCCTTTTCATCTACGTATAAAGTGTCCATGCATACTCGAACATGTACTGTTGCCAGGCGCTGAAGGCTCTGATAACCCGTCTCGGCTAAAATTCCTGTGGAGAAATTGTCCTTCGCCTTCTTTGATTATGTTGAAGTTCCTATTACTTTCCTCGGCATTGTTTCTTCTCGGTGAATGGGTTTATGTTAATCTCATACTTATCTACGGCTTGATGCTCTTAGGCGTAGTATGTAGCAACATATACTCTTAATGATCATTTCATTGATTATCTTGCATGTCTTGTCTTGTCAATGAACTTTTGTCAATCTTGAAACATTTTAGAACTTTCATCTTCGGTTTTCCTTTTTGGTTATCTACTCTACTTTCTCATGTAAAATTGCCTGTTCTTTTAGATGTTCTCTCCACTTCTTTGCATTGTAATGTGTTTGCATTTCTGGCATGACTTTCACTTTGGATCATCTTTGCATCCCTTCCATATTTCACGGAGAAGGTTAGCCGTTTATTTAATTAAAATTTACCTTTATTACTTTGCCTATAAATTTAGCCAAATATTTGAATTTGTTCGTTGGGCCACCTTCAAGGCGGAGCTTTTATAATGCTACAGCAAGGCTATCTGATTGCTTTTGTGATTATGAAAGTGAGCAAAGTTTCAGTTGAAGATATGCTATATGATGAAACCAACATTCTTAAATATGGATAAAATTAGGTGAGTTGATTTTTGTTTGTAGATGTATGTTTCATTCTCCCCTTTTTGGAGACTAGTAATAGTTTCCTCTAATTTCCTCTGATTGTCCGAACTAATTTTGAAGCTAATCTAAATGCATATGTTTCCTTGATTGGTTGTAAGGGACTTAGATTTGGGTCTTTTAATCTTTTATTTTACGGTTTCTAAATTTTTTTGGTCAATGTTATCTTTAAAGTTTAAATGAGTACTTTATTCCATGGAAAATTGGTTTAGACGACGAGCAGTATCACTTTGTCGAAATTTGTTTTGATTTCTGTCCTTCTCTTGTACTTATTTTTTGAAGGCACGAAATGGTCCATGTATTACAGTTAGCTTAGATCCGTTTAATTTTAAATTTGCAGTTTGCTCTAATGTTCTATCTTGGGTCTCTTATTGAAATTATCTTTGCGAGAAACATCTACTGCCTCATTCTTAAAGCTTAAATCTTTCTACCATAGACATTCTTATCTAAATCATAGATTCTACTAGTCTGAAGTATTCTTGTTTTAGATCTTCATCTGTGTACTTTGTTCTTTACCTTCTATGAGATTAGTGGGTTTTGTCTTCAACGTAAGAAGGTTTTGGCAAATAATACTAATTAGTGATTAAGATTAAATTGACTATGCCAATATTGGTTTTGTTGTGCTCCGCTACATTATTATATTGTGTCTGGTGCTAGTTTTCAAACTTTTTACATAACCAATCTAGAAAATATAAAACTTGTTCTGAAAAAAGGAAGCAATATGGTGTGTGTGCTTCTCATATGCAAAATATTGGTTGCATATAATCGATCTGTTCTTGGTTGTTTGGACATTTAAAACAAGATTGACTTTAGATGTGTTAATTTTTATTATCTCATTTAATGTTCCTAACTATAATAAAATCCATCTTCTGCAGGTTATTGATTTCCATCAGACATTAGAAGTAAATGGAATATGATTTTGGTGTTACTGTGAAAAAGCTTCACTACTCATCAGATCAAGATGGTGGAGATATGGCTGATTTGAAGGCTTTGAGATTCATGCTCCCAACACGGATAAGGCATGTAATGTCAAGCTTTATGAAGCCCCAGGTTCATTTCCGAGAACTCATTTTGATTTACGAGTTTATGGAAAAGGGAGCTTGAGAAACATTCTAAGCAACGATAAAGCGGCGAGAAAACGATTGGATTGTGAGGCTGACATTGTGAAAGGGGTGGCTAAAGCTTTATCTTATATGCACCATGATTGCTCACCTCCGGTAATTCATGCGAGGTATAACCAACAACAATGTTGCGGTAGATTGATATGAGGCCCCATGTCTCGAACCATTACGGCTAGGCTTATAAAAGCGGGACTCATCTAATTGGACATTTGCGAGGAACTTTTTGGTTATCTTGCTCCAGGTACCATTTTTCTTAATTAGTGGGTTAATTTATACTAAATATAATTTCTTGCGAGGTAAGAAACGCCGATGTCTTGTAATTTCGCGCTGCGATCAGAAGGTGAATGTCAACGGATGTTCTGGCAAAGTTGTAACTAGTAGCGAGATGCATTACTGGAAGGCATCTTTGGTGAGCCATCTCATGTATTAATGCCAAACGTCTCGCAAATACCAGGCCTCATTTACGATTACCTCAAAACCGTTGTTGAATCGATGTTATGGATGGCGCCCTCCTCTCTATGGATTGAAATTGAATTTGTTTAAAGTAGTGGTTGCAATTGAAAATGGCATGCGCTTTGTGCCTGTGTCGATCCGATCTCGGCCCGACTATAGCAGTTGACGAGCACTCTCGTCTGAGGCCTTGGCTAGCGATTTTCAAAGCGATTACATTGGTGAGCTGTTTTTGGTCGCCGCGAAACTAGGCGACGGTCCTTACTTCTCCCATGTGTATTTTTATCACACGGAATCATTGATTTTTTATTAAGGCGAAAATCTCTTTTCTCTGTCTCTCACTTTATAATTGATCCATAAATTGGTTTGTGAAGCCTATGACTATGTCTACACTTGAGGCTTGATCATCTTCGATGCGCTTTCTGTTTTTTGAGAGATCGGATAGCTGTAGTTTCTGGAAATGAAGTGGGTCGTTCCTGTGTCTACATGTCACATAAAGGGAAAACCATCTTGGTATACCATAATGCGTGTGCTTTTATTTTGGTTGCTAGTTTTTGCTCCATTTTTCAACATTGGGTTTTTAATTTGTTTGTTTCTATTTTGGTCATGTATGGTGATAGTTTGGTAGTGAATTTATCCGACATACTTTCAGGTATCATTTGCTGCCATACTTTGATAGATGATCCTTGACCATTGATGTCCTTTTGGTGACACATTATGTTCTTTTTCCTTGTTGAATATTGTAATGTTATTTGTTTATATAACTTAGTAATCTGCTGAATTGAGAAATGAAGTTTAGAGAATATCATTATTGTTTTTGATATTGTAATCCTAGGTATAGTCATTTTTTTGCAATTTTTTTTTTTAAATAATGGAATGAATTGTTGAATGAAACCTATTTGATGAAATGACCAAAAACAACTATTGCTAAAGCATATAAAGATTTGATGACTTGGTGCGAGCTGTCTGTATCTTCTCTTATCAATATCTTGTGCTATTAAGACCTTTGCGGATATATCTTGAAGGAATGAGACTACATCTACCACCCAATTTTATGCCATCTTCTGAATAGCTCTTGCTTCTCAATGGTTTCTTCATTAAATTTTCCAATATTTCTTTTTTCTCAAGGAATAAACTCTTGGAAATTCCTCTCCTTATATGAAATAGCTTCCTATACTTGAAATCTTTCACTGTTTTCTAGTATGGCCTTGAGATCTTTTGTACTTTGAGTAGATTTTCTTGAGTGACTTTTCCATTTAGTTCAAGCTGCATGGGTGATGAATGCCCTTAGGAAAGCGATCGAAAACATCACTAGTTAGTTATCTACCATCGTAGCATTGTTATGAGAGTATTCTCTGTGGCTAGTGGAAGGGATCCTTTCATAGAAAAGACCATTCACTATTAGAAGTTCCTTTTCTGCCTTACAGAGGATGCGAGGTTAATGTACTTTCCTACTTGAGGCAGGGGCTACGATAATCAATTCTATCATTAAAATTCCTTTGGAGAAGCCCCCGAATATTCGCCTTCTTTGATTTATGTTGAGTTCCCATTGCTTTCCTCGACATTGTTTTCTTCTCGGTGAATGGGGTTATGTTAATCACTTACTTATCTACGACGATCTTGCTCTCGCTGCGAAAAGTGTCTTATAAGGACATTCATTTTAGTTGGGGCCAAAATAATTTGCAACGAAACATATCTTTGGTTTCATATTTATTTGGTCGCAGCTAACGGTGACTCCATATATAATTGCAAATAGAATTGTGATTGCATGCAAGCGATCAGTAAGGACGTAGGAGACATTGAAAGCTATTAGAAGGGCGACCAAGGGGTGAGTGATAACAATAGTAAGTTTACGCCTAGTAGTTGTTGAATATCTAGAAAGACATGATAATTTTGATTTCGGTTTGATGCTTTCTCTTTATATCTCTTCTATTTTCCTTTAGTTTTGCTACTAATTTGTATGAATTTCGATATTCTCTAGATTCTTGTGTTTATTGAGTTTTTGTTTGAGATTTATGTTCCAGTGAGGAGAAATGAAAATATTAGATTTTTCTTTGCCTGATGGTGCGTACCCAAGGGTTGTATAATTGAGAAACGTATGTGATCCTTAGTATCTTGAGGTCATTTTTCTTCGGATCTAAACTTCAGCTTTTTGATTGATTTAGTGAATTAAAATCTATTAGTATTAATCCAAAACCATACGGGAAAATGGTTAATTAAATGCATAAACCGGTAGTCCTTGAAGTGTTTGATAGAATGTTTGAGAGAGACAAAGAACATAGAACAGAACAGAGGAGTGTGAACTTGTAATTGTTCAGTCAGAGGAGACAAGCCATTGGATATGTTTGTATTTATGAATATTTGTAATCATTTAGTAGCATTTAGTGGCCATCATTTTCCAAGGAATACATAAGATAAGGCGTATAGAACAAGGTAAAATACCTTGTGGGGGTTGCATGCGAAGTTCCCACCCCAATCTCCTCCATTCCCTTGGTGTTCTACTTCTTGTGAAGGTCATGTGATCAAAGTCTATGAAGACAAGCCATTGGCACCACGCTGTTTGATTTCGACCCGACCAATCAAGTCATTGCTTCCAAGGCATACAATTGATATAAGCATTCAAAGTAAAAGCTTCTCCAAGACATTGGAAACTAGTTTGGACCACAATATTTATGGCTAGTCATTATAAATATTGCCAACTAATATTTGCCCATATATGAGCGAGTTTCTGAGATTGATTACAACTTTGTGTGTGGCTGAATTTCTTCTTTAGTATCCACAACTACATTTGGTTTATAAGAATATTTTCTAGGGTCTTTATGCAGTTTAGAGAAACCTAAACATCCTAAATTTAAATTCCATTCCCTATTCTGAATTGCCTTTCTCTTCCATTGAACCGTTTCCATTAATTTCCTAGAGAGAAAGTATAGTTGTTCTATTGCCTGCTTGATGCTAAACACATATAGTTCACTATTGTTCTTTGGCGAAACCTTAGTCTTTGTGAAGAAATTAGCGGTACTTATTTGTATAATTAGGCGATAATCATGTTTTGGAACAAGCTTTGTTTGGTGAATGTTGTTATCAATGCTTAAATAAAATTTTGGTTAGGAAATTTGTTGGTCTTATATTATTCTAAGGCAATTCTTTATTCCAAAAGTGCTAAAAATACAATAGAATTGGAACTAAGCGTTTCATTGTAATTACAGTCGATCCACTGAAGAACATATCAATAAAAAGACATGCGAGCCCTTGAACAAATTTACATTTAATTAATTGTGCTTATCTGACTATATATAAAACTATCTTTACAATTGTGTGATAAATTAAATAGCATGTGATTATTAGAGACATATGCAAAAACCAGGAGTAGGGTTTGGCCAAGTAGAAGCTATCGAGTCGAGAAATCTTGCAATCCTTTTTATAAGCATAAACTTTGTTTCTCTAAGGTCCCACAGAAATGGTTATGGTTTGATAAGACTGTCTAATAGGATGTCCCATGGGTCTAAATGGTGGTGAAGCATGCGACGAGACATATACTCTGAGATGATTGCCAAATAAATTTAGAACAATGTTGTAGAAAGAAAGATTCAATGGGGCTCTGATTTTATTATTGAAGTATAATGTACACGAGGGACAAACCTTTATACAGTTATTACTTAGTTTTATTGTTTGAAAATGAAATAACAAATTTAAGTCCTGGGTGGATAAACTAGCTTGCCTTATTTACGACCATTCAATTTATCGGATGAAAAACCAGGGTTTGGTGCAACATAATTATACCCAATATAACCACGGAGTAACCCACTATTTATTAGTACGTCCGGTGGGAGTCATGAGAGGCATTGTTGTCCGGCGTGGATCGAAATTGGTATGCGATCCTTTTCCACTCACATTTGGCTGCGAACTTTAGCTGCAATTCCTGGCCTCCAATTTCTTCAGGTTGATTGGCCGGAGATATACCATTTAGTCACGACAAAAAATTAGCTCTATTCTAATCCTTTATTATATATCTTGAAGCTATTCTTGCAGATGCTGACAACGATTTGAGGACTTATGCATCAAGGTTCTACTTTGAAACTTTTGACCTTTTTATTGTATTATACCCTGAAGATTTTTCTTAGTGGCTATCTCTCACCATGCGGAGTTCGAATAAAGCTTATTATCTTAAAGGCAAAGTCGAGGATGATTGCCCGATGTATGTATTGGTTTAACTACATGGATGATTGACAAATCTACTATTAGATATGTCTTTACGAATTTTTCTGAATATGGCTGTTGAATATTGGAAGAGAACAATAGGGAGAGAATAAAAATCTTGAAAATAGGTTGTGAGAGGAGTCTAGTTTGAGGTATATTTCAACATATTTCTTGCCCTTTTTCTTGCTAAGATCTAAGAACCCAAGCATATAATAGTGAAAGGAAGGCGACGAATACTAAATTGTAGCAACTAAAGTATATTGTGAATTTCAACCCTAGAGCAGGTATCTTCATTTTTCAATTTTCATTCTTCTCCCTTCTTGATATTTTTCAACCATAGGAACAACATTTCCATATGCATTATTGATATTGTGCACTCTGCTATTTCCCTCTGATACGCGAATCACACAGGCGTAGCTTGGGATCGAGAGTGGTTTGAATTGGAGTTCACCTGCGAAAATAAGGAATATGCGCTATTTTGGCTAATATTGTATTGTTGATTCATGTTGGTAGGAAAATTGAAGAAAAACATTTATGGTTCAATTTACTTTAAATATTCTGAATTAGACTTTACGGCCATTTGGTTCTTGGACTGGTTTTTTGCAATGTAATTTTGTGATTGAAATATGAGATTTGGCTTGTTTTTTAATCCATGGAACCTCTGAATCTTTTTGTTGTTAATTTGGTTTCGTTTGATTTACCTATTGTTGATTAATAGCGATATATCTTTTCTTGAAATTTTTTAGATTGGGAGTAGATTATATCTCGCATGGTCCGTTTATTACATCTAAAGGAATTTCTAGCACCATATATGGTAACAAATTCGTGAAAGAACCAGCCCATATATATCTCTACCATATAGTAGCATTGACAAAGCACCCACGTCTATATATCACGTAGTAGCGGCTGATAAAACCCATCTATAATTACCCTTATTGTATGGCGAAAATCACCCCATCTATGTATCACCTTATAATAGCGGCTACCTAAAGTCTCATCTATAACTACCCTTATAGTAGCGGCCAGCAATTACCCCATCTATATATCACCCATATAGTTGCGGCCGTGAGTGGCTTCAATCATAGTCACCCACTTATAGTTGCGGCCAGTACCTTTCATCCATAACCATCACTAATAGTTGCGGCCAATGGCCCCCTCGTAGTCATATCTTCCCGGTTTAGCGGAAAAAAGACCCGACCATATACCACCTTTAGTAGTGGCCAAAACTAAAATTGTAACTATAACCTATAGTTATGCTCCTATATAGCCACACCTTGTTGTTGTTTCAACTGCATACATATCATATGGTTACACTTGATCTTACTTTTGGTTGGGGTCGGTGATCCCAAACTAAAAACAACTGCTTTGTAGTGTCTTAGTTATGTAGCAACATATGCTCTTAACGATCATTTCGACGATGTGCTCCTTGCATGTATGTCTTCTTAATGAACTTTTATCAATCATGAAACTTTTTAGAACTTTCATCTTCAGTTTTCCTTTTTGGTTATCTAGTTTACTTTCTCATGTAAAATTGCACATGTTCTTTAGATGTGCTCTCCACTTACTGCATTGTAATGTGTTGCATTTCTTGTGCAGCTTTCACTTGGATCATACTGCATCCCTTCCTTATTTCCTAGAGAAGGTTGACCATTTATTTAATTAAAAATTTATGTGATTACTTTACCTAGAAATTAAGCTAATATTTTAGATCACTTCATTGAGACCATTCAAAGGGCCGGAGTTTATGATACATGCAATAAAAGGCTATCTACCGATTTCAACAATGGAATTATGTGAAAGTGAGCAAAGTTTCTAGTAAGTCATGTTGTATGATGAACTATAGGGCATTCTTCGCTCCATGGATAAAATTGAGATTGGGTTGATTCTTGTTTATAGATGTATGTTTTCATTCTCCCACTTTTTAGAGACTAGAAATAGTTTCCTCCTAATTTCCTCTCATTGTCAGGCGGTTTTGAAGCTAATCTAAATCTCCAGTTTCACGATTGGTTGTAAGGGACTTAGATTTGGTCAGCACTAATCTTTTTATTTTCTGGTTTTAAATTTTTTAAATTGACGTTATCTTTAAAGTTTCAATGATCTGTATTCCATGGAAAGTGGATTTGGGCAGAAACGATATCACAACATCGAGTTGTTTGATTTCTCATCCTTCTCTTGTACCTTTTGAAGGCTGGCGAAGTAGTCGTGTATCGAGATATTAGCTTAGATCTGTTTATTTGAGTTCGCGGTTGCTCCTAATGTTCTATCTTGATTCTCTTATTCGAAAATTACTCTTTGCGACATCTACTACCTCATTCTTAATCCTTGATCTTTCTACCATAGACATTCTTACGAATCATTAGTTTACGGTCAATTATTATTGTTTTAGATCTTCCATCGTGGACTTTGTTCTTCACCTTCTATGGAGTTAATTGGGTTTTGTCTTCAGCGTAAGAAGGTTTTGGCAAATAATACCTAATTAGTGCCAAGATTAAATTGACTATACTTCATATGTGGTTTTCGTTGTGCTCCACCAGCAGTATATTATTAATCTCTTTGAATTTGAGGTTTCAAACTTGTTACATAACCAATCTAATAAAACTTATTCTGAAAAAAAGGAAGCAATAACGTATATTTCTCATATGCCAAAATGTTGGTTTGCCATAAATGCAATGTTTGGGTACATTTGGACATTACAACAATTGACTTTAGATGTGTTGCTTGTTTATTATCTGTTTAATGTTCACAGCAACTATAATTAAATCCATCTTTTACTGAGTTATTGATTTCCATCGAGACATTAGAAGTAAATGGTATCTTGATTTGGTGTTGCAATTGGGCACGTCCATGGAGTACACTTGTATTTGTAACCTATTCACAGTGTTTAGGTACTTTCTGCTGGAGACTATTCTGTGAAGAAGATTGTCATCTTTGTGTTCTTTGAGATCTGCGAGTTCTCACCCGATATTTGCATAATTGAATCACTTATGGTGTGCGGCTCCATCAGCTCGGAATGTGAGAAAGCGACCACGGATGTCATCCACTCGACCATTTCTCAAGGGGCGTCATTTGATCTGCATTTTGCTTTGCAGGGCGTGCCCAGTAGTGTGGTCTAGCGCCATCCTGAGCTCCATTACATCCACCATATATTATGCTTCCCCCACTTTGCGAAAGATTTGTGGCGCATTTACGGGCGTGCAGCCCGACACATATCTTGCTTTGAAGTGCATTGAGAATTTTGCGATGTAGGTCTATCGGTGGTGATGGCGAGTCAGAAGTGGTCTTGGAGTGGATTGTCAAGACAGCTATTTGAAATATGGTGCTCTGATAAAGAAAAATGCATGTGTTATACACAGGAATGTCGTGGAAGGAGCGTTGGCAAAAACCATCATCCAATGAACCCCAGGAAGTTACTCTAATGAATGGTATTCTTGCTTCCCTCAACATGCGGGGTCCACTTTACATATCTTTCTGCTAGAAGCAGAATCTTATCACCCGGTTTGTGAAGCGACGCAAAATTATTTCCACACAAAGAGCGTGGGTCGGTTGAGATGTATTTCAACTACGAGAAGAAATTTGGTTGAAAAGATTTGAAGTGGTGAAAGCGTCGGTTTCTTGGTAAAGAAAGCGTTCACTTATCAGGATAATGGCACGATGATCTCACGTGTCTTCTCGCGTTTATCCACAAAATGTCCCCGGAAGGTTGCTATTGCTTACTGCGGGTGCCTTTGTTTGTATTGGAGCATGGTGACGGATATTGAGAGTGAGTCATTGCCGGATAATCCCGAGGTCGGCTCTCTTGTCCATGAGCGGTTGTGATGAAGTGGTCAGCATATTTCATTGCGGAGATCAGATCCTATTAGAGACATGGTTTCGACTGTTTGGCTCTGGTTTTAAACATCGGCCGTGAATCCCAAGGTAGTTGTTGAATCGGAAGAGGCCCTGGCTGAAGAAAACGGTAAGAAGCGAAAGGTTGTCCATGCACTTCTTGTTCTCTGTTGGGAGATGTTGAAGTTTGAGAGAAATTGGAAAGTGATAAGTGTAGATGAAATGTGGGGCATCTTGATCACTTGAGTGGGAATGTTGAGGCGAAAACGAGGCCTTAAGGGAAAGGGTGAGGTAGCATTCAGCGGATCCAAAATCTTGTGAAGCCAGTCCCTCTATCGTATCTTAGCTCCTTCCCTCGAGGTTTTCTGTATTTAGACTTCTTCTGATTAATTCGAAATTTTGAGGTTAAAGTTCTATATCAATCAATATACTTTAGTCAGTTGAATTAGCTTGCTTAGTTTAGGAAAATATTCAACATTGATCTACCTCAGTTCCAAGTTGAATCACATACATAAACTATTTCTTTCTTGTACTTACTATGTGTGATAGCAGCTCAGAGATTTTCTCCTTGTGATGAACTAAATGCATTATATTGTTGAACGAGTTATCTCCCGGAAATTATAATTATCAATGCACTTAACCTGAATGTTTTATTAGTGAAGCATGTGAACAATAATTTTTCTGGGTTGTGTTCTATTGTTTGATGCTAATCTTTAGATCGAATGTTGTGGCTTGATCCACATATACGTGTCTTAGCTCCTTCCCCGGGTTTTCCACGAGATTTTCGACTTCTTCCTAATAAATTATGAATTTTGAGGTTAAAGTTCTATATCAATCAATATTTCTTAGTCAACATAATTAGTTTGTTTCTTTAATGAAGCTTCACTCATAATCTTGCTTGTTGCTCAGTCCTATCTAGGTCAAATGGCAAATTTGCGATCTGTTACTTAAACCAATTTGGGGTCGGCTCGATGATGTTTCCAAAATAGTTTTCACAACTCAATTTTTGGGAAAAGCTACTAAATGTTTGAAATAATAAAAAAACTATTACAAGTAAAATAAAAAATAGAAATTAAAAATTAGGTCTGAAAAAAAAGTCTACTTTGATATAGAGTGCCAATGGTATCATTCTAGTCCTATTGCTCTAAAAAATCACCTTGATTTTACATATTTATTTTAAATGAATTGTCTTAGTAACTTCAAATAAATTATTAAAAAAAAAAAAATCTATTTTCAATTAATTTGGGCAATAATAGCTTGGTATAAAAAAAATTGGAAAATAAGATATCTTAGAGATCTGCCAAGTATTTTATGTGTGCAAATATTGAGTCATCAGCTAGGTCCTTAGTTGGAGTAGTTATTTAGTTCGCCCTTTATTTCGATTTGCATATTGTTTCCTAATTGATTGTATAAACTGGGATTAATTTTCGTTGTTTGGCTATGACACTTATGGGCTTGCTTGTGTTTACATGTGAAGGGTGTTAATTAGTAGTATGGTACTCCTTACATTATAAACCCAGTTTCCAGCTTTCAAAAGAATTTATAATTTAAAATGGTATCAAACAAGGATTCAATCACTTAGGGCATGTTTGATTCATGTTTTTTTAAAGCGTTTTCTCAAAAAACAATAAGAAAAAAGAAAACAAGGAGAATATATTTGATTTCAATTTTTTTTTGAAAAAACAAAGAGGCATAGAAAACAATAAATTCAGATAATAAGAACAATTTTTAGTTTTGTGTTTTTAAAAATAGTTTTTAAGAATAGTTTTCAAAAATAGGAACCAAACGGATCCTTAGGCCCTGTTTAGTAGGTAGAAAATTTTACTTTTCTCTATTCAAACTTTTCGAAAACAAGGAAAACACGTTTAGTTATGAGAATCAGACAAAAACAAATTTTGAAAACAAAGAAAATGAATTCATTATTTTCAACATTTTATATATGAATTAGAAAACTGTTCTGTGCTGTTTTTCTTGTTTTCAAATTAAATCGAAAACACGGGATTTGGTCGATTGGGATAAAACGAAAACACGGGATTGTGGCTATTTTCTTCTTTTCTTCCCCTTTCGTCTTCCACTTCGATTTTCTTCTCATCAGGCTCACGAAAACACGGGATTGTGAATAGTAACATGCATTTTAAACACATTTTCATTGTTTTCAAAACTAACTTCCATTTTCAAAGAAAATGGTTTACAAGCAAGTTTTCTTATTCTTTATTACTTCAACCAAATTCAAGTACGAAACATATTTTCTGAAAATGAAAACTAAATATTAGAATACATTGAATTTTCATGATACGAATTTTGGATAGAGATTAAAAATTTAAGTGAGGAAGCTACGGGGCGCAATCTTTGAAAGAAACCTAAGAAGGTTTCTAATTAGACAAAGACTTTAAAATGGGTCAAGCATGAAGTTGACACCACCTAGCAAAGTTATGAATGTGTGTGAAACTACATGTCAAGCTTCTTTAAGACTTTTTTGTAAGTTGTCGGGCAAAGACTTTAAAATGAGTTGAGCATGAAATTCACACTACCTATCGAAGCCATGAATGAAAGTGCTAATATGGGGTAAGCTTTTTATTTTTAAGATGATTTCAAGTCAACAAAGACTTTAAAATGGGTTGGGTAGGAGAGGGGAGGGGGACGGTGTTTAAGTCATTTTTGTTGTTCAAAGTTGACACCACCTATTAAAGTCAGAATGAGTGCTAATATGGGGGCAAGCTTTTATTTTTAAGATGATTTCAAGTCAACAAGACTTTAAAATGGGTTGGTAGTGGCAATTATTTAAGTCATTTTTGTTATTCAAAAGTTAGGCACACTATAAAATGTGGGCTAAGTGCTAATATGGGGCAAGCTTTTTATTTTTAAGATGATTTCAAGTCAACAAAGACTTTAAAATGGGTTAGGTAGGGGCAATTATTTAAGTCATTTTTGTTGTTCAAAAGTTGACACCACCTATAAAAGTCATGAATAAACGTTAAAACTTATGGGACCAAGTTTTATAAAGATGACTTCAAGTCCCTCAAGTATAGACAATTACTTTGTTTATTTTCGATATTAGGAAATTCACACCACTTATCAATGTCTTACATTCTTAGAAACCCCGACCCTTATACGCCTGAAAAGAACTTACCTTTTATTTTTAGAAATTCCTTTGAAAGGTTTAACATTAGAAATAGTAAGATTTTTAGTATTACAATTTTAAAAGCATTGTATTTTCCAAAAAAGGGTAAATTAAGTCATATCTATTAGCTTAAGCTGCTTAGAAGTGATTAAATTGTCATTTATCTATTTAGCTATTTAACATTTATTATTAGAAAATGCAACGGTATCTTATTTATATGAAAGCGTGTTACTCCTACCACTTCAATGAATACCTTAAAATAAATGCAATTTTTATATAAATTTTACTTTTCTAACAAAGAAGGTTATCTAGGATGCCTTAATCATTTGAAAAATTCTCATAAGATATTTGCTATAATTTAATAAATTGAAGCCTATCTATTGTTGGATTCTTTTAGTTGATCAACATAAACCGCGCGGTTCACAAGGATTACTAATTATGTGAATATTTAGTCAAGATTTTTTCATTACAAATAATAGTATAAATTTAATCTTTTAGTAAATTTCCTATATAATTGATATGTATACAATCAATTTAATATTTTGATCATATCTACCTCACTTCAGTTGGATCACTTGTAATACATTATTGTCACCCTCTTTATATATTTGTAAGATATTTAGTACTATAATTTAATGAATGGATGCCCATCTATAAATGTGACACACCGAGCAGGGGGTCGGATTGTCTGTCGACCGTGGAATACAGGTGGATATTCAGGATTGCAGTGCCACTTGAGGAAAATCGAGGCGAGTCTCAGCACATGCGGGAGCTCTGCAAAACAATACATGTAAACACGATTTCCAAACGATTGCAATATCCATCACATGATACATACATGGATAAAGTAATGGCCTCTTGGGCCCTTCATCCGATACTCATCAATGTACCAACTATCCAATAGTTACAAGAGTTAATATGTTTTACTCTTATACGACACATATATTCGTGCGAGTTCCTAATACATGTATACATCATCAAAGAAGCCCACACCGAAACTTTCTTCACAATCCCTCGATCTCTAGGGCGAGCCGTCCCCTCGCACGCTCCACGGCCACAGCAAAATAATATCCCTCGACGGGAGTGAGCTAATCTTTCAGTAAGTGGAATAACCACTAAATTTGGGCTACTCTCCCACCTAAGTGCGGTCTGATAATTCCCAGAAATAAACATACATTCAAGCGAATCCATAGATCTTACTTGAATGTCTACATATGACCAGCTGGATCAGGAGTCATGCCGACTCTCTCTCACGCTCGCTAAGCCTCATATGAATTATTGTTTTGTTAGTTTGTAGGCTGACCCTCCAGATGTATATATATCAATTGGCGCTCAGACGATTGATATATTATTTGTTTGTGGTTACCCTCCCAGATGTGAATATCGATTGGAGCGCTCAGACGATTGATATTTTAATTTGGACTACCCTCAGATAATTAATATTTTTAGACTACCCTCAGAACCATTTTCTACAGACTCATCACCATTGCACTCCCGACTCATATAGTGCAGGGTGTTACAGTGCATATGGAATCCCATGTATGCCAATCCAAATACAGTCTAATCACATGCAAATATGTAAACATGCACATATCCACATATCAATCACACAATCATGTCATGTAATTAATCATTCATACATCAAAATTAGCTCACTTGGGCTAATGATGAAACACGAAACAAGTTAACTTGAATCCACTCGTCGAACACATTTTCACCTGAAATATATTTTCGTATCCCTTTATTCACAAGGCGGTAAAACCCTAGGGTTTACGGTTCCCATCACTCACATCAATTCATTGGTTCCTTTGTGAACCCGCATTTCCTCCATTTCGGCCTTATACAAGCTATGTCTGATCCGGCTGACATGAATCACACCCTTAGACACCCGAAGCGGTCGTGACGAGTCACAGTTTGTAAATGAGTTCCATAAATCCAAACAATTAGGTCCCAAAGTTTTAAAGGCGATTAAAACGGCCCCTCACGGCCTCATTCGACTCAAACATTTGCAAAGTATTTAAGAATAAAACCCAAGTAGGGGAGAAACCCTACCTCTTGGAGTTTGAGAAAACTCCACAAATGCGAGGAGTACCCTGCAGAAGCCCTCTCAGCCAGGCAGTTCTCTTGCCTGTATCTGAGCCATGACGGTAGGATTTGCGAAAATCTAGAGAGAAGTACTCTCTCTCTAAAATCTCCCAAGCGAAAACCTTGTAAGTCCAGCGCATCTCACGTTTTTGGCTTTTTGGTTTTAAAGGAAGAAGGCCACTATTGGCTATTTGTGGCATATTATCATTTAAATCTTTTTCAAAATGGCAATTATGTCCCTCATTTGGTTGATATTCGACTATCACCGATCGTCCATTTTCATCATTTCTCTACTCATACCACTTTTGGCCGTAGTACGTGTTATATCTTGACTTTCGTCGAATCGAAAATTGTTTGACACCAATAGCGATGTCTGTGGCATTAATGCTCATTGTCTCGAGAATTCTACAAAATTTTACGTGCTAGCTAGATTTGGCGAGGCGATTCAGTTGTCGTTTTGTCATCCGAGATCTAGAACAAATTTCGGTTACCTTGAAATTATAATTTTTAATCGAAATTACGATTTTGCCCTTTCCAAAAATTGGAATTTCGGGTCTTACAATAAATGTCTTCACCTATCAAATAGGATATTGACGCATGGGTGACTAATATAATATGAATACTTGGTCAAGATTTCATGATAATACATGATGAATTTTCTACCCTAATGAACATGATATGTATCATAATTGAAGTGCATGTAATTGAAGTCATAAATTAAAGTTTTTAAAGATGTTTTGGAATTAAGTTAAGCCTTGAAAATAGATTAATTAGGAGGATTTTTTTTTTTTGCGCCGAAAAATTGATAATACGTATCAAGTTGAGCAAAGACTTTAAATGGGTCAAGCACGAGTATTTATTTCGGTTATATTTTCATATTTTAGAAGTTGATGATACCGATAAAAAACCATGCATTCTATAAAAGTCATAGAAATGCATGTGTAAATTATATGACAAGTTTTTAAATATGATTTGGAATTTAGAAAACACCTTTTTTGAATTTAATTGAGGAAAAGACTTAAAATGGATCAAGTGGGACAAATTATTTTGTTTTTCTATTAAGAAGATGACAATACTTATCAAATTGAGCAAAGACTAATTTAAAGCAAGTCAAACATGAGTAATTACTTTAACATTTTTTGTTAACTCGCTTTTTGTGGCTATATTTGTTGGTAAATTTTTTGAAGATATTTGAAGATAATATGTTTCTATTATATTGATAAGTTAAAATAAATAAAGTGATTTGAAATAAAAGAAATAAAAATAATATATGAGATTTAATTTATTTATTTTTTCTTAAATTTTATTTTCTTTTATTTTTACTTCATGTTTTCTTTCTCTTGCAATTTTCCCTCAAAATTTTGGGAATCAAAGATAGGCTAAATATATTTCTTCAAATAATGGCATTGATTCTAGAGCCAGAAGCCAGAGACATCAAAGCGAGCATGGCGAAAGAGGCTTAGAGATTTTCCTCTTTTGATTTTCGCGATTTAATTTTGTGTTGAACCACCGATTATCTCACATAAATTATGATTATCAATGCATGACCTGGAATGTTTTATTAGTGAAGCTTGTGAACAATAATTTTGGTGCTTCATAATCTTTTTTAATATTCCTCTTGATTTGCAAGATGATCTCCAACATGTGTTTATTGTAGGTTCCCTTAACTATTGCAATTATCCCTTTATTGTGGCGCCCCAATCGGGGTGTCGGTGACCACGATCATTGATCTACATGTGCTAATGTGAGACCAGCCTACGTGTAAAATATGCTTGGAACAGGCACAGTATATCCATTGACACAATTATATATTTTTATACAAAATGATTTATTTACAATTGTGTTTAATTACAGATTTATCTGAAAAAAAATGGGTCTCTAGCCCCAAAATTTTACAAAAAAACAGAAAATACAAGATAAGGCCATGCCGTAGTTTCTTACCTCTAAAAACCGGATCGTCCACATCCCGAAGCTGCGTCTTGATACACGAAAAATAGTCCCGCGGCGGGGTGAGCAAAGCCCGGTAGTGGAATTTCCACCTGCAGGTTACTCCCCACTAAGTGCAATGCAATGGCACACAAACATATAACATGCTAATATATCCGCTGTGCATATATTAACATAATTAGTTCCATAAATCATGTTATTCATTTCACGATAATAACATAAACTTAGCTCGCGTAGAGTGCAGAGCCACCAGCGGCCGATCCATCTTGAGGCTGTACAAATGCACAAACGTGTTATTCACTCATGGCAATATCACAACACCACACAAATCACCTGAAGCGGTCGTATTGAATTTGTCAAATCACTACAGGGATTTCTCGGTCGGTCAAATCTTTTGGGCCAGGACCACGACCATCCGGGGCCTCGACAAATCTACCAGGCCACACATGACCCTTAAGCGAAGTAAAGCAAGTAGGAGAAAAACCCCTACCTTCTCGGAGTTTGTCGAAACTCCCTAAATCTGGTACTCACACGTAGTCCTCGTGTAGACCAACTTGCCTCTTCTTCGTCGGTACGACGGTCCGTCGTCGTAGATCTTAAGAAGCCGGACTTTCTATAAAGCCAGCGAAAATGGCTCTTTGGATATTTCTTTCAGCCACCTCCCACGTTTTCTTTTTCCTTTTCTTATTTCATTTCCCATTTGGTTTTCTTTCTTTTTCTCATTTCTCTTCTCATCATCTTTCATTTTCTCACGTTCTCGTTCTGCTGCCTTTCTCTCACTTTTGGAAGTGGCCAGGTAATAGGTCGGAGGAAGTTCCTCCTCGCTCCTCAAGCGAATGTGTGAACACGCTTTTCCTCTTTTTCTTTTATTTCATAATTTCTTCTTTATGACATCACCCACCACGTGAACCGATGTGAGCCATGGGATCCCATTTCACACATGGCTAATTGTGAGCCACTCTTTCAATGCAGTGTCACTCTCTTTGAGGTGCCATGTGGCATTTCGCCTGCTGCCATGTGTCATGTCAGGCCTGTACGCCTTGAAAAGCGTGAAATCCAGGCCACCTCGGAATCCTAGCGAAATTCGACGTGGTAGTGAGATTGTGAGGCGATTAACGGTGCCTTAGTTTAAGTCATCAGGATCTCAGAAAAATTAGGTTTTGGTAGAATTCTGTTTATTAACCCTTAGGAAATATATGGTTTTAGGGGTCTCACACATTTATTATCTAGATTTTTATTCCATAAATATCATAATAGAATATTTGCCTCCCATAGAAAACTTACCAAAGCGTGATCCAATCTTTAGAATTTGATTTACTCAATATTATCTTTTAGTCTTCCTTATTATCCCATAGAATATTGCTTAATGATTCTGAGAATATTTACTTCAAAATCGGTTGATTGAATATGAAAAGTTTTGTCACACAATTTGATACACAAACTTGTAAGACAACAATTGCAACCTCCTTGTTACACCCTCTTATAGCCTGGTTAGCAGTGAAACAAGTAGCACAATTTTACTAGATCCCATACCAACATATTTTTCTAACACATAGCAATTTTTTCTTTCTTTTTATATTTTTCGAAGCCGAACATAAGATCGGATCGTTGACTTGCTGCTAGGCAATAACTAAAAGGAGTCGAGCCGCGGTGGTTATTTTGGTTGGTTTTGTACTAGAAGGTTGTTGAGTTGATAATAAATTTAAATTTAATATTTGATAGCAATTAGACAAATTTGTATCTGCTAAACATATGTCGGATGCCCAAGGAATGACATGACTTTATCTTTTCTTCCAAATTTCTTTGAGATCAGTATATATATATATATATATATATATATATATATATATATATATATATATATATATATATATATACAACATATGTACAAGTAGTGTTTTGTTAAATGGACTTCTTGTATCAACATTGAGCCACTGCCAAAAAGAATTGTAATCACCCAATTTTAAACATGTTCTGTTTGAAAGAGCATGGAGCAAAGAGAGTGAAAAGGAATTTTTAATTATTTACTATGTAATTTCAATAGTCTATTTTAATTAAAAATAAAAGTAATATTTTAAATTATTTTCTATATGTAATTGCGGGTGTTTAATTTTATAAAAAATAGAATTTATTTGATAAAGAAAATGAAAAAGTATGAAGTTGACATATTCCCATATTTTCAATTCCATTAATTGTAGTGGAATGAGGAGTTAGATGTAAACACCAAACAATGGGAATGCCCGAATCTGTCATGCCCAAGTTTATAAATAAGTGTTTCATTTTCTCCTCATGTACACCACCTTAATAAACTAAGTACTCTGACTCAATAATGGCCCACATCGTATCATCCTGCTCCGCCCACTCTCTCAAACCATCACCACTCCTTGCTTTTTCATATTTCTTCTTTCCCTTTTGTCTTCGATATCATCCTTCATGTCATTTCGACTCATCCCTTTGTACATTAAAAAATAAAAGTATGAAGTTGACATTACATATTTTCAATTCCATTAATTGTAGTGGAATGAGGGAGTTAAGTGTAGGCACGAACAAATGGAATGCAGATGCCATCCACACTTAAGTTTATAAATAAATTATTTCATTTCTCTCATGTACACCACAGCCAATAGCTTCATCTCTGCCGGCTCAATAATGGCCATCAATATCCTTCATCCTACTCCTTACTCTCTCGACTCATCACCACTCCTTGCTTTCATATTTCTTCTTTTTCCCTTTGTCTTCAATATCATCCTTCATGTCGGCTGCCTCCGCCTCTGCACCTACCATTACTATTTCAAAAGTTGAACAAGATCAAGAAGCGCTCGCTCTTCTAACATGGAAGGTAAGCCTTGATAATCAAACCCAAGTTTTACTCTCATCTTGGTTTGGACACAATTCCTGCCATCATTGGTTCGGAGTGGCTTGTCATAGAGTCGGGGGAAGTGTCTCGATTAGCGCCAGAGTTGGCAGGTTTGAAAGGTGCACTCAAAATCTCAGTTAATCTCTCCACAACCTCGCACTCTTAATTTATTCTGGCAACCTCATGGAACCATTCCAGCCAATATTGGTAATATTTCAAGCTAATGCAATTCTTGATCTTTGGTTTCTAATGCATTTAACTAGTGTAATACACGAACAACTTGGGTTTTTAACATCATAGCTTTTTATCTTTGGCTACAATAATTTTAGAAATTCGATTCTTCCTTATAAAGGAAATTTGAAAAACTTAACTATTTTACATCTTTATGAGAATGAGCTTTTTCATGGTTCCATTCCTCGAGAAATTGGATTGTGCAAGAATCTCTTAACGATCTTAGGTGTCATTTAACAGTCTCGGTGGTCTAATCCCTCCTTTCCATAGGTAGCAGGAATTTAACCACATTGTTCCTTGGTAAACAAACTATCGGTTCCATTCCTCGAAATTGGTTATTTGAATCTCTTAATGATCTTGGTTGTATGAAGCTAACGATCACCATTTGGTCGATCCCTCGTTCCATAGGTAACTTGAGGAATTTAACCACATTGTATCTTGATACGAACAAACTATCTGGTTCCATTCCTCAAGAAATTGGATTGTTAAGATCTCTTAATGATCTTGAATTGTCAACTAACAATCTCACTGGTCCAATCCCTCATTCCATAGGTAACTTGAGGAATTTAACCACATTGTATCTTAATACGAACAAACTATCTGGTTCCATTCCTCAAGAAATTGGATTGTTAAGATCTCTTAATGATCTTGAATTGTCAACTAACTTAACAATCAACGGTCAATCCCTCTTCCATAGGTAACTTGGGAATTTAACACATTGTATCTTGTCTGAAACAAACTATCTGGTTCAGTTCCTCAAAGAAATTGAATTGTTAAGATCTCTTAATGATCTTGATTTGTCATTTAATCTCGATGGTTCAATACCGGCTTCCTGGAAACTTGTCGAAGCTTAACCTCTTTGGGCCTTAATCACAACAAACTCAGTGGTGCCCTTCCTTTGGAAATGGATATCACTCATTTGGAATATTTGCAATTATATGAAAATAACTTCATTGGCGCTCCTGGGGCAGATTACGCCTTGGTAGAGCACTTGTAAATTTTTCATACGGGAACCATTTCATAGATTCTATACGAAAAGCTTGAAAAATTGCACTAAGCATTCAAAGTTAGAGCGAAACAGGCTCCTGGAGACATGGCGAAAGTTTTGGTATACCCGAACTGATTATATAATCCGGCGATGCTGATTTTATGTGGACTTTCTGAGAAATGGGAGACAGTGCCACAAACTAACACTTGAACATCTCCAACAATATTTATGGTGCCATACCACCTCAACGGGAGAGCCACTTTCGATTACAGCGACTTGATCTTTCCTCGAACCATTTGGCTGGAAGATCCCCGAAAGAGTGGGTATGTTGCCGCGTATTGTTCGAATTGTTCTTTATTAACGACAATCTTCGCGAAGTCATTCGCTGAAGTGGAGAAAATTAGCCCGATCAACAAACCCGCCCGATACCGCGCTCGAACAACTTAAGCGGTCAAATTCCAAACAAATAAGGGAACTTATTAGGGCTAATCTTGGGCAGGAGTTAGGCTGATTATGAATCGCATTCTGGCGAGGTGAAGTTGCTTGTCTTTAGGTCTTGATCAACTGTGAATATCTTGACGAGATTCTGGCATGTTAGCGGAAGTGATGCTGGACGTTGGATCTCTCCCATAACAAACACTGGCGCCGCTCCCTTGCCGATGTGATGGCTGGCATATGATCATCATCGATCTCAGGTTGGAAGATCTCTACCAAAAATCAAGTATTGACTCCATTGGGGCGTTTAAAATAATAAAGATCTGTGGTGATAATAATCTTTCATCTCAGCCGAACAGATCTGAAGAAATTTGAAGTTTTGATGTGATCATCTGCGCTCCTCGTTGGCGGTACTCATTGACCATGTTGCTTTTATTATTGGAATTTATTTTTCTTGTCCAAAATTGAGGAAGAAAACAACCAAATCTACATGGCCGCCAGATGTCAGATCTGTTTCACAATATTGGGACATGATGGGAAATTGTTGTTTGAGCACATCATACGAGGGAATGTGATTCGGTTCAAGTATTATTAACCTTTGGAGGATGTATGCTGTTTGCAAATCTGGTGCCCGATAGTCGGGTTGTTCTTGTGAAAAAAGCTTCACTACTCATCGAGATCAAGATGGTGGAGATATGGCTGATTTGAAGGCTTTGGCGAGATTCATGCTCCTAACGCAGATAAGGCATCGCAATATTGTCGACTTTATGGCCCGGTTCATTTGCGAGAACTTCGTTTTGTTTATGAGTGTATGGAAAGGGGAGCTTGAGAAACATTCTAAGCAGCGATGAAGAAGCCCGTAAACTTGATTGGATTGTAGAGGCTAAACATTGTGAAAGGGTGGCTAAAGCTTTTATCTTATATGCACCCGTGATTGCTCACCTCGATGAATTCATCGAACGTAACCAGCAGTAATGTTACGTTAGATTCGAATATGAAGCCCATGTCTGAACTTGACGCGGCTAGGCTGCAAAAGCGAGTTTCATCATTGGACTACATTTGTAGGAACTTTTTGGTTATCTTGCTCCGGTACCATTTTCTTAATTAGTGCGTTAGTTATCTTGGTATAATTTCGTAGCGGAGCGAGCATGATGTAATCTTCTTAATTTGCGGAACGCTACCGGGATGAAGGTGGATAATAAAGCGGATGTTTAAAGCTTAGGGTTTGTAACAATGGAGGTATTAATTATGGGAGGCATCTGGTGAACTCATCTCATGCCCGGTATCCTTGACACATCCTCCTCATCCTCATCCTCATTACCAGTGACTGCTGACCATTGGCTATTGAACGATGTTATGAACAAGCGCCCCTCACCTCTGTGGATAAATTAAGGTGGCGAAAGTAATTAGTTCTCGATGAAGATAGCATTAGCATGCTTATGTATCGTCCCCCAATCTGACCAACTATCGTGATTGAGCACTCAATCTGAGGAGCGCCTATCGAAACCCCTTCCATGATTACATTGGGTGAAGCTGGCAGTGTGGGCGAACTAGGCGATGGTCCTCACTTCTCCATGTGTATTTTGTTTTATCATCGAATGATTGATTTTATTTAAACGAAAATCTTTTTTCTTTGTCTCTCAATTTATAATTGAAAGCGTGTTTGGTTCTTAGGAAGTGGAAAAGGAAGCGGAATATTGATGGCGGGTGGACTCGAAGCTTTTATGGCATGTAGTGTTATAGCAATGCAGTACTCTAGTGGTTACCACAACAAGAAAAATGCATATTGAAGTTTACCGGTGTGAAATTTTTTCTTTTTCGTGTGTTTGATTCTTGGCGAGGAAGAGGGACAATGGAGAGAAATCAGGTTAGTCAGATGTAGGTCATTTGCGAGATTTATGTGCTTATTCGCATCGTTGAGAATAGGACTGTTTGTTTAGCATTTTGGAGGGACTTATCTTTTCGGCAACGATATATATGTGTGTGTGTGTATATATATATATATATATATATATATATATATATATATATATATATATATATATATATATATTAGCAAATTTCTCGGGAAATTTTCTTTATGTTTATGTTTGGTCGCTAGGAAGTGCAGGGGAAAGGGAGGAAGCTTGACATTTTGAATCTCAAGGGACATTGGGTACATACGAAGGCATGCGCATAGTATTTCAAAAGTACCTTTCTTCCTCTTGAGCTGAAATATTTGTAGTATACGGAAAAGTAACTGCAAATGAAAGCGTAAATGTGTAGTTTTTCAAACGGCTTGTTATTTAGTAGAGAGAAATTTTGGTTGGAGAGTTCACTTTAAATTTGTTTGGGTGGTTAAGAAGTGAGGAAAGGGACGAAATTGGATCTTTGAATTCTAGGGCATGTACACCTAGTTATATACTAGTAGGCCCTTTAGAGCATGGGATTGTTTGTATAGTATTTTGGAAAGACTCTTCTTAGTCTTGAGTTAACAGCATAATTGAGCAATTTGTCTGAAATAATTTGCAGGTTGACAAGGAGAATGAGTTGAATGATGATGATGATTGGGAATATGAAGAAGGGCCACGAAATTATCGGCAAGGGAATGAGATGGTGTCGAAGAAAGGGTGGGGATTTCAAGAAAGATGCGAGATCAACATAGCACCGGGGTAGTCCTACATCACATTCTATATGTATGGTTGTTGCCTAGATTACTTTATGGGGTGTGTTCTCCTCGTAGTTGTGGAAGAATTTGAATTCTAATCTCTAATGTTTTCTTCATAGGATACCAATAGACCCACATCAAATCCCTCTCCTCCTCAATCAGAAGCATTTTCGATCATGATGCATCGATAATTTTTCATCGAGGGCACTTGCGAGGAGGTGTTAGAAAAAACCCCAAACTTTGGAACATAACAGGTTGACTTCTGTTCAATCTATTTTTCTATTATTGGTTATTTCCTTTATGTGGCTGATGGATCCTTGTACTTAAAGGTTTGCACAGGTATTTATATTTTTTCACGAAGAAGATTGTTAGGTCCCCAATTAAACGAGTTATGTGTGCGGATAAAACTCTTGTCCTTTGTACTTCAAAACTGGAGTTATTGGTATGAGGCGAATGCAAAAGACTTCATTATTTACACGATAAATCGCACACTCTTTTAATGAAGAATTTGCTCTGCAGTGGACACGGCCTTGCTTGGGAGGCAGATGAAGGACTTGAGAGTCGTAAACAATGCCTTCATGTACCTTTGTATCTAGCCAATTTCCTGCCTGACATTCTTTTCACTTGTCTTGAATTCGAACATTTTATTAGAGCTGTTGTTGTTACTGATTAAAGGAAGCAACTCATAGCACGACTATGATGCGAGTTTGGACCTTAGTGTTTGAAACCTCTATATGGGTGTTGTACTCCATAAATTGACCTCTCGTTCTTAGCTCAATTTTGGGTTTGTATAATATGTGTTATGACTATATATGACAATGTTTTGAATTAATGATATACTAATACCACGATTCATACTATATGTTTCAGCCTTAGTCGAATGTGCTTAAGGCACAGTCACCTTTCAGTGTGTCCCATTTTGGTCAAGTTTGGCTCCGTTCAGAAGTATGCTCGATCTGCGGGGATTCAATCTTGGCTCAGTTTTCCTTTTTCTAAAAAAATATCTTTTATACACAATTGTTGTTTTATCACCACTGGCCAGGTCTTGAACTGGAACCTCCTGAACTGACCCGATCCTTTCTAGCTCAGTCGAGCCTCAAGGAAAAGCTAATGCTATCTCCGGTTTCTATTTGCATCCATGATTTGAACACTTAGTTTTGCGGTATTTTCACAAACCTGTTATCATGAAAGGTTCATATCGTAGGTAAAATAAGCTTATTATTACTTCTAGTGGTTTTGATTCCTGGTTTTACATGTTTATAGGAGCTGCTAACCTTTGTAATTAATAATGTCAAATTTTATTTTGACATGTCTTCATTGCTTATTGGGAACTTGTACATTCTTCAAAACCTTAGTGGCTTTGATTTCATATCATGTTTTTTTAAAAATAGTTGATTTCAAAATTATGTCTACTTATCGGGAAGTGTTTTTTTGTCGCAGTGGTTCTTTGTAAAAAGCAGTTATTGTTGTGCTCTTTGACTGTTTAAATCGAGAAATTCATCTGAATTGAACATTGTCTTCATTGTTTTTTTTTTGGAATCCTGTGAGCATTGATCCAGCCGGTGACCCTAAGCGGTGCATTGTCGCAAAGGCGGTTGTGTGCGGTCGCCCACACCTAGAACCGGGTTGAGCGCACACTACACGCTACCAGTTCAGTCGTGCGTTCTTCAGCGCCTGTTTGCTCTGCTGCGCACCTTTATCGTGACCCGGCCAGTCGACACGGTCGGCCAGCGGCCCCAGGCGGTCGCGACTTCAAATTCGGATTCGCGACCTCGAAGCGAGGCCCAAATCAATTTCAGCGACCTCAAAGCGGAATTGGCGACCCCGTTTTCCGCTGTCCCCGAACAAACGGTCAGCGACCCGAAAATGGGGTCATGACCCTAATTTCAATAGGCGGTCGACCTACCAAGCGAAGTCGCGACCTGTGGCGATGTCCTGCGGCGCCCAAGCAAGTTACCAGCCGGCTAAGGTCGCGACGCTGACTTACAGTCCGCGACCTCATGCCCGACCCAGGCAATTCGCGACCTGAATCAGTCCTAACCTGCGCGACCCTTTTTCCTGAAAATCGCGACCGGCCGGGTCTTACGAGCCCGGCCGGTCGCGGCCTTGAGTCGAGTTGCGACCCGGTGCGCTCCCACTGGGCTTCCAACCGTCGTGACCTCAAATCCAGTCGCGACCCGAGGGCCGCTCTGCGGCTCAAATCCTTATGCGCCAACCTCCTCCGAGACTAAACCCGGTCGCAACCTCAAAGCTAAGTCGCGACCTCGAATTATCGACCAGTATCACGACTTGAAATTCGTATCCGCGACCGAAGGGTATTTAGTCCCGACCTCGCTAGGATTCTTCAGTGTATTTCTTAGTCGTGGGTGTCTGTGGCCCCAGGCTATCGTCTTGTATTTCTTGCGTGCATAAACGACCTTGCCTTGCGCACCAGGCGCCTTGCTGGTCACGACCCCAAATCTGGGTCGCGACCCGGTGCTAGAGTTTGGCAGTAGCCATTCCAGCTTCTGCCTTGTATATATATATATATATATATATATATATATATATATATATATATATATATATTTTAAAATCCTCCAGTAGCCTTCCTGCCACCTCTAAGGTGCAGTAGCCTAAACAATTGCAATTTTTACAACTCAAAATTTTAGAAGTTTAATTTTAGCCCTTTTTCTTGTGTAAAAACTGGAATAATCTTCCAGAATTCCACAAAACACACTCTGTTCATGTTCAAAAGCGGGCGATTGTCGAGAAAAATTATTATTATTATTATTATTTTTCATTTCGGGCCAGATTACGCCGCAATTCCTTGAACCTTAGGGTTTTATTTTCGACCCTAGTGTTCGACATTTTCCACATATGTTTACGAAGCATACAATTTCACACAATTCAAACACACATCACAATTAATTCATCAAAATGCACGAAAATGGTGCATGATCTAGCAGATTTTCCGTAGTACTAGGTATTCGTATCACGCAGTACACGTCTGCGGCTGTAGCGCCCCAGATCGGTGTCCGTTGACCACCGTCGACTGCGAATCTGTGCGTCTCACGTCATGAGACACATGCGAGAAATGCAAATGGCCACGTAGGGCCCATTATCCATACTCATCAAAATATATATTTTATACCTAAAGATTTAATTGAAAATTGTTTTGATTACAATTTATCAAAGCGGGTCTCTTGCCCGGAATTTTGCAAAAATACAGATAAAGGCCAAACTAGGCCATTTGCCGCCTCACAGGCCTCGAATGCGTCCCATCCCGAAGGTGTGTCTTTGGTACTGAAATAGTTTTCTCGACGAGGGGTGAATGATGCTTCGATGGTGAAATTTTCTACTTGGGTTACTCCGCTAAGGTGCTCATGTATTGCTTTTGAACATTCAGTAAACGTACAACACATCTTGGCATATGAATTCAGTGTCATATTAACAAATTCACTTTACTAACCACATGTTATTTATTCACTTAACAATAACATAAAGTGCTCACATGAGCTAATATACAATCCGGCAATTCATCTTGGAGCCAGCCACGCAAAATCCGCAATCAGCATGTTATTCACTCATGGCGATAATCTGCGATCGCATAAACCACACAAACAGTCCACGGACTGTCCAAACCACTCTAAGGATTTCTTCACTTGGTCCCGAATCTTTGAACCAAAAGCACGGCCATCGGGCCTTAGCGAATCCTCATCATTAAAATGACCCTTAGCCGAAGAAATAAAACAAGTAGGAGAAGATCCCTACCTCCCAAAGTTATTTGAAACTCCACCTGGCGCAGGTGTCACGCGTAGCTCTTGCGGCGTAGACCCGGCTTCTTCTCTTTCTTTGGCGAGGCAGAGCGGTCTGAGTATTTGGGAAATCTAGAGAGAAGGTGAGACGCTCTCTCTACCGAAACCTTCTCTTTCTTTTTCCTCCTTTTCCTTCTCCCAAATCCAGTTTGGGAGGCTTGGAATTAGAGGACTTGTCCTCTCATGCCACATGTAAAGCTATCATTGGTTGACTTGGATTTCCTTATCCACTTATCCCTCTACTTTGGGATTTTCCTCCAATGGCATCATGCCATGTGTCCACCCATGGCCCACATTTGAGCTCATGTTTGAATAACTCTGCACATGACACGTGGCACCTCTTAAGCCACTCAAAATGTGCCAAGTGTCCACTTTTCTACTCGGATTACTCGGCTTGTATTAAAATTCAGAAGCGTCTTGGAATTATTGAGGGAATTTGACGTGGTAAGTAGATTTGCGAAGACGATTCAACGGTGAAGTAGTTTCATCATCAAAATCTAGAAAAAAATTCCGGATATTCAACCAAAATTGCCGTTTATCATTCCATAGGAAATCCCGGACTTTGCGGGGTTTCTGATTACCATGCACCCACACGACCCAGCGATGTGTAGGTGCATGAATACATGATGCCAATGCCTTCATGTTACATGTATATATGAGTGCTCCATGAAAGATTTACATACATGGATAATTATAATTTACATCCATGCAATCCCGTATTTAATACATCAAATAGCATATCTTAGCGTGATACTTTTCACCGCAGTGTGTGTGCGTGCTTGATAACACCTGGCGAGTCCGCAATCTTGGACCGCTTCCAACGGGGGTACCTCCGCGGTCCTTCACAAACATGAACCGAGTTTGGTTCCAAACATCCACACATCATGAAACACCTTTGAAGCTTAGAGCTTTTAGTTTCGGTTCAACCAACTCACAATAGTCTTGGGTGTGTGAAGCAGGTCATAGAAATCCTACCGTTTAAGTCCCGAGTTTTGGGAACTAAATAATAAGGCCTCTCATGGCCTCCCATAGACAGCCCATACAATTATAAGGCCTTTAGGTTTAAAATAAACCGAGTAGGAAAATTCTCTACCTTATGGAGTTTGTCGAAACTCTAAGTTTTTGGTGTCCACACATAGATCGCGCTGCGTGTACGACTTTTAGTCTTGAGTTTGTCGAACCGACCATGTCAGCTAGAAATCCTCAATTTCTCTTTCTCCTTTCTCATTTCTTTCCATGAGTTGTTTTTGTTTGTTCCTCCTTTTCCTTTTTCTCTTTTGCTTTTCTTTTCTCCCCCTCTTGGATTTTCATTGACCGAATTGGTCAAGGGAGGAAACTTCCTCCCCCTTTCCTCATACCACTTATGTGGTCCATGTTTTTCCTCCTTGTTTCCTTATTTCTTTATTTCCTTTATTGCATCATCTTTCATGTATTTGGTGGCAGGCACATTCAGAAGATGCACCACATGGATCCTTTGCCATGTGCTCTCTTGGGGGTGCCATGTGGCATCCACACAAGAACCCGTACCATGTGTCATCCAGCACTTTGCGCCTCGGCGTGGTGAAACGTCTCGGAATCGACGAAGTGATGTGGTAGCTATATATTTAAATGAGGCGATTTCAGCGAGGAGAACTCCGTTTAGGTCATCAGATGTCTAGAAAAATTCGATTTTCTAGCAAGAGTACTATTTTACGGAACTTCTCGAGAAAAAAATTTGAATTTTCCGGGGTTTCCACGGCTTTCCTCGGCGTGTTTTCTTCTCGGTGAATGGGTTTATGTTAATCTCTACTTATCGACTGGTGCTCTTAAACGTGGTATGTGACACCATGTGATCATTTCGTTGAGTGCTATTGCCTCATGTGTGTTTGTCAAATCTTGAAACTTTTTAGAACTTTCATCATGATTTCCTTTTTGGTTATCTACCCTACTTTCTCATGTAAAATTGCCCCTGTTCTTTTAGATGTATCTCACTTTCTTTGCATTATAATGTTTTGTTCTTGTGCAACTTTCACTTGGATCATGCGCATCCTTCAGTTTCTTGGAGAAGGTTGGCCATTTATTTAATTAAAATTTATGCTATTACTTTGCCTATAAATTTAGCTAAAATATTTTGTTGTTTATTTAGATCACATCGAAGAGGCGAGTTTTATGACACATGCAACAAAGGGTATCTACAAGTTGCTTTTGTACGAGTATGTGAGAAAATGTTTCAGTTGAAGATATGCTATATGATGAACAAGACATTCTTCGCTCCATGGATAAAATTGAGGTGAGTTGATTTTTGTTTGTAGATGTATGTTTCATTCTCCCACTTTTTGGAGACTAGTAATAGTTTCCTCTAATTTCCTTTCATTGTTCGAACTAATTTTGAAGCTAATCTAAATGCATCTGTTTCCCTGATTGGTTGTAAGGGACTTAGATTTGGGTTTTTTAATCTTTTTATTTTCTAGTTCTAAATTTTTGGTTAATGTTATCTTTAAAGTTTCAATGAGTACTTTATTCACTGAAGTGGATTTGGAACAACGACGATATCACTATATCATTGTTTTGATTTAATCCTTCTCTTGTACTTCCTTTTTTGAAGGCACGAAATGGTCCATGTATCCTGAGTTAAGCTTAGATGGATTTATTTAAATTGAGTTTGCTCTAATGCTCTATCTTGGGTTTCTTATTGTTGGGGTATCATGCGAAACATCTCTTGCCTCATTCTTAAGCTTATATCTTTCTAGCATAGAACATTCTTACGAATCATGGGTCACGTCTGAAATGTGCTGTTTTAGATCTTGATATGGAATGAGAATAAAGGAGGCTCAAACGAAGCTTATCACGGTTCTTGGCCGCAACACCAAAATTATTTCCCAGACGTCGGTCGGTTGAGATGTATTTCAACTCTGAGAAAATGGAAAAAACCATTGGGAGGGTGGCTGAAAAGACCCGAGTCGGTGAAAGCCATCAGCGAGTTTTCTTGGTAAAGCATTCCTTCGGATAATGGCGCGATGATCTCCATGCTTCTCGTATTTATCACACAACAAATATCTCCGGGAGGATTACTATTGCTTACGCTGGTGCCTTTGGTGTATTGAAGCATAGAGTACAGGCGGATATTTGAGTGTGGAGTCATTGCGGATGAAGAATCGGTGAAGCTTTTGGTGTCCATGAGCGGTTGTAGTGTAGTATTAATTAAAGAAGCATATTTCATTGCACTGGAGATCAAGATCCTATTAGCGACATGGTTTCTGACTCTGTTGTGGCTCACAGTTTTTAAACATCGGCCGTGAGATCCCGAGGTAGCGGTTGAATCGAGGAAGAGGCTACAAAAATTGAAGAAGAAAACAATTACAAAGCAGAAAAGGTTATCCATGCACTTCTTGTTTCTCTGTTTGGAGAGAATGGGAAACTGGTGATAAGTGTAGATGGAAATGTGGTGCATCTTGATAAACAAAGTGGGAATGTTGAGAGTGAAAACGAAAGCCTTAAGGAAAGGGTGAGAGTAGCATTCCAGCGGATCCAAAATGTTGTGAAGCCAATCCCTCTATCTGTGTCTTAGCTCCTTCCCTCAGGTTTTCTCTGTATTTCTGACTTCTTCCTGATTAATTCTGAATTTTGAGGTTGAAGTCCTATATCAATCAATATTTCTTAGGCGAGTGTAATTAGCTTGCTTAGTTTAGGAAAATATTGACATTGATTTCTTTCTTGCTTTTATATGTGGTAACACTCAAGAATTTTTCACCTATTTTCTGATTTTTCGCGTTTGTTGAGCTTCACCAAATGCATTATATTGTTGAGCAGTTATCTCACAAAAATTATGATTATCAATGCATAACCTGAATGTTTTATTAGTGAAACATGTGAACAATATTGATGTTTTCTGAGGTTGTGTTTTATTATTGATGCTAATGCTAGATGCGATGATGTATTCTTCTTTTTAAGATGAGATTTGAGCCTCTTATTAATTTTCTACGCAACCTAATTTTGAGCTGTGGAGCTTTAGCCAGGCATGGAAACCTTGGGCTACGGATAAATGTGACCACCCATAGATAACAAAGCCACCTTGCTTATTGCTCGGTTCTATCCTAGGGTTTATGTGTTTGTTTTCTTTTCTATGGCAAATTTGGCATACGTACTTCTATTGAAATTAGCCAATAAAAAATAATTGTTAGTTTCTTTTTCTATGATATTAATTCTAGTGATATATTAATGTGCAAAAGGTTGATTAATTTAAGAAAGGACAACTATATTAATTGTCATATTATATTATTTGCTTGATGGTTGTTGCGTTCTATTCGAGATAATTATGTAGCAGCTGTTAGTATTGATGGGTTTCATAACTTTCATTTACTCCAAGCATTCCATTTTTATGTTCAAGTTTAGAGCGAGATGATTTAAATTATGTGTAGGAGATATTGTTATCTTTTGGTGGATCGGTCCCGATGGATGAGTTCGATTCATCATAAATTAATAATATTTATATATAATAAGCAATTTAAGGGGCCCTTGAGGCTTGTCTCGGGTAGTAATGGGAAAGGGTGAGCAGTTAATCGGGTACTTGTAAGAATAGAGTGATCGAGATGTCTGCTCGAGTCCTTGTAGAATAGAATAGTATAACGTTGTAAAATAAGATGTGGGTTGCGTATGAGCCTTAGCCGGCGGAGGAAGACGTGTATTTCTTGAAGGAGGTTGCGTATTCTAGAGAGCGCGGAGTCAGTGGGGTTAGGGCTTGCGCCTTAAGCTAGGTCGATAGCCTGTATTCTTCTTGTGAAGTTATGTAGATGCCATCGATCACCCCTCGCAATTCCAGTCGTTCTGGAAATATGCCTTTCGTCAATTTTATCATACCAATTCCATGTCGGCTCTATTTTCCCCTCGTAGGGTAATTTCGCCATTCAACCTTAATTTGGAAAAGTAAACAAATTAGACTAAAATTTTAAATTTCTAACTGTAATTTTTTTTAAATATCTTTTGTAAAATAATGCGCTTACCATTTTCTCACGACTAAACATTCAAATCATAGTAAATAGTCCCACCGGATTCAATCAGGACCTCCTATTCCTATTCTGTTCCTGCTTCCTTATTAAAATTGATGAAATCCTTGAATATTTGCCGAAATCCAGCTTGACTAGGGTCCATCATGTATATCTCGTTTAGAACAACATTCAATATTTCAAAAAGACATAGCATAGTAAAGAAAAGGGTCCGGGTTGAGTCCCAGTGTAGCCGATTTAGTACATTATAATTAAAGTGTTTAGCGTAAAAAGACAATTCTTAGGAATAAGCTTGGTTGATGCAAGTCTTGGATTTACATGCTTTCTCGTTAACTAGGACTCTCATGGGATTAGTAAACAAAAATTTGCAAACTGAACCCCTTTCTGAAATCCGAAAAACTCACTTTTATACAAAAATGATTTAGTTATAAGGTGGGGATATGACTAGGGGTGTAATTAAATCAAGTAGTATAAACAAGGCTTGACTACGATTAAAAATTCAACTCAAAATTAATTAAGCATCTTCTTTTTTTAGATGTTAAAGCACAAAATCAAAAAATAGTTGAGTTACTTGAAATGAAACCGCAGCGAGCTTGAATCTATTAAAAATTAATAAATAATTATCACTCAAAATAATCTTTTCATTGTCTTCTCTTCGACTCCTTAATTGTTTTAAAGAATGATTATATAGATATGAGAAATAATTAAAACTAAAATATTACATATGCACAAAATTTTATTTTAACATATTTTTGGGAATAAAGGAGATAAGGTGTGCACAAATGCTCGACTTTGATTTTGCATATTAACTTTTTTGGTTCAAAATACTCCGATGTTGCTTTTGTGGCTTGACCATACCCTTGCAGTTACTTAATTACATTGATGTTCAAACTATAGCGCATAACCTATAGTTGATCTTGATTATTAATGAATCTTTGATCTGTGCCGTATAAACTTCATTAGGCGGTGGTTCAGCTACGAAAAAAAAGAAAAAGAAAAAGTTACTTGAATTTATTGGCTTTAAGGTAGCTTAAGAATCCTTTCAAGCGCTTCCCGGATAAAACTTTAGTCGAGTGCTTAAGTTGGCTGACAAATACTCATAGTATAGGCTATGTCTAGCTGAGTTTGGAAATAAGCCTTCTTGCATGTCTTTGATGCCCACCCTCGTCTATTGAATCTCCCTTAATCTCCGCTCCCTGTTTGTGGTCAGGATCTGTAAGTGTAACATCAAGTTTGCATCTTGTTATCTTAGTTTATTTCATGAGATTAAATACATGCTTTCTTTGCAAACAGTCATGCAATGCATGCTTTCTTTGCAAACAGTCATGCAATGCTTGGTTCTTGGGCTACCTTCCATGCTAAGAAAATATCTCAGGGTCCCCACACCTTTTATCTCATTCTTCTATCAAGTGTATCTTTAAACTTGGAATTTCCTTAAAATTGTAAACTGCAACAATTATATCGATACACATAGACAATGGGAATATTCCATTTCATGAATGGTGTGCATTTGGCTATGGTGTGCGGTCTCCTTGGTTTTACGAAAAGCCATATTTCTTAATGACTTAGTAAATGAAACTGGCAAAGCCACAGGGACCATAAATGATTTTCTTTGGTTGCACACACCCTCTTCTTGTTGGATTTCCCTAGTAATCCCATATACACTTCCTCCTCTAACTTCCATGAAAAAAGGAATTTCTAATATCGAATAGGAATAAGTTCCTAACAAAATTAGCTGGTAGAGATAAAAGGATTGGCCAATTCATCTTAGTCATTGGAGCAAATTGATAACCATTATTGAAAATTTGGGTTTCGCGCTACTAATCTCATCTTGCATCTCTCAATAGAGCTATTGGTTTTTTTATATGGGTTCGAAAACCCATTGCATCCACGGGTTTCTTTCCACTAGGCAAATCGTCCACTTCCCATCTTTCACTCTTATGGAGTGCCCTCATTTCCACAAACACAATGTTTCCATATTTAGGATTTCCTAGAGTTTCTTGTACATTTTCAGGGCTGATTTATTATTATTATTATTATTATTATTATTATTTTATGACAAAGCAAATGTAAAGGCCAATACGACGGTAGGAGACAAAGTAGGCTAGGGGATATTTAGTGTGGGGTCTAACACTGTTCCCTATTACAATGGGAGCATCCAAGTCTAGAGTTTATTAAAAGAAGAATTTGATTGAGATGAAGGATTGAAATAATACTTCTTTGGAGATGGGAATTGACAATTGGAAAAGGAGTAGGATGATTAGGAAAATAAACAAATTATATTCAAGAAAGGAAAGAAAAGATGTGGATAAACAATTGGAATTTAATATTAGTTGGAACTAAATTAGAGTTAGTATGAGTTGACTAGTAGGATCACTATTTGAATTGATTAAGTTAGGCGATTAGATTATAACATAATTAGAATTAGAATCATAAAAAAGATCATTTGGAATCCTAATAAACTTCAGGCTGCTTAGAAACTTATAAATAAGATTAATCAATATAAATCAAAAAACAATTGATATTAGTCTTAGTTTTTTTTTAATTGTGCATATGTTACACTCAATGATGAGACTTGTAGAAGCGACGGAGGGAGTTAGCATAAGCCCCTAAAATTGTAAAATAAAAAATTTCCTATATCAGCGACGAGGATTGAAACTTGTAACTAAGGATGCCCCGCGAAGAAGCAGCTTTAGCTTGTTACACTAAAGCTAATGCTGTGACTCAACCATATGGCCTAGTAAATCTCACTCCGAATTTTTTATCTCAAATATCAGTTTACAACCCTCTTTCATCACATCCTAGGTAGTAGCACCATGTTTAAGCAGTATTTAAGAGTAGGAGAATAATTTGCAGTTAAAGAGAGGGAAGAATAATCCCTAAACTGCCTCGAGTGAAGTCCGTCCTGGCTCAAAAGCACTATGTAGAAGGCCTTGGTAGGACTAAGGTTTTTCGTCTCTTTTGTTGTTTGTTTTCTCTTTTTTCTTTAATTTAATTTTTGACATACACACTTTATTCCTTGTTCCTCTTTGCATCCATCTGAAATAGAATCACGACTCACTGTTGGTATAAACGGTATGCAGTTTGTCCTTCATCATAAAGTTTATCACATTTCTCCTTCTTCTTCTTGAGTATACCCGAGGGAGTTTATAGAATTAAACCAACCATTCGTTTATTTACCAACATCTATGAGTTATAGGCTCGATTTTAAGGTCATTGATAGGGATTATTTATAGTAGAGTAAAGTGGACTAGAGTTAGGATCACAAATGATGTCAAATCTTTAACTCTTGAATTCTCCTCAAAGAGTTGTGGAGCTAAAATGGAAGCTTCTCAAAGATTTAACACCTACCGTGATATATTTTTTCGGATTGGAGGGTGAAAATACTCAAACCTTTTTATAAGTTGGAGAATAATCAAGAACATACGCATAAGAGCTCTTAGATACAATTTGGACCTCTCTTTACTTTTGTACATGAACATAGCAACATACTCAAATATTTTTAGTAGAAGATCGAGGGGTCACCAGCCTTTCAACATATCGATTGGACTTTTATATCTGAGAATCTTAAAGGCTGCTAGATCCAAATGTGTAGTTTGTTATATCAGATGGTTGAAATATTGGACTTTTTAGGATGTTTTTTGTGAGCAGTAGAGCTCTTTCTGTTTCTAAAAGATGTTAATTCTTTCTTTTAGCCACCCATTTGGTAAGATGCAATTTATTGCACAAAAAGAAAAATATATGTTGCCATTTTCAAGAATATAAGTCCATTAAAAATTAATTGGAATATATTTTCGTTATCTTGAAATACGAAAACTTGTATTTTTGTTTTGAAAATGAGTTGCAATCATTATAGAAAATTTTAGATGGGAGGTAGCTTGATTTTTGTCTGTAGTAAATCCATGTGGTAGCATTAATGCGCGATCATGGATTAAGCTCTAAATCATTTTAAAACGAGATAAGATAGAGATGTGGGGGCCTGAACATTCATATCTGAACGAATCTATTTAAGAGGGATCCATTCCAAATGATACCTTAGTTTTGAGCAGTGAAAAAACCTACGCTAACATAGTTACTTCAATTCATATTCGAAGTTGTAAATATAAGTTCGAAGCATTTATGAGTTTTTAAGTGAAAAGATTGTAGTGGGTAGAACTACCTCGGGTTAAATGGAATCCTCTTAGTTGATTCGGCTGTTGAGTTTCGAAGAAGTAATTATTCAATTTGAGTAATCAATGAGCATAAATCTGGTCACAAGGCATGCATTTACATGCATCACTTATTTCAAGCGATGACTAAGCTAATAATAGTAGACTTTTGGATGCTTTATTTTCAAGCAGGCTTCCTTTACATTTTATAGGAAACGAGGTTGCAATGTCTATTCTTGATATATCACTTTTGTTCCTTTCACCAGGCTTACACGTTTCATCATGTATCCCCCTAAATGTTACTTATGCTTTTTCTTTTACCATGTCTTGAAAGTTTTCTTCCACGATGAAAAAGAGATATGTTGAGCATGATTAAAAGGAAATTATATTCAATGCATTGTTTTTGCGATTTATGTCTGGCCACAATATATCTGATCTTGTGCCCGTAGTCAGAAGGCTGACATGGCATGATTACCCCAAAGATTGAGGTCTGCTTTGCATATAATACAATGACGAACTTCTAACAAAAAGATGGAGAAGCGACAAAATGGCGCGATTTCAGGCTTAAAAGGTCACATTGGCATGAAGATGCTTTGATAAAGCTAGACCGCATTTCATGGATAAATGCTCCCTCGGTCCCTCTTTTAAGTGATCATGCTTTCAGCGTTACCTGCGAAGATGATCGGAAATTGACGTAATAACGGTACACAAAAATACAGGTTATTTTAAAAGATCATTGCCTCACATTACCTATTTGGAGATGGAAAAACAAAAAGGACTATATTCTGATAGTTTCTACTCTGCTTGTGCTAGGTATTTCGGTCGATTGATTCGGGATATGTGAAATTCCCCAAAGCTTGTTTAGGATCTTTGAGGCACGAGGTTAGGATACGCTTATGTGCAATCCTTGTTAATTAGTGAGTTACGTATCCACTAAATTAATTTAAATCAAGTTTATATTGGTTGACTTTACCTGATAAATAAGCACTTCCTATCGCGCTTTGCTAGAATCTTGTTTGTGGAAAGAATGAAAATAGATAAGAGCATACATCTTTGCATGTGAAAGCTATAAGATCGTATGACACTTCGATTTCCATAGAGAACCGGTATTTTCTTGGATACGCATATTGCGCGTCTATACAAAATGCGAATTAGCGAAGTCTTTGTCTTATCATGAAATCACAACTAATTCTACTATGCATCGCGAGTTGCTACTGAGTGAGACATTTGGTACCACCAAATTTCAAACTCGATAAAAACATAGAAGGTGATTTTATTATCTTGATATTTATTTCAAAATGTTATCTATTTCTGGATTTTGAAGTCCCTAAAAGAATAATTCAAGTATCACGGCTACTTGCCTAATATAACTCGTAACAAGCCAGTATGCATTGTGGCTTGAATTTTACAGGTCAAATTGGCATCTTAACAAGATATTAGAGCTTTGGTTAGCGAGAAATCTCAATTTTGTCTCACTCGAGAGTTTCTTGTTTATTCCGCCCTAATCATATGTATACATTTGATCTATCTCTGTCTCTTCACATGTATGAGTATGAACGCATTTGAGATGGGTTATAGCCTCGTATGCATCGTAGGGTCATTTATTTGTAATTCATGGTCGACATATGTCTCCTCCCACGTGTGGAGTATGATCCTAAATTTTAGGAAGTTATTAGCTTGGTGTGCACAATGGACAACTAACATGATAAGCTTTTGGATGTAAATTTCTTCTCACATTGTTTGAGTAGAGATACATGAAAATCTTATCCTACATGATAATGCGGATGCATGAACACAATTTTAAGACACCTTACCGAGACTTTAATTTCCTTTTGAACACTTTACTCTTGAAATTTCTAATTATATATATTAATATTCATATAATTTCTTTACCTTTTATATTGAATGTTTCTTTTAAATGTTAGGAATATTAAATTTTTTTAATTCAATTAGATTTGAATCATATTTTATAAAAATAATGTGCATTTGAGATCACATTTCACTTCACTCAATTGTAGCGCTGTGTCTTTGTGCTTAGTGCCTAAACTTAGGAGGCTTTTGTGCACAGGTGTGCCTCGCACCTTTAAGTATGTGCATGAATTTATTTGAGCTGGTTTTCTTTTCCAAAAATTGGGATTTTGGGTTCTTTATTTCTATTTTACCGCCCGAAATTTTGACATTTTGCACATGTAAATAATATTTCCTTCTCTCTTTTCTTCCTTGCTTCTTCTCTATTTTAAGCATTGATTATAATAATTAGGTGTATTCTTACCTCTCTTTGAAGTCAATAGATGCTTATTCAAAATTTCCTTCAAATCTTTGTTTCTAATTCATGCTTTAGAGTTCATTCTCTTCACATGTTTTCCTATTCTACATTCTATTTGTGTGGCTTGAGGTCACGGATAATTTAATTTCTATGGATGGCCTTAAAATTTGTAGCAAAATCAGTGCATATGAACATTTACGTGTCTATATAGTGATACCCGATGTGGCGAGAAGGTGTTCCCGAGTAGTTACGTACGTGCGAGAAATTCTTTTTTGGCGAGGTTAAACAAACATCCTTTTCGTATATTGTAGTTATCTTACACCTCCGGCATTCGAGGATGTGGGTTGGATATTTTCTAACTTGGCATGACTTCTACTTTGTTTTTCATTTTCCATTTGGTGGATCACGTCACCTAACCATTGTAAGAAAGTTGATTTTACTTAAGTCAGTAAGTTAGAAAGTTATGTCAGGGTAAAAGGTCGATCCGGAAGCCTACGACTCCCAGCGGAACAAGGAAAAACATCCTTTTATTTTATTTAATTTTTTTATACAAACCACATAATCTTAAAACTTGTTTACCCTCACGGAGTAAATCTTCATCAAGAGGATTGGAGATGAACGAATATGAATGTTGAAAAGTTTTATGAATAAAGTTAGTCCACTAAACATTTAATTCTTAAAAATATGCAATACGGGAATCTAAAATCGAGGAAGATAAAAGGTAAAGGATTTCATGAAACTAGGAATGCATGAGCGAGTTTTCCAAGAGGTTGCAAAGTGGTGATGTGACACCCCGATCCCGGGGGTCCGTTGACTAACCGTCAACCCGCGGAATACTAATGGATGTCGGGTTACCCAATGCCACTTTATAGAATCGGTCAGAGTCTCCTTTGTACGGGAGCTCTACCCAATTACAACACACATGTAACTGTCCCAACTGGAGTCAAATATAATTTCAACATAGAGTAAAACTGGCCCACTCGGGCCCAATAAGCAATACTCATCATCATACGACAACTATATCGATAGTTCTAGAGTTAATAATTTACTCTTCAAAACACGTATATTAAAATTAGAGAATTCTAATACATGTATGAAATTAAGTCAAAGCCCGCGATAAGCACTAGCTGGCTTCGACCTCTGGGACCGATAGTCCTGCAGCTCCACGTACTGTAAAATAATATCCTCGACCAGGGAGTGAGCTAATGCTCGATGTGGAATCGCCTAAGTGGGGTACTCTTTTTAAGTCTGTCTGATGCTCAAAAATAAACATACATTCAAGCAAATGCATGATCCTACTTGAATGTCTACATGACCAACTCGGATCCAGGAGTCCTCAGGCTCCTTTTCGCTGGCTTTCATTATGAGAATTAGCATATTCGTTTGTTTGTTAGTGGACCAAAAGCCTCAGATGTGTGAATGCTCCGATTGGGTCGTCTCCAGGCGATTGATGTGTTATGGACTACCCTCAGATATATCAATTGGTAGTCTCCAGAAGATTGATATTTTAGTTTTTTAGACAACCCTCGGATAATTCACATTTTAGACGGCCCTTGAACCATTTCTCTAGACTCATCTCATGCACTCCTCCATGGTCCTAGGGTGTTCCGGTGCATATGGAATGCATGTATGCCGGTTAGATCCAGTCTAATTCATGTAAATATATAAACATGCATATATTTACAAAGCAATCCAATTCACACAATCATGTCATGTAAATTCTCATTCATCACATCAAAATTAGCTCACGTGGGCTAATGATCGAACAGAAGCAATTCGATTTGAATTACTTGACTAAACACATATTTTCACAAATTTTATTTTGTGAAATCAGCATTTCGAGAACGATAAGGCACGTTTCTTGTTCCTATCAAACCTGTGCTCCCGGTTCACTTTGCGGGCAGGAATTTCTCAGTCCATTTTCGAACGATCCAGCTTGATACATGATTTATTGAACCATTTCCTCACACATTCTTGAAGCAGTCCGTAGAGACCGTCACGGATTTGTTCGTGGATCTCAAATCCAAACATTTCGGTTCCAAAGGTTTGGAGCAGATCAAACGTGTAACACCGGAATTATTACAATAGCTAAATATTATTTTTCCAAAATAAAGCGATAGAGCCGGGTTTAATACTAGAGCCAAGGAGTAAATTGGTAAATTTACGGCAGAACCCTTGGGTCATTAATGAGAAGATCTAGTGGTCAATATATAAGATTGAGAATGTGATATCTGAAATAGAAAAGAGTTAATGGCTTAAAGTGCTATTAGTGAAACTTAAAAGTCAAAAAAGTTGGTATAAGACAAAAACTAGTCTAGCAAAAAGGGTTAGTTCTCATTTTTTGCTCAAATAGAGTTAGGAAAAAACGTGAAGAAGAGAGGAGAAAGAGGGAGAAGAAGAAGAAGAAGAGAAGAAGGAGAAAGGAAGAGAAGGGAAAGAAGGGAAAGAGATTGAGCCAAAAAAAAAGGTAAGGGTTTTTGGTTTGATTCTTGTAAGATGGTTCTTTTTCTAGGGTTTTGGTTGGAACTTCCTAACCCTGGAATTTGAAGGATATGGGGTGAGTAAAACCCTAATCCTTGGTTATTTGTGGGATTTGAGGGATTTTGTATAGGGGTATGATTCATGAACTCTCTTTTTTTGAAAGTTAGGGTTTCATCCTAACCTTAGGGGTGGTTGAGTGATGGGTTGGCAAAACCCTAGATTCTTGTTTAGATGTGTTTTGGAAGATGTGTTAAGGTTGAATAGAGTGGCTTTGAGTGTTAGGTGGTGAGTTGAAACTTATGGAAAAAAATAGGAAAATCATAAATTCTGGGCATTTTCAAGGGCAAGAGATTTTTCTGTTTGACCAGTGTTAGTATTTGGCCATAACATGCTCATTTCTTATCCAATTTGGGTGATTCCAGTTGGAGAAGAAGCCCAAGACCTAGCCCTTCGAATGTCTAGAAGCAACCAAGAACTAAATCCTACCATAAGACCCTTGAATTTGAGGTTGAAAGTCAGATACAGATTCTATCCCCTGTTCTGGAGCAGTTCCTGTTTTTGAGTCATAAGTTGGGTTAGATTGATCAAATGGAGGTGATTTCAAAATCCTTCTCAAAGTAGCCACATAGGGGAGTAACTTCATGAAAAAAGTATGGCCAAATTATGGCTCATTTGTTCCCATAATTTCGTCAAAGTAAGGGTGAAGAGAGGGCACATATTCTGTCCCTAGGAAATAGTCTCGGGGAGGTCAGAGTGTAAAAACCATAACTCTTGATTTTGAGGTCCGAATGACCTGATTTAAGAGGCTGTGGAAAGCTAAGAGATAGGGAACTTTTGGTCAGAAGACCACAATGAACAAAAAGCATGTATGGCTGGTCAATTTGTAGTTGAGAAAAAAAAAAAGGGGTCTTGAGATAGGTTAAAAAAAAAAAAAAAAAAAGGGGAGTACAAGTGTCTTGAAAGTGTTGTTTTGTGTAATCCTAATAAGGGGTGTTAAATGTTAGTCCTTGTAAGTGTAAGAGAGAGTGCACTTGGGAGATCCAAGGTTTATGTTGGAGTATAAGAATATATGTGAGTCGAGTGGTGATAAGTAATAAACCACTTAAGTAATTTTTTATTGACACGGATTGTGAGAGGCTAAGGAATCTTATGACTTGTTATTCTGGAATCCTTTGGAGTAGCCTGGTTTTGACTTCCGGGAGACTTGCGGATTTTGAATCCAAGGAAGGTAGGGGATCTTATAACCTTCTCCCTGCTTATGCGTGGTTTGATGTTGTGAGATTTTGTACCATTAAGTGCTTTGGTGTGTGATTTTCTAGTGATATTATATAAATGTATATTTTTATATATATGGAAATCTTTAGATTAAGCGGTACATGATGTTTTAAATATCATGTGGTTGAATGCTTTATTGAAATTGTTTTAAAGGCATGAGCATGGGTATGGGAAGCGTGTGAGTCGGATTGATGTAGTGGACACGGGACGATGACTAGTCCACAGGTTGTAGTCAGGAAAGGTCCACGGATATATCACGGGATGTAGGCATATCCCTGGGTGGTAAGTCCCAGCAATTTGTCGTTGTTCTGGGATGATCGGCTAGTCCCTGGGTGGAAGCCCAAAAGAGTCATTGATGAGGGGTTGAGATTGAAGGATCCCGACCCGGATTAACCTCCTTGGAACCCAGGGACCTCCGGCCTCCAGCGGATATGAAACTTTCCTTAAAACCATAAATTAAAATCCGTGGAAGCGAACCCCTTTGTTCTTCACATATCTTTTTTAAAAAATGCGGAGACGAAGTGCTAAAAAAAATTTCTTTTCTTTCTTTTCGACACTTAGATTTTTCGGGAAAATCGGCGGAGTTTCCTACGTTTTTCGGACTTTCCCAAATTTCAAAACTTTGATGAAAACATTTAAACACTTCCTAAACTGATTCATCAACTTCCATATTAGGTTTCCTAAATTCACCTTGATCAAACACAATATCGTATATATCGTTTATTCTTTGAATCATTAATTTAATTTAAACCTTCTTCAATTCCATGCATAATTTTATCAAAACATGACAAAATATTCACATATACAATATGCAAATTATTTTCAATGCGATTACATGCGTCGTCTCCTCGATAGCTCGACTCAGCACTTACGGGAGGGTACTCTACCGATGCACTGTCTCGGAGTCCACGAAAATGTTGTTGAAACATATGGAAAAAATAGTAAGGCTAAACGAGCTCGATTAAGTGTATTTTTTCATTTATATAACATTTCGGTACATATCAAAATAATACATGCCCATACAATTAAAATCCATTTATACATTAAACATTTATGCCTTAAACTTTCTTTCCATAAATACTTATACCATTAAAAGCAGTTTATGCTTTAAACATTTATACCTTAAACTTTCTTTCAATAAATACTTATGCATTTAAAATCCATTTATGCTTTCAGAATTTATGCCTTAAACTTTCTTTCCATAAATAGCCTTGCATTTAAAATCCATTTATGCTTTAGAATTTATGCCTTAAGCTTTCTTTCCATAAATACTTATGCATTTAAATCCATTTTATGCTTTAAGCATTTATGCCTTAAACTTTCTTTCTTTATTTCTTTCTTTCAAATTTCTTTCGATGGAACCCGGGAATAAACACAGAAACGATTTAAAATCTTGACGGTGAGGGCAGTCACATTCAGTCATAACCGCTCTGTTGCGGAACTCACGCTTTGCATGAGGTTCAGTCATAGTACTTTATCACGTGTAAGGATATTACTCTAGACACCTATTTCCCTCCCACCGATTAGTAACCTATAACTACCCTCTTAATCCTTGCAGCTTAAAGTACTTCGGCCGATGTCGGTCATAACAGTCATAGGGGTTTAGGGTCAACCATCAGTAAAAACATTTCTTCAAAATACATTTTATAAATACGTTTAAATCCTTTACTTTATCATTAAAAACACATATACATACTTTAAACATTTTAAACTTTCATAATACCTTAACATATGCATACATATTTAATACACATATAAATATATGCATTGATGCAAGATAAAACAATGCAATATAAAACATTTCCATATGCCTTAACATTTACATAAAGAATTTACATTAAACTTTTCCAGTTTAACATTAAAACCATTCACTTTTAAAAACTAAATTCTCAAAATATCATTTTAAGCTCCACGAGTTCACCGCTCAATTCAAGCTTGCTTCCCGTTGAGTTCACAGTTCCGTCCGATCATCCTTTTCACCTTTTCAAGAAAATCACAACTATACATTAATCATAACTTCCATTTAATCCACCATACACACTCATTTAAAGCCAAATGAACAAAGTACCCTTAAGCACTAAAAACTCATTCATTTGGCCAACCTTTTTTCCAACCATACCTATAGACTTTATGACTCAAAAATTATTCAAACGGTCTTCAAAATTTATGGAAACTCTCCAGATCAGTTCTTGATATATCAAATAACATCTCTTTAAATTTTCAATTTAAATTCCGTCTCTAAAGCCTCAACCATATAACACAATCTGTAAACAAATAACTCAGTTTAGCGAGAACAGAATCTGCGCATAGCTCCACTTTGAACCATTTACTTGGGCATTTAGTTTTACAATTTATGAAGCTTCCTTTGAATAAATTTTCCCTAGAAGTCTATTTTATCAGAATTTTGAATCACTCAATTCCGATCTGAAATGAGCAAGTTATGGCCAAAATACCAAAAACTGGTCAAAACAAGAAAACAGGACATTTCCTGTACCGAGACTGCTGCCCAAAAATTTACCAAATTGTGTTTCTCTTCATTTTCTTTCACTCTAAACACTTAAATCCTGATGCATTATACCCATTTCAACATATCACACAAAAGTATACATAGGCCTAGCAATTCATTCACTTGATTTGTCAAAACCTAATCTAATCCATGACTTTCTCTCAGACATCTCAAAATCATCATCATTCTTGACCCTAAATACCACTAATTTAACATCCGCTGAAAATCAAATCATTAGGCATGAAAAACATAAAAATCCAACTTTCCACCATGAAAAACTTACCCCAGTTTCTTAGGTTTCCCTTGTCTTCTCTTCTTTGATTCACTTGGAGCTCACTTGGAAGCTTGAAAGAGAATAAGAATTGCCTCTACCACTGCCCCTGCCCTTTCTCCTCCTCTTTCTCCTTCACTTTCATTTTTCTCTCTTTTCTCCTTTCTTTCCTCTCCTCTACGTGATCCCTCTTTTGAGCCTTAATCCCAAATTTTGACTTTAAATATTATTCCAAAAGTGCCTTAAGTAAAAAAAATATCATTGGTTGGTTTAAAGTGAATTACTCTTTTATCCAAGCTTCTCATTGAATTATTCCATGAGACCAAGTCATTTACCCATTATTTAAATCATAAAACTTAGCCATTAAGAAGATTTTTGATTGGCTAGTACAATTAAATATCTCCATTATAGCAGATTTTATCTCAGTTTCGCCTTTTACTGCTTTTATATCAATTATATGTCAAAAATATTCTATGGTCGTCTATATTTAAATTTGAACGCACAAATATTTTAACTTAAATCTTCGAGTGAATTTCAGGCTCACGAAATCACGAATCGGATTTAAAATCATTAAAATCGATGTCCAGGACAATAGCGTGTGTGTTCCAGAGATTACGTTGGATCGCTGGAAACTATCAAGCGGATACTACATTCGCTCGTTTCAGTTTCGATTGAACTCTATGATTGATTGGGACATTTTCGTATTTGGGCCATTTCAGAAAAATTTCGGCTGAGACTCGATTTTCGGTCAGAATCTTCACTTAAATCTCCCATTATCTTCTAAATGTCAGTTCAAAGTCATAAGAAGCGAAATTTTCTTAAAAAATCCCTTTGCAACCCCTCGTCGGGACAAAATAAGAAAAAATCACTATTCACATTGGGGCACCGGTTACAATTTTAATTTTCGCTGTGCGAAAATGATGTCAGGCGTTCTAAAATTCCCCAAAATCCGCTCTCGCTTCTATCATTAGACCTGCGTCAGTTCAACTAACTACTATTATAACATTCAATAGGTTTGGGTTTTAATCACCCTCCTTATAAAAATTTCGTCCTCGAGGAATTTAAATTCTCATGTTGCTTCCTCTCTCTGCAGGTGATTCATCCACAACACCTTTACTAAAGGAATCACTTTGTTTCAAAAGAACCTAATCATTCGATCAACAATTTGAACGGTCTTTCTTCATAAATCAAGTCTTCTTTCAACTTCAATAGGTTGATCTCTTAACTGTCTTGAAAGAATACATCATATACTTTGAGAAACATGAAATGTAAAATATGTCATGTGATACGGCCCGGCTTCAGTGCGACCTCGACAGACGCTACCTCTCAGTTATTTTATAATTTCATAAAGTCCCATATAGAGAGGACTTAATTTCCCTTTCTTTACGAATATCAACACCCTTTCGCAGGGTGATATCCTCATAAATACCTGATCCCCCACCTAAAATTCCAATCTCTCCTTGGGTTATCAACATAACTTTTCTATCAATCTTGAGCTATCTTTAATCTATCGCGATAACTTTAACATTATACGTTGTAGCTGAACAATTTATGAACCTAAAATTTTCTCTCCTTTCCTCATCCCAACATAATGGAGTCCTACTTTCCTTCCATATAAGGCCTCATAAGGGCGCCATTTGTCTTGCATGATAACTATTATTAGCTAGGAGAAACTCCATTAATGGTAAATGTCTTTCTAACTGCCTTTAAACTCTAACACACAAACCTTGAGCATAACTTCCGATATGCAATATGGCTCTTTAAGTTAGATCATCGTGAAGTCATACACAAATCTCTTTTATAACTTCTCAACTGAGTGCTATTTTTTTCCATGGTAGAAATTGGCGATTTGTTAGATCTATCCACGATCACCTATATCACGTCATAACCACTGCGGCAAGTGGAAATAAAAAAAAAAAAAAAAATCCATCATGATTCTCTCACATTTCACGAGGGATCGGAAGAGACTATAAGAACCTACTTGGAAATCTTTGATGCTTTCGACCTTAACTTTTTGACAAATGAGACATTTAGAAATAAATTCTCTTGACATCTTTCTTTATACCCCTCCACCTTTAAAGTATTCCCTTAGGGTATGATACATTTAAGTGTTTCCACACGATGCATCATACCTATGTAGAAGAGTGAGCCTCTCCATAAATTTTATTTCTTTTAATCTTCCCACATCTAGTACACATAACCTGTGACCTATATAGCATCACTGCCATATGCCGTCTTAGGAAATCTTTTTCTTCCCGCCCCAGGGACTCGGCTTCCTTTTCAATTTAATCATGATCGTATCTTACGAGTCTATAGCTCCCTTACCTTGTCTATTATATGTAGGGACTAATGTCTGTCAATTCTAGTCTCGCACCTAAAGACCTCATTCCATATAAATCTGAGGTACACAACCTTTGGAGCGAGATGTATATGGAGCAGTAGGCTTCTGGAAACATCGATTTTACATTAACATTTTCCACGGTGATTTTCGATAGTGCACTCATAATCCGCAATGAGTTGACCATCTCTCATCTCATATTTAACTTTTTCTATATGAATAAATATTACATGTTCTTGTGATCTGTAAAAATTTTATGCAACTCCATATATTAATGCCTCATTATACGTGAAGCCCGAACTACGACAACTGACTCTAGGTTATGTCTCCTGGATAGTGCAACTCATGCTTTTCAGTGCCTTAAATCATATGCTATCACCTTTTCATGTTGCATTAACCACCCTCAGCTACACTTTCAGAAGCATCACATTATCTTGTATATCCTTCTTACTGACGAATTGTGGGAACAGGCCCCAGGTCGAATTCCTTTTTAGTTCATCCAGTCTTTTAGACATGTCTCTTACCATACAAACTTTTCATCTTTCCTTGTCAATTTAGTCGAAGGAATCACTTCGCTTTGAAAATCCCTTAACAACCTTAGATAGCCACCCTGCCCAAACCCTAAAAACTTTGTATCTCGTCACATTCGTGTAAGGTGGTTTCGAGTTCACAATTTTCTCCAATCTTTTGAGGATCCATGAGAAACCCCTTCATGAAATCCATGCCTTAGAAGAGACGACAACATCTAACCAAGAACTAAATTTACTAAGTTTGGCATACTAAGTAAACCAGAACTATAGATGCTCCTCATGATCTTCATTACTGCTTAAATAGATTAAAATACTGTCATCAATGAATACTTCATAACCAAACTGATCTAAATAAGGTTGAAAGATTCTAATTCATAAGATCCATAAAAAGCGTGAATATAAGTTAGTCAGCCATGACTAAAAACTCATAATGCCTATACCGTGTTTTCAAAGTTTTCATAGGAACATCCTCTGACCTAATCTTTAATTGATGGTAACCTGAGCTTAGATCCATTTTCAAAAATACCCTCGTTCCACCTTAATTGATCAAAAGATCATCAATCAGAGTGTAAATGGGGGTTGATTGCGTATTTCACTTTTATTCAACTCTGCATGATCATCATACAATCATAAACTTTCATCATCATTTTTTTTTTTTATAAACGGAGCCGGCCTCCCAGGCGAAGTATAGGCCTAACAAAACCCTTACTCACAAGCTCATCCCATTTATACTTTCAATTCTTTCAATTCTTTCCAACTTTTAAGGAGCCATCATATAAAGTGCCTTAGTATTAGTTACATCACAAGGGTCATTTCAATCTAAAGAATTAATATATATATATATATATATATATATATATATATATATATATATATATATATATATATATATATAAAATTTTTTTTTTTTTTTTTTTTTTTTTTTTTTATATACCTAGAGATCCTGCAGAATACATCCAGGAAATTATTTGACTATCAGAATATCTTCCATTCGACTACCATTATCCCTCACCTCAATAGCATAAGCTAGGTACCTTTGATATAACTTTGATATTTTACTAGCCCACATAAATTGTCGCCTATTATTGGTAGGTAGTATTTTTAAAGTAACCCACATAAAACAACCTCTGTCTTCCTTGGCTTATAGAACCTAACCTCTTTCCTATAACAATCCTTTGTAGCATGATGTCTGGTATTAAATCCATGCCCTAATATAATATCAGATCGTGGTTTCAATAATATCGTAAAGTCTGCCCGGCTTTCTAGCCTCGATAATCACTCTGTTGTAACAATCAACTTTTCCATACTTTTCCTAGGGTGGCAAAATCCTACACCTTACACATTCATCATTATGTCTTCAATTTCTTCCATTTTCTTTCAACAATTACAATTAACAATTCACTTAATGTCATTGATTCACTTAAGCTAAATTAAACCCATGCATTTTCAATTAACCATCTCATTTACCCTCTAGCCACGACCATACCGGGATCTCCTATACCATCATAATTTCTTGCCTCTAATTTCCTTATCCTCTCCCGATGAACCTTGTCGGCTCAGGGGCTGATTAAATGTTGTGGCTAACATCTGAGCCTTTGCTCTAAAGGTGCTCTGTCCTCCTACGACCTCGGGGGGCGGTGGCGACCAAATGCGCGGGTGGAGGAACATGCCTTGAGGGACTCATCAACATGTTCCTCGAGGTGGGTGGTACCTCTTTGCCTCGGGAGACTCTCTGGTGGGTGGTCGGCCTCGGCAGCATTTTAATGAATTAAAATTAATATGTCATGTAATGCATATATGATTTTAAATCACATAAATTTCAAATCTTTATAACATTTCAAAACTTCGGCTCACGATACCATGTTGAAGGATCAGGCCGGATTAACCTCATGAACGGGGACCTCGTACTCAACGGATATAGAGAAACTTTTCCTTAAAACCATAAGTGCAAAATCAGGTGGGGCCGAACCCACTTTACAATTCTTCACATATCTTTTAAAAATAATCTGCAGGCGAAGTCTTCAAAAAAATTTCTTTTCTTTTCTTTTCAAACCGCCGTTTTTCGGGAAAATCGGCGGAGTTTCCCTCACATTTTTGGGACTTTCCAAATTACAAAACTGTAGAAACATTTAAAAACACTTCTAAACGTCAATTCATCAACTTCCATATTAGGACTCCTCGTCCACAACGATCAAACCTGATATACATATATATACATTTATTTCTTTCAAATCCATCAAAACATTTTAAACCTTCTTTCAATTCCATGCATAATTTTATCAAAACATGACAAAATATTCACATATACATGCAAATTATTTTAAATACGATCCGCATACGTCGTCTCCTCGATAGCTCGACTCAACTGCACGGGAGGGTACTCTGGAATGCACACGTCTCAGTCACGAAAATATTTGTTGGAAACATATGGAAAGAGTGAGCTAGCGAGCTCGGTGGAATTAATACATTTTCATTTATATAACATTTTCAGTACATATCAAAATAATACATACTTATACAATTAAAATCCATTTATACATTAAACATTTATACCTTAAACTTTCTTTCCATAAATACTTATACCATTAAAATCAGTTTATGCTTTAAACATTTATACCTTAAACTTTCTTTCAATAAATACTTATGCATTTAAAATCCATTTATGCTTTAAGAATTTATGCCTTAAACTTTCTTTCCATAAATATATGCATTTAAAATCCATTTATGCTTTAAAAATTTATGCCTTAAACTTTCTTTCCATAAATACTTATGCATTTAAAATCCATTTATGCTTTAGCATTTTATACCTTAACTTTCTTTCTTTATTTCTTTCTTTCATTCTTTACGATGGAACCCGGGAATAAACACACCCGAGCGATTTAGAATGCGACGGTGAGGGCGATCACATTCGGTCATAACCACTCTGGCTCGCGAGGCTTCCACGCTTTGCATAGGGTTCAGTCATAGTACTTTATCACGTGTAAGGATCATTACTCTAGACACCTATTTCCCTCCCTCGGTTAGTAACCTATACTTTACCTCTTAATCTTTACAGCTTAAAGTACTTCGACCCGATATCAGTCATAACGAGTCATAGGGGTTTAAGGGTAACCATCAGTAAAGACATTTCTTCAAAATACATTTATAAATCGTTTCAAATCCTTTACTTTATCATTAAAACACATATCACTTCTTTAAACATTTTAAAACTTTCATAATACCTTAACATATGCATACATATTTAATATACATATAAATATATGCATTGATGCAAGATAAAACAATGCAATATAAAACATTTCCATATGCCTTAACATTTACATAAAAATTTACATTAAGCTCGCGGTTAACATTAAACCATTCACTTTTAAAAACTAAATTCTCAAAATATCATTTTCACTCACAGTTCACCGCTCAATTCCGCTTGCTTCCCGTTGAGTTCCCGTTCCCGTCCGATCATCCTTTTCACCTTTTTCCAAGAAAATCACAACTATACATTAATCATAACTTCCATTTTAATCCACCATACACATTCATTTAAAGCCAAATGAACAAATTACTCTTAAGCACTAAAAACTCATTCATTTTGGCCAGCAGCACTCCAACCATACCCTATAGACTTTATGACTCAAAAAATTATTCAAACGGTCTTCAAAATTTATGGAAACTCTCAGATCAGTTCTTGATATATCAAATAACATCTCTTTAAATTTTCAATTTAAAATTCCATCCTCTAAAAGCCCTCAACCATATAACACAATCTGCACAACAAATAACTCAGTTTGGCAGAACAGAATCTGCACATAGCTCCACTTTGAACCATTTTCTGGGCATTTTAATTTTACAATTTTCATGAACTTCCTTCAGATAAATTTTTCCCCTAGAAGTCTATTTTATCCAGAATTTTGAATCACTCAATTCCGATCTGAAATGAGCAAGTTATGGCCAAAATACCAAAACTGGTCAAAACAGAAAACAGGACATTTCCTGTACCGAGACTGCTGCCCAAAATTTACCAAATTGTGTTTCTCTTCCATTTTTTTCTTTCACTCTAAACACTTAAATCTGATGCATTATACCCATTTCAACATATCACACAAAAGTATACATGAAACCTAATATTAATTCCTTGATTTGTCAAAACCCTAATCTAATCCATGACTTTCTCAATTTATCTCAAAATCATCATCATTCAACCCTAAATGCCACTAATTTAACATCCATACAAGAAAATCAAATCATTAGGCATGAAAAACATAAAAATCCAACTTTCCCACCATGAAAAACTTACTTGTTTCTTGGGGTTTCCCTTGTCTTCTCTGTGGTTCCTTGGGCTCCTTGGAAAGCAGAAGGGAGCCAAAATTTACCTCTACCACTTTGCCCTACCCACTTTCTCCTCCTCTTTCTCCTTTCTTCCCTTTCTTTTCTCTCTTTTCTCCTTTCTTTCCTCTCCTCTACGTGATCCCCTCTTTTGAGCATAAATCCCAATTTTGACTTTAAATATTATTCCAAAATTTTGCCCAAGTAAAAAAAATATCATTAGTTGGTTTAAAGTGAATTTTACTTTTATCCAAGCTTCTCATTGGTCCATTCCGAGACCAAGTCATTTACCCATTATTTAAATCATAACTTAGCCATTAAGAAAGATTTTGATTAGCTGGCACAATTAAAATATCTGAATTTATAGCGAGATTTTATCTCGATTTAAGCCTTTTCTTCTTTTATATCAATTATATGTCAAAAATATTCTATAGTCGTCTATATTTAAATTTGAACATAAAATATTTAACTAAATCCTTCACGAGTAATTCCGGGCTCACGAAATCCACGAAATCAGTTTAAAATCGATAAAATCGATGTCAGGACAATAGCGTATTATTATCAGTGCGTTCGGATCGCACGAAACGCTCAAACGGACCCTGTTTCGCCTCCGTTTCGGTTTCGATTGGAGCTACATGATTGATTAGGACATTTCGTATTTCCGGCCCGATTTCGAAAAATTTCGGCCGCGGACTTCGATTTTCGGTCAGAATCACTATTCACTTAAATCTCCCATTATCTTCTAAATATCCGGGTTTCGAAATTGTAAAAGAGCTGAAATTTTCTTAAAATCCCTTTGCAACCCCTCCCATCCCGGATAAAATAAAGAAAAAAATCACTATTCATTAGGGGCACCCGGTTAATTTCGAAAATTTTCACTTCATGCCCAAATGATGTCGAGGCGTTCTAGATTCTAATCCACTCTAAGCCTATCATTGAAGCGCCGAATCGGTTGATAACTACTATTATAACATTCGATAAGGTTGGGGTTTTACAGAGATGGTGGTAGTATTACGTGTGTGTTTAAATCCATAAACCCCATTATTTGTAAAATGATCACGTTTTGAGATATTTTGAATTATGTATAAATTGAAATGTTTTTATGAGCATGGCTTTGTTATGGGATTCCTTTCTTGGGTTGGCTTCAGACTACGCTTTTTGCATTATTTCCCTCCACCTTAGATGCAAGTACGAGACCAGTTGCGTAACATGGAAGTTGGACTGTAGGGTTTTGAGGATGGGAGGATTTGTATACCAACCTTAGCTTGTTGGTGGTTTGAGCATACATCTTGATGACTATTTAGTGTTATGTGGATATTCACACTATATTTTGGGCAGTTGACATCTTTGTGGATCATTGTATGTTGACGTGTAGCCACTAGTTTTGGAACTTTATTGTAAATGTTGTTTGATCAAGTGCGGAAGTGTATAGTTTTGGGTACGTGGTCAACTGTACCCGATATGTGTGTATGTTTGGAGACTTGGAGTAGTGTTTGTTACATTTCCGGGTGATTACTCAAAGTGGAGTTTAGACTGAGTTGTGAAAAAAAAATCGGGTGGTAAAATAGTAACACTTAATCTGCAGGTGGAATTCGGGTGTGACAAAATGGTATTCAGGGCTCAACCAACGAACATTAACATAGTGCTTAAGCGAAGAATAAAACCCAGTAGGGAGAGAAACCCCTATCGCTCTTGGAGTTTGAGGAAACTCCCCCAAATCGGGGTACCCACCTTGGCCCTCCGCGTAGAGCGACTTCCTTCTTGTCACGCTAGCAGAGCGGTTGGATCGTTCGAAACTGAGAGAAGGAAGACACTCTCTCTCTAAAAATGAGATCCAAGCTTCCTGTGCAAGACTCCTCCTCCTCTCACGTTTTTCTCCCTTTTTGCTTTTGGAGAAGACAAGTCACTATTCTATTTTTGTCTTATAAAGTGACTTAAACAATCTAAATGCCTATTATGTCCCCTCATTTCGGTTTTGACATTCGAAGCTACTATCCAAGCGTCCATTTTCATCATTTCTCTACTCATACCATTTATGGCACATGAGTACTTGTTATATGTGACTTCGTCGCATCGAAATCGTTCTGACACGGCGATGCACCAGCGATGTAAATTCTAAGGCCCATCATAGGAATTCGACGAAATTTTACATGCTAGCTAGATTTCGTGAGACGATTCCAACGGTGAAATCCGTTTCATCATCTGAGATCTAGAGAATAAATTACGGATTTTTTTAGCTGAAATTTCAATTTTATAATTGAAATTACGATTTTACCTGCTAGAGAAATTGGAATTTCTCGGGTCTTACAGGTGAGGTTTAGATAAAATTGTTGGTGGAATGGAAGATTTGCAGTAGGAAAATGTTAAGAAAAGAATGTAGCATTAGATAAGATGGAAGTTAAGAAAATTATTCACTATCTTGAAAAAGGCTACAAAAATAAGAATTGAAGTAAAATTTGTGGTATGTGATGATTTATATGATAAGATAGGTACGAAAGTGTTATGACCCATTATGAGTCCCAAATCGCTAAGTTACTGCTTGATTTTGTGGGTTTATAACCACTTGGGCTCCCTCCCCATGACAACTAGCTTTTAAGGGTGATCTCTACTCAAGTGGTTGTAACAGTGGTATTAGAGTGGTTCATTCCTTGGGGATGACCCAGATCTCTCGAGAATTGTGGAGGGCTGCTGCCCGTGGGATAGCGAGAGTCACTATAGTGTTGTGGGAGGCTATTACGGTAAGTGCGTCACCAAGCGTACGTGGACGTCGGTTTTGAAAGAGGATGGATTATTTATGACCCATTATGTGTCCCACATCGTTAAGTTACGGCTTGGCCTTATGGGTTTATAACCATTTGGGTTCCCTCCCTTTGATAAATAGCTTTTAAGAGTGAGTTCTATTCAAGTGGTTGTAATAGAAAGATGCGTAGGAAGATGGTGCGAGACCATTCCAATTGCATTAGAAGTGCGGATCATACAGAATTTTTTTAGTTTAGGCTTGGGAGTTATTAGTGACATAAGGGAGATAGGAAGTCTAAAATCTGTGAAAGATGAAAATGGAAGGTTGCCCAGAACTTATAGGATTTTCTTTGTAGCGGTGCCAAGGACTAATTTGTTTTAACAAGACCTAATCATGAAGACAAAGGATGAAAAGCACTTTACGTAAACATAATATGCGAGAAGAAGGTCAATATAAGCTCCACAAATTATCATGATGTTAAGCTTTACAAGTTATGTTATGGAACTTTAGGTGAGTGATTTTAAGCAAACTTTAAGAGCGGGTAATGCGATATCAAAGTTTGTACTTGGAGTGTTTCCCTAAGGAAATATACCATGTGAAGAGCTATTTTCTTTGGATAAATTAAGAAATTTGAGCGATAAGAAAGATTTCCATGTAGTGCTTATTGACATTGAGGATGCATGCAAGGGTTTCAGGAATTAATGTCTTAGGATTCACGAGAAAGAGAGAGGTTGGAGCAATATGTGATCAAAGTCACGGATAATGAGTGCAATAGAGAGTACTTGACAATGTTGGACAGGACAAATGAAATCCCAGATTATTGATCTCTTACTTTTGTATTGATCATCCGTAAGTTCTTGGGTATATTGGGGAGATGCATCACGAGGCTAGTAGTGTCTTGATTATATCGTTTCAATTGATGTTAATAAAGGAGTTAACTCTAAGTTATAACTATCGGATAGATACTTGAATTTCACGAGGCTTCAAGTAAGGATGAGACTCGTGAAATTTTTATCGCCATAAAATACGTAAAGTGGTGGTTTCTGTCATCACAGATTAATTAATTATCCATAATGAGTGAAGATCAAGGAGGATTTCTCCATCTTGTTAGTACATAATGAATAGACAGAGAAGCAAAATTTGAAGTATTTTGTATCCGCAGAAGGCCTTTCATACTACATGGAAAATTTGATCGGATGGTATAGCGGTTATGCCTTTTGGTACATAATGTTATTGTTAGAAACAACGTGTTTGAAAAATAAGTTTATGCGAACAAGATAGAACAAGTGGGAATACAAGAAAGATGGAGCGTAAATGAGTCTATCCTTGAGAGAATATAGGTGATCTAAGTTGGTTCAACCATAAGCTAATAACGTCCGTGAAAAAACAGTCCGAACAATGATTTCATTCATATTCATGGTGTCCACTGACAACAGGTGGGTGAGGACGGTAAAATTTGGCAACAAGCGACATGAGTGAGAAAGATCAGCTATCTATGGTTGAATTATAGGTGAAGGACTCTAATCCTCAGGTTTTGAACATCAAGCCAGAAATATTCAAATATTGCTTTCATTTTTATGATTGTTATGATGAGGATGAATCTTTAACATATACAGGATGAATCTTTAACGTATTCATTAAGGTAGGGAATTTCTATTAGTTTAAATCAGAGTTGAATTAGGATTAATAGTTTGAGTCAAATTAGGCTTAATAGTTGGAATCAAATTAAGATTTAGTAGTTAGAAACCAAATTAGAATTAGAGTCATAATAGGTCATTAGAGTCCTAATATACTTCAATTTTCTTAGAGATGTGAGCCTATAAATAAGGCCATGTAAAAAAAAATTAATTGGTTAATAATATTTTGTTTTCTTTGCAAATTTGCAATTCTCAATGGCGAGACTCAAATAATTTTCTTATCAATTTTTTTCCTCATTGATGAGACTCCCTAAAAAGCGTTTGTGGGACTATATGGCTTTCTATCACTTCTCTTCACATATTTTTCTCTATATTTTTCAATATTATCTAAGCTCACCCCACTCTGATTTTTAAGCGAAACGCTATTTTGATCCTTAAAAATTTATCAAATTTGAATAATTGAGGGACAAAAAATGAGTATGATGTACCAAATTATTGGGCAGGCTATTAATAAAGCAGGCGCCTTGCTTTGTCGCATCACCCACGAGTTATTTGAACTTTGCGCCTCGGAAGCGTGAAAGTTCATCACAAAGTCCTCTTCAAACATGCAGATTCTTCGAAGCGGAGTGCATTGGTATGGCATTTTCCCTCGTGTTAATAAGTTAACTATTACATGTATTCTCCATCCAAAAAAACATTCATCATGGGTTGAATATCTAATGAGAGGCCACCCAATTTAGTGTATATCATTGTGGTTGAAGTATAATGCTCCATATTTCATACTTGTCATAAATTAAAGGGAAAAAAAGGATTGACGGAAATGAACAACGATTCAACCTATAATTCTTGTTGCTAGTAATTTGTTCTATGAATATTGGCCTTTCCCTCTACATATTTGTTTGGGCTAGGTTTGGTTTAAGGAAGAAAGCGAAAAGAAAAATAATATTAAGGTCAATAAATTATTTTTTAAAGCTACTTCAAGCTCACTTTAATTAATTTAATTCTTATACATAATGATTAAATAGTTTGAGAAGGCATAATTCGCTGATTAATTTTCATCATATTTGATTTTCTCTAGTATTTTTCATGATAAAGCCAAACATGAGAAAATTATTCTTTTAATTGCAGTGTAGTGCTCATTCAATATCATGCCTCTGTCTTGAATTTACACGAGCCTAGCCTTTCGCTAGTCCACCCTTTATTTTTCCCATCTTCGGTTGCTTAGATCATATTTTCATAAGCTTTTGAGTAATACTGATGAAAAAAGGAATTTGGTTTCAGTCTGATGGTGCATTTATCATGTAGACATATCAACCTGAGAATCATTTGTTCCATTATAGTTGCAAATCCGAGGTTATATATGTTCTACCATTATTATTCACCTTCAGAGTCTGTTTTCCTTTCTTCTTCATTGCGAGGATTAGCAGCTTTCGAGGAAATCACTACTTGATTTATGATTTATGTCCATGCCAAAGGATGATAGTTGATGATAAATATGTCGATGGGATCTGCACTTGATATTAACCGAGGAGATCCTTGGATGTTTCGAGGAATCACGAGATTGCCATGGCGCATCGGCCCAAACATACATGGTCAGGGAAGAAGACTCATCCCCGCAGCCAGGTTGCTTTCATATATATATATTTTTCTTGGTTTCATATTGTTTCAAAAACATTTGCATTCATATCTCAATATTCATCTTCTGTAATTTGGATACAGGTATATGGCTATAGGATGTCCATATTTAGGCCAGAACACACGGGCGTTCTCGGGGATTGTTTTTCCCGACCCGGGAGACTCTAGAATGTATGAGAAGAGTGAGCGGCATTGCAGAAACTGGCGGCGGACATATGCGGCTGAAGAACACAAAGAGATGATAGGGCATTTGATCGTGCCCAATCAGGTGAACAAAGATGGAAAAGTAACCACACATTGCCGGTCGCGAATGCTTTCCCGAGGCGTAAGTGGTAACGTTCTTGGATCGTAAGCTAATCTTCACGATGCTCTAACCACATAACTATCTCCTTGAGCCTTCAAAGGTGAGTAATGGTTTTATCATGAAAGTCAGGACGAGGAACAAAAATGGCGAGCATACTAAGTAGCTTGAGAATTGAAATGCAGAGCAAGATAGCTTGATACCCTTGCAACAAGCGGTTAGAATGAGAGTGAGCAGAGAAGAAGACACCTGCATTTTCGGATATAGTGCATTGTAGAGTATATATGTAAGTTTGTTTGTTTGTATGGAAAATAAGTTCAAAGTAGAAAACATTTATTGATGATGGTGTGATGTTATTATCAAGTTTCCATGATATTAAATAAACACCTCTTTGAAGCGAATCGGGAAACTTGAGAAACTTCTCACTTCATTTCTTTAATGTTTGAAAAGTATTGCATGATGTTGATAAGTTGTCAATTTGATGCCTTTAAAAAAGTTAAATTAAGTGAAGAAAAATATTTTTTGGTATTACTACACTTATATACTAAATTAGCAATCTTAATAAACACATAATAATAATTTTTTTTTAAATTCCTTAAAAACCTTAAAAATTTACATTTTATTTATTCAAATATATAGTTTTATTTTCTCAATTCACTTTCCCTTTTGGAATCATCATATATTACAAATATTAAGATTTTAACACCAGCCCATCATACCTAACTCACATGATAAACCGTTCAACATTTAAATAGGTAAGACATGAGGGAGAGGTGTTCCGAGCTTGAATTCCAGTGTGGACAGTTTACTATATTGTAATTAATGTGTTTAGTTATAAAAAAATAAAATTAACACCATTTATTTTTTTTAGGAGTCTACTTTTATACACTATTTTCTACCATATTCATTGTTTTTATGATATTTTTATTCTTATAAATTTTAAGGCGTTAAGAAAAAAATAAGTAAAGGAAAAAAAGTGAAGGAAAAAATACCATTCAAATTGTTAAAATTATTCTTATTTATGGCGAAAAATGTATTTAGTGATAATTCCATATTTAAAAATATACAAAAATTTAAAGGCAGTTGACCGCATAAGCGCATTTATAATTAAGCGCATTTATTTTATTTATTTTTAAAAAATAAAAATAATTTTTCGTGTCTTAAAATTAGAGGGTTTAATCCTTTCTTCCTCTGTGAGTTACGAGAGTCACTCGAATCATTTGCCTGCTTGTAAGCTCCTCTAACCCTCTTGAAGCTTTTTACGTATTTTCTTTCTTTGTTCCGAAGTTTTTGTTTTTTCTTTCCCCTCTCTTTGGTTCGAACACACTCGTGTGAAATGGAGTTGAAAATCTCGTGTAATTGCATCCATACTACGATCTTTTATAGTTTGTGCGGGTTTCTTTGCTCTCACTTTCTCTTCCTTCTCCCTTGTATGTAAGGTTGTTGTGTTTGATTAGTGAGAAAAGTGAGAGAAGAGAGGAAATGAAAGAAGTGAATCTTGCGTTTTATGTTGTTTTCTAAAGGGATGAGAGGCGGGAGCTTGAAGATTTAAATTTTAGTTCGAATTTTCTCGTAAAACAAACTTCTCTGGTTGGATTTTGAATTTTTGGCTGCCGGTCGGGAGGCTAGGTCATTTAAGTGAGAAGATTTTCTCACGGAATGTAAATTTCAACTTTGTCTGATCATTTTGTTGAAAGTCGAAAATTTATTTTCCCGAGCTTAGATAATCACCAATATAGCTGAGTTGCCATGTGAAATGTCTCTTGGAATGTATTTGTTTTGGTATTATTTTATGATGAAGCCCAGTTATTTTTAAATCTTTTTAGGTGTTAATTGAACGGGTCGGAGCATTGTTCGGTTGAAGAATAAACTATGAGGCCACCACAATATTTAGAAAGATCGGATACCTCGTTAGCAGAGAAGGAGACCGGCGATTATTATCCCTCTAGGAATTTGGAAATGAAGTGGGCCGGTTCACGTAATGCACACATGTCTATGGGAAAGCATATTGGTATACCATAATGCATTGTGGTTTTATTTTGGTTGCTAGTTTTTACTTCCATTTTTTCAACATTTGGTTTTTAATTTGTTTGTTTTTGTTTTGTTCATGTTACATGGTGATAGTTTAGTATTGGAATTCATCCGGCATACTCGGTATAGTTTGCTTTGCCATACTTTGATGTGATTGATCCTTAGAGCCATTTGATGTTCTTTTGGTGACAGTATGTTCTTTTTCCTTGTTGAATATTGTAATGTTATTTGCTTTATAACTGTGTCTATTTGAATTGAGAAATGAAGTTTAGAGAATATCATTATTGTTTTTGATATTGTAATCATGGGTATGGTCATTTTTCTGCAATTTTTTTTTTTTTTAAAACAATGGAATGATTCCTTCCTCAATGGTCTTACTGAGAAAAATGATCAAACAACTATTGCTAAAGCATATAAAGATTCATACATCTTCTCTTGATATCTTGTACTAATAGAACCCTTCTGGATCTTATAGGAATGAGACCATATAACACCCCGGAAATTTTGCCATCTTCGAATAGCTCTTGCTTCTCCAATGGTTTCTTCATTAAATTTTCTAATTTGTATTTTTTTCTCAAGGGAACAAGCTCTTGGAAATTCTCTTCATATGAAATAGCTTCACATGCTTGAAATACATCAGCGGTTCCCGGTCGGCTTTGAGATCTTTTGTCTTTTAAGTAGATTTTCTTGAGCTTGACTTTTTCTCCATTTTGAATCTATTTGCATGGCTGATGCATGCTCTTAAAGCGGTCGAAAGCACATCACTAGTTGGTCTCCACCATTATAAACATGGCTGAGGTATTCTCTGTATTTGGTTGGGTGAAGTCACTCACATCTAGAAAGACCATTCACAATTAGGGGTTCCTAAGGATGCAGTTAAATGGACCTACCCCCTTTGCATCTACCTTGTAAAGTGTCCATACACACACTTGAGCATGTACTTTCATGCTTCGAGGCAGAGAGGCTACAATAATCAAATCTATAAGCTGAAATTCCTTTGGAGAAGCCCCCTTTGCATCTCTGTATAAAGTGTCCATACGCACTTGAACATGTACTTTCGTACTTGAGAGCACGAGGCTACGATAGTAAATCTATCAGCTAAAATTCCTAGCGGAGCCGATCGCTTTCGCCTTCTTTGATTATGTTGAGATTTCCTATTGCTCTTTCGGCATTGTTTTCTTCTGGTGAATGGGTTTATGTTAATCTCATACTTATCTCGGCAGTGCTCTTAGGCGTGGTATGTAGCAACATATCTTTATTAATGATCATTTCATTCGTTATCTTGCATGTCTTGTCTTGTCAATGAACTTTTGTCAATCTTGAAACTTCTTAGAACTTTCATCTGATTTTCCTTTTGATTTATCTACTCTACTTTCTCATGTAAAATTGCCCTTTGTTCTTTTATATGTGCTCTCCACTTCTCTTGCATTGTAATGTATTGCATTTCTGTGACTTTCACTTGGATCATCTTTGCATCCTTCCATATTTCTGGAAGGTTAGCCATTTATTAGAGTAAAATTTATGCTGTTACTTTGCCTATAAATTTAGCTAAAATATTTAATTTGTTCATTAGGTACATTGAAGGGCGGTTTATGACACATACATGAGGTACATCTCTAGAGTTGCTTTTGTGCGATTATGTGAAAGTGAGCAAGTTTCAATTGAAGATATGCTATACTGATGGGCAGGCATTCTTGCTCCGCGTTAAATTGAGGTGAGTTGATTTTTGTTTGTAGATGTATGTTTCATTCTCCCACTTTTGGAGACTAAAGTAATAGTTTCCATAATTTCCTCGATTTGTCAGAACTAATTTTGAAGCTAATCTAAATGCATCTGTTTCCTTGATTACGTTCTTAAGGACTTGATTTGGGTCTTGTCACACCTACGGTTTCTAAATTTTTGGTCAATGTTATCTGAGTTCCAATGAGTACTTTATTCCATGGAAAATTAGTTTTGGAGCAGAGCAGTATCTTCTCATCATTTGTTTTTGATTTCTAATCCTTCTCTTGTACTTCCTTTTGAAGGCTGAAATGGTCCATGTATCATGATTGGCTTCGATCAGTTTATTTCATTTGGTTGCTCTAATGTTCTATCTTGGGTCTCTTATTTGAAATTATCTTTAGCGAAACATCTACTACCTCATTCTTAAGCTTAAATCTTTCTACCATAGACATTCTTATCTGAATCATAGTTCTCACCCAGTCTGAAATATTCTTGTTTAAGGTCTTCATCATGTACTTTGTTCTTTACCTTCTATATGAGATTAATTGAGTTTGTCTTCAACGTAAGAAGGTTTTGGCAAATATCTTAATTGGTATTAAGATTAAATTGACTATACTTTAATATTGGTTTTTGTTGTGCTTACAGCATTATGTGTGTCTTGAATTTAGTTTCAAACTTGTTACATAACCAGTAGAAAATATAACGTATGAAAAAAGAAGCAATATGGTGTGTGTACTTCTCATATGCCTAAATATTGGTTGCATATAAATCACGATGTGTTCTGATTTGTTTGGACATTTAAATTGACTTTAGATGTGTTGCTTAATTTTATTATCGTTTAATGTTCACGTAACTATAATTAAATCCATCTTAACGAGTTGTCGTTTCCATCAGACATTAAAGTAAATGGAGATATGATTTTGATGTTCTTGTGAAGAAGCTGCTGCTCGTGGGATCAAGATTAGACAGGGAGATATGTTTGGTTGGGGCTTTGGCGAGTTCAGTAATACATGGATAAGACATGAAAATGTTATTGGCTTTGTGGCTGAGTTCATTTGCTGAGACTCGTTTTGGGTTTGGGTTCATGAAGAACCACAAACTTCGTGACATTAATCAAAGCGACAACCGATTGATTATTAAGCTAACATTGTGAAGGGTGGTGCTTCCATCTTATAACGCCATGATTGCTCACCTCCGGTAATTCATCGAGACATAACCAGTAACAATATTGATAGGTCGAACTCAAGCCCATGTCTCAGATCAGGCTTGACACGACTAGGCTTATAAAGCCGGACTCATCTAATTGAACTTCATTTGCAGGAACTTTTGGTTATACTGCTCCAGGTACCATTTTCTTAATTAGTGCGTTAGTTATACTATTATAATTTCTTACCAGAGTAGAGCATGATGTAATCTTCTTAATTTGCAGAACTTGCTTACACGATGAAGGTGGATAATAAAACGGATGTTTATAGCTTCGGGGTTGTAACAATGGAGGTAATTATTGGAAGGCATCCTGGTGAACTCATCTCATCACTGTTATCATCAGCATCCTCCTCATCCTCATTACCAGTGATTGCTGACCATTGGCTGTTGAATGATGTTATGGACAAGCGCCCCTCACCTCCTGTGGATGAAGTGGGTGAGCTGAAAGTAGTGGTTGCAGTGAAGATAGCATTAGCATGCTTATGTGTCAATCTGATCTCGACCAACTATACAGCAGTTGTGAGCACTCCCGTGCGAGGCCACCACTATCGAAGCAGTTTTCTATGATTACATTGGGTGAGCTTGCGGTCATTGAGCGACGTGATGGTCTTACTTCTCCATGTGTATTTTTTTATCATCGAGGAATCATTGTTTATTAGATGAAAATCTCTTTTCTGCATCTCTCACTTTTATAATTGATCTATAAATTGGTTGTGATGCAGCTATGACTATGTCTCTACTTAAGGCTTGATCATCTTGATGTTGCTCTGTTTTTGGAGATCGGATACACCTTAGTTCTTTAAAATGAAGTGGGTCGTTCACATTGTCTACATGTCCTATAAAGGGAAAACCATACTAGTATACCATAATGCATTGTGCTTTTATTTTGGTTGCTAGTTTTTTTACTTCCATTTTTCAACATTGGGTTTTTAATTTGTTTGTTTCTATTTTGGTCATGTTCTATGGTAAAATATTTTAGTGTGGAAATTCATCCGACATGCTCGAGGCATAGGTACGCTTTGCCATACTTTGATAAGATTCAGTCCTTCAACCATTGATGTCCTTTTGGTGACACAGTATGTTCTTTTTCCTTGTTGAATATTGTAATGTTATTTGTTTATATAGCAATGTCTAGCAGATTGAGAAATGAAGTTTAGAGAATATCATTATTGTTTTTGATATTGTAATCCAGGTATAGTCATTTTAACTTTTATTTTTTTAAACAATGGAATGGTGTTCTTGAATGGTCTCACGAAAAATGACCCAACGACTATTGCTAAGCATATAAAGATTTGATAGAAGCATTTGCGAGAACTTCATTTGTATCTTCTCTTATCAATATCTTATTACAATAGAACCGCTGCTGGATATATCTTCAAAGGAATGAGACTACATCTACCACGGAATTTTATGCCATCTTGAATAGCTCTTGCTTCTTGTTTCTTCATTAAATTTTCCAACTGTATTTATTTTTCTCGAATAAAGCGTTGGAAATTTCTCTCCTTATATGAAATAACTTCCTATACTTGAAATCTATCCTTTGTTTTCTAGTAAGGCCTTGAGATCTTTGACTTTGAGTAGATTTTCTTAGACAACTTTTTCTCCATTTGAATTCAAAGCGCATATTGATGAATGCCCAGCGAAACGATCGAAAACACATATTTTAGTTAGTTATCTACCATCGTAAGCATTGTTATGAGAGTATTCTCACGTAGCTAGATTGGAAGGATCACTACATAGAAAGACCATTCAGTATTAGAAGTTCCTTTACGGCCTTCTAGAGGATGCGAGGTTCATGTACTCCTACTTGAGGCAGGAGGCTACAATAATCAATTCTATCGGCTAAATTCCTTTGGAAGCCGAATATTCACCTTCTTTGATTATGTTGAAGTTCCCATTGCTTTCCTCGGTATTGTTTTCTTCTCATTGAATGGGGTTATGTTAATCAATTACTTATCTACGGCGATCACGCTCTCCTACAAGAAGAGTGTCTTATAAGGACATTATTTTTAGTTTGGGCCCGAAATAATTTACAGCAAAACATATCTTTAGTTTCATATTTATTTGAGTCGCAACTAACGGTGACTCCATATATAGTGCGAGATAGAATTGTAGTTGCATGCAAGCGATCGTAGAAGCGTGGAACATTGAAAGCTAAGTAGAGGGAGCGACCAAGGGTGAGAGTGATAGTAATAGTAAGGACTACGCCTAATGGATTGTTGAATATCTAGAAAGACATGATAATTTCGATTTCGGTTTGATGCTCTGCTATATCTCTTATTTTCCTTTAGTTTTGCTACTAATTTGTATGAATTTCGATATTCTCTTGATTATTGTGTTTTAGTGAGTTTTTTGTTTGAGATTTCTGTTCCAAATATTAAATATTAGATTTTTTTCTTTGCACGGTGAATTCTTGTGCCAGTTGTATAATTGAAGCGATATGTGATCCTTAGTATCTTGAGGTCATTTTTCTTCGGATCTAAACTTCAGCTTTTTGATTGATTTAGTGAATTAAAATCTATTAGTATTAATCCAAAACCATACGGAAAATGGTTAATTAAATGCATAAGCCATTAGTCATGAAGTGTTTGATAGAATGTTTGAGAGAGGCAGAGAGAACATAGGCAGGCAGAGGAGTGTAAACATGTTGTTCGGTCAGAAGATGACCATTGGATATGTTTATTATTTATGAATATTTGTAATCATTTAGTAGCATTTAGTGGCCATCATTTTCCAAGGAATACACATAAGATAAAAGGCGTATAGAACAGGTAAAATACCTTGTGGGGTTGCATGAGTTCCCTGATCTCCTCCATTCCCTTGAATGGTTTTGCTTCTTGTGAAGGTCATGTGATCAAGTCTATAGAAGACAAGCCATTGCTTCCTGCAATTTGATTTCGGGCAGCAATCCGAGCCATTGCTTCCAAGGCATACAATTGATATAAGCATTAAAGTAAGCTTTCTCAAGACATTGGAAATTAGTTTGGACCACAATATTCATGGCTAGTCATTATAAATATTGCCAACTAATATTTGCCCTTGTATGAGCCAAGTTTAATTGATTACAACGTATTGGTTGAATTTCTTCTTTAGTATGCCCTAACTACATTTGGTTTAAAAGAATATTTTGCTAGGGTCTTTTGCTGCGAGTTTAGAGAAACCTAAGCATCCTAAATTTAAATTCCATTTCCTAATGCAGATTGCCTTTCTCTTCCATTGAACCGTTTCCATTAATTTCCTAGAGAGAAAAGTATAGTTGTTCACAACTTCCATACGCAATGCTAATTTCTATATGGTTCACCATAGTTCTTTGTGAAACCTTAATTGTTGGCAAAGAAGTGTGATACTTATTTGTATAATTAAATGATAATCATGTTTTGGAACAAGCTTTGTTTGGTGAATGTTGTTATCGATGCTTAAATAAGAATTTTAGTTGGGAAATTGTTGGTCTTATATTATTCTAAGGCAATTCTTTATTCCAGTGCTAAATACAATGAATTGGAACTAAAAGCGTTTCATTATAGTGCAGTCGATCCACAGAAGAACATATCGATAAAAAGAGCATCACGAGCCCTTGAACAAATTTACATTTAATTAATTGTGCTTGTATAACTACATATAAAACTATCAATTTACAATTGTGATAAATTAAAATAATTATGCTTGAGTTATTAAAGACATATGCAAAAGTAAGATAAGTTTGGCAGTAAGAAGCTATCAGTCGAAATCTTGCAATCCTTTTTATAAGCATAAACTTTGTTTCTCTGAGTCCCACAGAAATAGTTATGGTTTGATAAAATTGTCTAATAGGATATCCCACATGAAGGGTCCTAAATGGTGAGTGAAGCATCATGACAGACATATATACGAGATGATTGCGAAATAGAATTTAGAACAATGTTGCTTAGAAAAGAAGATTCGATGGGGCTGTGTTATTTTTCCTTGTCGAAGTATAATGTACCTGAGACAGTACTATACGATTATTGCTTAGTTTTATTGTTTGAAAATGAAATAACAAATTTAAGGGTCCTGAGGTGGATAGGTGAAACGCCTTATTTGACCATTCGATTTATCCGGATGAAAACGAGGTTTGGTGCAACATAATTATACCCGAATATAACCACTGGACGGGCCCACCTTTATTAGGCGTCGGAATTTGGGAGTCATCAAGAGTGTTGTTGTCCAGCGCATGGATCGAAATTGGTATGCGGTCTTTTCCACTCACATTTGGCTTGAACTTCGTGCAATTACGGCCTCGATTTCTTCCAGTTGATTGGCCGGAGAAGATATACCATTTGGTCTGACAAAGAATTGGCTATTCTAATCCTTTGTTATATATCTTGAAAGCTGTTCTTGCCAAATCACGACAACGATTTGAGGACTTATGCATCAAGGTTCTACTACTTTGAAACTCTTTTGACCTTTTTATTGTATTATACCACAAGATTTTCTTAGTGAAACTATCTCTCTACCGTACGGGTTCGAATAAAGCTTCATATCTTCTAAAGGCAAGGTCAAGGGATGATTGCTTCAATGTATGTATTCTAGTTTAACTACATGGATGATTGTGAATCTACTATTAGATATGTCTTTACGAATTGTCTGGGCATATGGCTTTGTTGAATATTGGAGAGAACAATAGGAGAGAATAAAGAAATCTTGAAAATAGGTTGACAGAGGAGTCTAGTTTTAGTATATTTCAACATATTTCTTGCCCTTTTCTTGCTAAGATCTAAGAACCCAAGCATATAATAGTGAAAGGAAGCGTGAATAAATTGTGGCAACTAGAAAATCATAATTGTGAATTCAACCTAGAGCAAGATATCTTCCATTTTTCAATTTTCATTCTTCTCCCCTTCTTGATATTTTCAACCATAGAACAACATTTCCATATGCATTCACCCGATATTGTGCACTCTGCACTATTTCCCTCGATACAACGAGATCATCAGGTACATGACTTGGGATCAAAAAGTGGTTTGAATTGGAGTTCCCTTTGTGAAAAATAAGAGATATCGCGTATTTTTGGCTAATATTGTATTGTTGATTCATGTTATTGAAAGGAAAATTGAAGAAAAACATTTATAGTTCAATTGCTAAATATTCTGAATTAGACTTTCTGGCCATTTGGTTCTTGGACTGGTTTTTGCAATGTAATTTTTTGTGATTGAAATATGAGATTTGGCTTGTTTTTTAATCCATGGAACTTCTCCTGAATCTTTTTTGTTAATTTGGTTTTCGTTTGGTTACCTATTGTTGATGAATAGCAATATATCTTTTACTGAAATTTTTGGGTGGGAGTAGATTATATCTCCTTATGATCTAAGATTTCTGATACATCTAAAAAGATTCCACCTTTCATTTTATGGTAACAAATTGGGTGAAAAGGAAACAAACCCGTATATATCTACCCTTATAGTAGCAGCCAACAAAGCACCATCTATATATCACTTTGTAATGCTTATTGATAAAAAAATCCCATCTATAACTACCCTTATTGCGGTGGCCAAAAATCACCCCATCTATATATCACGCATAATAGCGACTGATAAAATCCTCATCTATAACTTCCACTTATAGTAGCGACTGACAAATTACCTCATCTATATATCACCCTTATGGTTGCGGCCATGAAGTGGCTTCAATCATAGTCACCCTTATAGTTCTGACCCGAAATAGCCTCATCCTGTATCTCTAATAGTTGTGACGAGAAATGGCCCCCTCCCGTAGTCATATCTTTCGGTTGTGGCCGGAAAATGACCTGACCATAGGCCACCTTTGGTAGTGGCCAAAACTAAAATTGTAACTATAACCTATAGTTATACTATAGCCACCTTGTTGCGACCCGTTTTCTTTGCATCTATATCATATGGTTACACTTGATCTTGCACGGTTGGGGTCAGTGATCTGGCTTCAAAGCTCACTTCAGCAGTGTCTTAGTTATGTAACATAGCAACCTTAACGATCATTTCATTTAGTATCTTGCATACGTCTTCTGTGAGCTTTTGTCATGAAACTTTTAGAACTTTCATCTTCAGTTTTCCTTTTTGGTTATCTAGTTTACTTTCTCATGTAAAATTGCCCATGTTCTTTAGATGTGCTCTCCACTTTACTGCATTGTAATGTGTTGCATTTCTTGTGCATCTTTCACTTGGATCCTACTGCATCCCTTTATTTCCTGGAGAAGGTTGGCCATTTATTTAATTAAAAATTGATGTGATTACTTTGCCTAGAAATTGGCTAAAATGTTTGAATTTGTTCGTGGACCACATTGAGGGCAGTTTATGACACATGCTCTGAGGCTATCTACAAGTTTCTTCAGTGTGATAAATCATGATTAGCTGATCTTATTTGAGTTCGCAGTTTGCTCACAATGTTCTATCTTGGGTCTCTTATTCGAAATTATCTTGCGAGGAAACATACAAAGTACCTCATTCTTAAGCTTGATCTTTCTACCACGGAGCATTTCGCCTGAATCATAGATTCTACCCGAGTGCAATTATTATTGTTTTAGATCTTCATCTGTGGACTTTTTTCTTCACCTTCTGAGATTAGTGGGTTTTGTCTTCAACGTAAGAAGGTTTTTGGCAAATAATACTAATATAAGCGAGAATTAGTCTACTAAGATTAAATTGACTATACTTCTATTGATTTTGTATACCACAGCATTATATTATTGTCTTGAATTTAGTTTCAAACTTGTTACATAACCAATCTAATAAAATATAAAACCTGTTCAGAAAAAAAAGGAAGCAATATGGTGTGTGTACTTCTCATATGCCCAGCTTATTGGTTGCATATAATCGATCACATTACGGGCTGCATAGACTGTACAACAATTGACTTTAGATGTGTTGCTTAATTTTATTATCTCATTTAATGTTCCTGTAACTATAATTAAATCCATCTTATGCAGGTTATTGATTTTATGGACATTAGAAGTAAATGGTATCACATTTTGGTGTTACACGGTAGGCACGTCCTTGGAGCCGTATTTATGCAAAGCTTATATTCTTTGGTGTTAATTACTTTACCTTTGGAGACTATTCGCGAAGAAGATTGTCATCTTTGTGTTGCGAGATCTGTGAGTTCTCCACGATGTTGCATAATTGAATCTACTTATGGTGTGCGACTCCATCTGACCTCGAATGAGAAAAGCGGCACCACGGATGTCATCCAACGAACCATTTCTCAGGGGGCCGTGTTACAATCCACGCATTTGCTTTGGGCGTGCCCAATGAGTGGTCTAACCATCTGAGCTCCATTACATCCCCATATATTATGTTTCCTTACCAAGGTGCATGGTGTTTGGGACATTACATCGGCTTACATATACGCTGAAGTGCGGTGAGAATTTTAGCGATGTAGGTGCATCGGTGGTGATGGCGAGAGTCCGGTGGTCTTAATTGGATTGTCAAGACAACTATTTGGAAATATGGTGCTCACGATAAGAAAAGGCATGTGTTATACACAGGAATGTCGTGGAAGGCGTTGGCCGAAAACCATCATCAATGAACCCCGAGGAAGTTACTCTGTGAATGGTATTGTGCTTCCCTCAGCATGCGGAGTCCACTACATATCTTTCTACGCCATGAGAATCTTATCACCCGGTTGCTGAGAGCAACACCAAAAATTATTTCCCAAGTCGGTCGGTTGAGATGTATTTGACTCACGAGAAATTTGGTGAAAAGACCCCGAGGTCGGTGAGCGCCGATTTCGCGGTAAAGCGTTCACTTATCGGATAATGGCACTGATGATCTCCATGTCTTCTCGCGACTATCCGCAATCTCTCCCCGGAGGATTACTATTGCTTACACTTTGGTGCCTTTGGTTTATTGGAGCATAAATTTGGAAGCGAGATAGAGAGTGTGGAGTCATTGCGGATAAGAATGCGAGGTCGACTTTACGTGCCATGAGCGGTTGGCGAAGTATGAGTGGAAATATTTCATTGCGGAGATCCAGATCCTATTAAGCGACATGGTTTGACTTTGTTGTGGCTGCGGTTTTAAACATCAATGAAGTAGAGATCCCAGGTAGTTGTTGAATCGGAAGAGGCCCTGGCGGGAACGATGAAAGCGAGAAAAGGTTATCCATGCACTTCTTGTTTCTCTGTTCGGAGATGTAAAGTTTGGAGAGAATGGGAAACTAGTGATAAGCGTAGATGGAAATGTGGTGCATCTTGATAAACAGAGTGGGAATGTTGAGAGCGAAAACGAAGGCCTTAAGGAAAGGGTGAGAGTAGCATTCCGAGGCGGATCCCAATCTTGTGAAGCCCAATCCCTCTATCGTGTCTTAGCTCCTTCCCTCAGGTTTTCTCTGTATTTCCGACTTCTTTTGATTAATTCTGAATTTTGAGGTTAAAGAGTTCATATATCCAATCAATATACCTTAGTCGGTTGAATTAGCTTGTAGTTTGGAAAATATTCAACATTGATCTACCTCGGTTCAAGTGGATCACTTACATCAACTTTTCTCTTGTACCTTATATGTAGTAACGCCCCGAATTTTCCTCTCATGATAGGCTTCACAAATGCATTATATTGTTGAGACGAGTTATCTCCCGGAAATTTATGATTATTATCGATATAACTGAATGTTTTATTAGTGAAACATGTGAGCGATAATTTTTTTCTTGGGTTGTGTTCTATTGTTTGATGCTAATGCTAGATCCAAAATGTTGTGAAGCCAATCCCTATATCTGTGTCTTACCTCCTTCCCCCAGGTTTTCTCTGAATTTTCGACTTCTTCCTAATAAATTCTGAATTTTGAGGTTAAAGTTCTATATCAATCAATATTTCTTAGTCAACATAATTAGTTTTTTTCTTTAATGGCTTAAATCATAATCTTACTTGTTGCTTGATCTGTCCTAGGTCAAATGGCAAATTTGCGATAATTACTTAAACCAATTTGGGAATTACCTTTCGATGTGTTTCCAAATAGTTTTCTAACAATTTTTGGGAAAAGCTACTGTCTGAAGTAAAATAAAAAATAGAAATTAAAAATTCAGTCTACAAAAAAAAAAAAGTCTACTTTGATATAGAGTGCCAATGGTATCATTCTAGTCCTATTGCTCTAAAAAATCACCTTGATTTTACATATTTATTTTAAATGAATTGTCTTAGTAACTTCAAATAAATTATTAAAAAAAAAAAATCTATTTTCAATTAATTTGAAGCGATAATAGCTTGGTATAAAAAAATTGAAAAATAAGATATCTTAGAGATCTGCAGTATTTTATGTGTGCGAAATATTGAGTCATGTTCAGGTCCTTAGTTGGAGTAGTTATTTAGTTAGCCCTTTATTTGATTTGCATATTCGTTTCCCACTAATTGATTGTGTAAGCCCTAAAAGTTAATTTTCGTTGTTTAGGTATGGCCTTATAGGCTTGCTTGTGTTTACATGTGAAGAAAGGGTGTTAATTAGTAGTATGGTACTCATACGTACTATAAACCAAGTTTCAACTTTCAAAAGAATTTATAATTTAAAATGGTATCAAAGCAGGATTCAATCACTTAGAATGTTTGATTCATGTTTTTAAAAGCTATTTTCTATTCTATAAAAAACAATAAGAAAAAAAGAAAACAAGGAGAATACATTTGATTTCCAATTTTTTTGAAAAAACAAAAAGGCGTGGAAAACGATAAGTTCGAGATAATAAAACGATTTTTAGTTTTGTGTTTTTTTAAAAAAATAGTTTTAAGAGCAGTTTTTCAAAAATAGGAACCAGCGGATCCTTACTCTTTGAAAGAAACCTGAAGGTTTCTAATTGAACCTGAACTTTAAAATGGGTCAAGCATGAAGTTGACACCACCTAGCAAAGTCATGAATGCATGTGAAACTAAACTACATGACAAGCTAAATTTTTGACACCACCTATCAAAGTCATGAATGCATTTGAAACTACGAGAAGCTTCTTTATGACTTTTTTTGTAAGTTGTCAGGAAAGACTTTAAAGTGATTAAGAATGAAATTGACACCCTTATCAAATTTCATGAATGCATGTGAAACTATATGTCAAGCTTCTTTAAGACTTTTGTAAGTTGTCGAGGCGAAGACTTTAAAATGAGTTGAGCATGAAATTGACACTACCTATCGAAGCCATGAATGAAAGTGCTAATACGGGTAAGCTTTTTATTTTTAAGATGATTTCAAGTCAACAAAGACTTTAAAATGGGTTCGGTAGGGGCAATTATTTAAGTCATTTTTGTTATTCAAAAGTTGATACCACCTATCAAAGTCATGAATGAAAGTGCTAATATGAAATTGAGCTTTTTTATTTTAAGATGATTTCAAGTCAACAAAGACTTTAAAATGGGTTAGGTAGGGGCAATTATTTAAGTCATTTTTGTTATTCAAAAGTTGATACCACCTATCAAAGTTATGAATGAAAGTGCTAATATGGGGCAAGCTTTTTATTTTTAAGATGATTTCAAGTCAACAAAGACTTTAAAATGGGTTAGGTAGGGGCAATTATTTAAGTCATTTTTGTTGTTCAAAAGTTGACATTACGTATCAAAATCATGAATACACGTTAAAACTATGGGACAAGTTTTTATAAAGATGATTTCAAGTCCCTTCCCCCTGTCTTACATTCTTAGAAACCCAACCCTTATATACAAAAAAAAAACTTACTTTTATTTTTTAGAAAAATGTTTAACATTAGAATAAAATACAATTTTTACTATTACAATTTTAAAAGCAAGCGTATTTTCAAAAAAAAATCGAGTAAATTAAGTCATATCTATTCAAAGCTTAAGCTTCTTAGAAGTGATTAAATTGTCATTTATCTGTTAGCTATTCAACATTTTATTATTAGGAAATGCAATTATCTTATTTATATGAAAACATGTTACTCTACCATTCAATGAATACCTTAAAATAAATGCAATTTTTATATAAATTTTACTTTTCTAACAAAGAAGGTTATCTAGGATGCCATAATCATTTGAAAAATTCTCATAAGATATTTAATACTATAATTTAATAAATTGAAGCCTATCTATTGTTGAATTCTTTTAGTTGATCAACATAAACTAGCGCGGTTCACAAGGATTACTAATTATGTGAATATTTAGTCAAGATTTTTTCATTACCAAATAATAGTATAAATTTAATTTTAGTAAATTTCCTATATAATTGATATGTATACAATCAATTTAATATTTTGATCATATCTATCTCAGCTAATTGGATCACTTGTAATACATTATTATCACCCTCTTTATATATTTGTAAGATATTTGTAGTATAATTTAATGAATGGAGGGGCCCATCTATAAATGCCTTCACCTACATCAAATAAGTATTGACATGGGTGACTAATATAATATGAATACTTAATTGAAGATTTCTTGATAACACATGATGAATTTTCTACCCTAATGAACATGATATGTATCATAATTGAAGTCATAAATTAAAGTTTTTAAAGATGTTTTGGAATTGAGTGAAGACTTTAAAATAGATTGATTAGGAGGACTTTTTTTTTTGTGCCGAAAAGTTGATAATACCTATTAAGTCGAGCAAAGACTTTAAAGCGAATTCGAAACACGAGTATTTATTCGGTTGTTTTTCATATTTTGGAAGTTGACGATACATAAAAACCATGCATTCTATAAAAAGTCATAAATACATGTAAATTATGCGGTTTAAATATGATTTGGAATTTAGAAAACACCTTTTTTTGGTAAAAGAATTCGAGGAAAGACTTAAAATGGGTCGAGTGGGACAAATTATTTTGTTTTTCTAATAAGAAGATGCCAAATACTTATCAAATTGAGAAAATACTAATTTAAAGCAAGTCAAACATGAGTAATTATTTTAACATTTTTGTTAACTTCAGCTTTTGTGTATATTTGTAAAAATCCCGAAAAATTATGTTGAGTGAATTTTGAAGATATTTGAAGATAATATGTTTCTATTATATTGATAAGTTAAAATAAATAAAATTGATTTGAAATAAAAGAAATAAAAATAATATATGAGATTTAATTTAATTTTTATTTTTCTTAAATTTTATTTTCTTTTACTCTTATTTCATGTTTTCTTTCTCTTGCAATTTTCCCTCAAAATTTTGAGAATCAAAGATAGGTTAAATATATTTCTTCAAGTAATGGCATTGATTCTAAGAACCGACAAGACATCAAAACAGGCATGGTAGAAAGAGGCTTAAGAGATTTTCCTCTTCTGATTTTCGCGATTTGGCTGAGCTTCACAAATGCAGCCTGAACTTCAGTTATCACCTAAAATTATGATTATCGATGTATAACTTGGAATGTTTTATTAGTAAGCTTGTGAACAATATTTTTGTTTTCTTGGGTTGTGTTTTATTGTTTGATGCTAATGCTAAGATTCGGTAGGGATAAGATATACAATATGCTCTTGATATATATATATATATATATATATATTTTTATATCAATAAATCTTATATCTATTTCTTTGAGATAAATTATTATAAATTTTAATTGATATTTTAATAATAAAACATGTTTTGATTCTCTATGCTCACATTGAATTTCATATTTATTTAATTTTGAAAATAGATTAAGTTTATTAATATATATATATATATATATATATTAACAACATATGTAAATAATGTTTGTGAAATGGGCTTCTTGTATCAACATTGAGTCCTCACTTAAAAAGAATTGTAATCCTTAATTTTAAACATGTTCTAATTGAAAGAGCAAAGAGGAAAGCAAGTGAAAAAGGAATGTTTTTAATTATTTCCTATGTAATTGCAATATTCTATTTTAATTAAAAAATAAAAGTATTTTAAATTATTTGCTATGTAATTGTGGGTGTTTAATTTTATAAAAAAATAAGACTATTTTTGATAAAAGAAAATAAAACAAGTATGAAGTTGATATTACCTATTTTCAATTTCATTAATTGTAGTGGAATGAGGTAGTTAGATGTAAACACCAACTAATGGGAATGCCGAATGTATCACACTTAAGTTTATAAATAAGTGTTTCATCCTCTCCTCATGTAAACCTTGTAATAGCTTCATCTCCACAAGCTCAATAATGGCCCATGAATATCCTTCATCCTACTCTTTACTCTCTCGACTCATCATCACTCCTTGCTTTTCATATTTACTAACTGATTTCCCTTTGCCTTCAATATCATCCTTCCATGTCGTTTCATATGCGCCTCTCCACCTACCATTGCTATTTCAAAAGTTGAACAAGATCGAAGCACTCGCTCTTCTAACATGGAAGGTCGGCCTTGATGATCAAACGAAGTTTGCTCATCTTGGTTTGGGCTGGTCTTGCCATCGATTGGTTCGGAGTGGCTTGTCATAGGTCGGGAAGTGTCTCAGATTTAAACCTTGAGTTGTGGTTTGAAGGTACCTCCAAAATCTCAATTTTCGCCTCGACCTCCTTACTCTTAATTTGACTAACAACTCCTCCATGGAACCATTTCAACCAATATTGGTAATATTTCCAAACTAATCACAATTCTTGATCTTGGTTTCTAATCATTTCAACGATTGTAATACACAGAGCAAACTTGGGTTTTTAACATCACTTAGGTTTTATCTTTGACTTCTAATAGTTTTAGAGGCGATTCTTCCTTTATAGGGAATTTGAGAAAACTTAACTATTTGCATCTTTATGAGAATGCATTTGGTTCCATTCCTCAAGAAATTGGATTGTTAAGATCTCTTAATGATCTTGAATTGTATAATAACAATCTCATTGGTTCAATCCCTCATTCCATAGGTAACTTGAGGAATTTAACCACATTGTATCTTGATATGAACAAACTATCTGGTTCCATTCCTCAAGAAATTGGATTGTTAAGATCTCTTAATGATCTTGGATTGTCAATTAACAATCTCACTGGTCCAATCCCTCCTTCCATAGAGTAGCAGAGATTTAACCACATTAATATCTTGTCACGAACAAACTCATCGAGTTCCATTCACTCGAAATTGGATTGTTAAGACTCTTAATGATGCTGGGTGTCAACTAACAATCTTGGTCAATCCCTCCTTCCACCAAGTAACTTGAGAGATTTAACCACATTTGTCTTGTCTGAACAAACTATCTGGTTCCATTCCTCGAGAAATTGGATTGTTAAGATCTCTTAATGAACTTGATTTGTCATTTAACAATCTCAATGGTTGATCTGGCTTCATAGGAAACTGTCGACTTAACCTCTTTGGGCCTTAATCACGAACAAACTTCGGTGGTGCCCTACCTTTGGAAATGAATAATATGCTCACTCATTTGGAATATTTGCAATTATCACGAAAATAACTTCATTGTGACTACGGGCCAGATTTGCCTTGGTAGAGCACTAGTAAATTTCGTAGCCTTTGGGAACCTTCCGCGGTCCTGCGAAAGAGCTTGAAAAATTACTAGCTTATTCGAGTTCGGCTTGGCGAAACCAACTCACTTGGAGACATAAGCAGAAAGTTTTTGGTGTATACCAGGCACGAATTATATCGATCTAAGCGGTAACCATTTTATGGCGAGCTTTTCACGAGAAATGGGGGCGGTGCCACAATCAACACACTTGAACATCTCCAACAACAATATTCTGGTGCCATACCACCTCGACTTGGGAGGCCACTCCAATTACAGCGACTTGATCTTTCCTCCCGAACCATTTGGCCGGAAGATCCCAGAAAAGTGGGTATGTTGCCCTTATTGTTCGAATTGTTCTTGATAACAACGATCTTCGGGGAAGCATTCCTTTGAAATTAGGAAAATTGCGATCTTCAAACCCTTGACACGGGATCGAACAACTTAAGCGGTCAAATTCCCAAAGAAATAGGAACTTGCTGAAATTATTGTCCTTGAACTTGAGTGGGAATCGATTTGTGGATAGCATTCCCGACGAAATTGGAAAGATTCATAGTCTTGGGAGTCTTGATCTTAGTCAAAATATGTTGACAAGAGATTGGTTGCTTGGAGGATTACGGTACTGGAGGCGTTGAATCTCTCCGTAACTTGACTTTTACGGCACCATCCACTTTTGATGATGCGATTAGCGACATCTGGCGTGCATAATCCCTGACCGGTTGGAAGGTCCTCTCCCGACATCAAAGCCGGCTCCATTTGAGGCATTTAGAAATAATAAAGGTCTACGTGGTGATGTCCTCATCTCAAGCCATGCGGTCAGAAGAAGGCTACGAAGTTTTAAATGTGATCATGCCTCCTCATTGTGAGCACTCTATTGTTCTTTATCCGCTTTATTATTGGCATTTATTTTCTTGTCAAGTGAGGAAGAAAACAACCAAGTCTACACTTAAGTCGCCAGATGTCAAAGATCTATTCACAATATTAGGACATGATGAGACTTGTTGTATGAGGCACATCATACGGTAGTGATTTCGGTTCAAACGGTGTGCTTTGGAGGATATGGCCTTGTTACAAGGCGGAGTTGCCCGATAAATGGGTTGTTCTTTGTGAAAAGCTTCACTACTCATCGGATCAAGATGGTGGAATATGGGTAGATTTGAAGGCTTTGAGATTCATGCTCCCAACACGAGATAAGACGCCATAATATTGTCAAGCTTTATGGCTTCGAGTTCATTTCTTACCAGAACTCATTTTGATTTATGAGTTTATGGAAAAGGGAGCTTGAAACATTCTAAGCAGCGATGAAGAAGCGGCGAAACTTAGATTGGATTGTGAGGCTAAACATTGTGAAGAGGGTGGCTAAAGCTTTATCTTATATGCACCATGATTGCTCACCTCCGGTAATTCATCGAGACATAACCGGCCCAGTGATGTTACATTAGATTGAATATAAAGCCCATGTCTCTACGACCCGGCGCGGCTAGGCTTATAAGCGGGACTCATCTAGTGGACTACATTTGCGAGAACTTTTGGTTATCTTGCTCCGGTACCATTTCTTAGTAGATGCGTTAGTTATCGCATTATAATTTCTTAGCGAGAGCGAGCATGATGTAATCTTCTTAATTTGCAGGGAACTTGCTTACACGATGAAGGTGGATAATAAAGCGGATGTTTATAGCTTGAAGAGAAGAGGTTTGTAACAATGGAGGTAATTATGGGGAAGGCATCTGCGAACTCATCTCATCATTGTTATCATGATCCTCCTCATCCTCATCCTCTGTTACCCGATGACTGCGACCATTGGGTGATGAATGATGTTATGGACAGCGCCCCTCACCTCCTTTGGATGAAGTGGGGTGTTGGCGAGAAGTAGTGGTTGCGATGAAGATGGCATTAGCATGCTTATGTGTCAATCGATCTCGGCCATTCTATGCGCCAGTTGTGAGCACTCTCGATCACCGAGACCTTATTATGACGTTTCCATGATTACATTGGGTGAATTGCTTGGTCATGGAGGCAAAACTAGCTGACGGTCCTCACTTCTACATGTGTATTTTTTTTTATCATCCAGAATCATTGATTTTATTAAGACGAAAATCTCTTTTTCTCTGTCTCTCACTTTATAATTGACCCATAAATTGGTTGTGATGCGGCTCTGTTATGTCTCTATACAGGCTTAATCATCTTCGATCTGCTCTGTTTTTGGAGAGATCGGATACCTCTAGGTGCTGGAAATGAAGTGGGTCGTTCCTGTGTCTACATGTCCTATAAAGGGAAAACCATACTGGTATACCATAATGCATTGTGCTTTTATTTTGATTGCTAGTTTTTCCAGCCCATTTTTCAGCATTAGGTTTTTAATTTGTTTGTTACATTTTGGTCATGTTCTATGGTGATAGTTTATTTGTAAAATTCATCCAGCATACTCAGGCATGGCTGCTTTGCCATTCTTTGAAGAGATTGATCCTTGACCATTGATATCCTTTTGGTGACATACGGTATGTTCTTTTCCTTGTTGAATATTGTAATGTTATTTGTTTTTATAACTTGTGTCTTTGAATTGAAATGAAGTTTAGACAATATCATTATTTTTATATTGTAATCTAGGTATGAGTCATTTTACGCAATTTCTTTTTTTAAACGATGGAATGAATTGTTCTTGAATAAGTCTGCGAGAAAAATGACCCAGCTTGACTATTGCTAAAGCATATAAGATTTGACTGTGAGAACTTCATACGTCTTCTCTTATCAATATCGGTTCTTTTCCTTGTAGTGCGTGGGCGAGCAGCGACGGTCCTCACTTCTCGAAGTGTATTTTGTTTTATCATCGAGCCAGTTGATTTATTAGACGAAAATCTCTTTTTCTTTGTCTCTCGGTTGTATTTGACCCATAAATTGGTTGTGATGCGACTACGACTATGTCTATACGAGGCTTGATCATCTTTGATGCTCTTGTTTTTGAAGAGATCGGTGCCATTTGGTGACCACGGTATGTTCTTAGCGATCATTTCATTCGGTTTTCTTGCGTGTCTATCTTGTCAATGAACTTTGTCAATCTTGAAATATTTTGGAACTTTCATCTTGAGTTTTCCTTTTTGGTTATACACTCTGCTTTCTCATATAAAATTGCCTCTTTTCTTTTAGATGTGCTCTCCACTTCTTGCCTTTATGTGTATTTGCATTTCTGTCACGGCTTTCACTTATGGATCATCTTGCATCCCTTCCATATTTCTTGGAAAGATTCGGCCATTTATTTAATTAAAATTTATGCAATTACTTTGCCTATAAATTAAACTAAAATATTTTAATTTGTTCATTAGACCACATTGAAGGGCCGAGTTTTACATGACACTTACATGAAAGCATCTCTGATTCTTTTTGTGCGATTGTGAAAGTGAGCAAAGTTTGGAGTTTAAGTGCTATGTTGTATGATGAACAAGACATTCACTTAGCTCCATGGATAAAATTGAGGTGAGTTGCTTTTGTTTCTAGATGTATGTTTTATTCTCCCTTTTTAGAGACTAGTAATAGTTTCCTCTAATTTCCTCTCATTACTTCAGAATGATTTTGAAGCTAATCTAAATGCATTCGTTTCACGATTGGTTGTAAGGACTTAGATTTAGGTCTTTTAATCTTTTGTTTACGGTTCCTAAATTTTTGTCAATGTTATCTTTAAAGTTTCAATGATGCCTTATTCCATGGAAAATTGGATTGGAACGTGACAGTATCACTATGTCATTTGTTTTGATTTCTCATCCTTATATGTACTTCCTTTTTGAAGGCACAAATGGTCCACGTATCTGATTAACCCCGATCTGTTTAGTTAAATTTGCAGTTTGCTCTAATGTTCTATCTCAGGTCTCTCTTATTAAAGTATCTTTGCGAAACATCCAACACCTCATTCTTAAGCAAATCTTTTTCTACCATAGACATTCTTACGAATCACCAGATTCTACTAGTCTGAAGTCGCGTTTTAGATCTTCATCTGTGAATTTGTTCTTCACCTTATGAGATTAATTGGGTTTGTCTTCAACATAGGGACGTTTTGGCAAATAATACTATTATAGCAGGTAGTCTATTAAGATTTAATTGACTATACTTAATATTGATCTTTTGGTGCTCACTACAGCAGTATATTGTGTTCGACTATAGTTTCAAACATGTTACATAACATAATCTAATAAAATATATAAAACTTATAGAAAAAAAGGAAGTATTATGGTGTGTGTATTTCTCATATGCCCCGAAAATATCAATTTGCCTATAATCTAATACATTGCTTGATTGTTTGGACATTTACAACAATTGACTTTAGATGTGTTAATTTTATTATCTCATTTAATGTTCACGTAAGCTATAATTAAATCCATCTTACTTGAGTTATTGATTTCCATCGAGACATTGAAAGTAAATGGTATACGATTTTGGTGTTAAGCAGGTTGGGCACGTCCTTGGTACGCCATGTTTATGATGATATTCATGGCGGTGTTCGAGTACTTTACAGGTCGGAGACTATTCTCGCGAAAGATTGTCATCTTTGTCTTCTTGAGATCTGCTGATTCTCACGTATTTCAACTCGAGAAAATGGCAAAAACCATTAGAAATTTTGGCTGAAAAGACCACGAAGTCGGTGTGTCGATTTTACAGTAAAGCGTTCACTTATTAGATAATGGCATGATGATCTCCGTATTAATACCGCGGCTATCACGGAATATCTCCCGGAGGATTACTATTGCTTTACGGTGGTGCCTTTGGTGTATTGAGCATAAATTGAAGCGGATATTTGAGTGTGGAGTCATTTGCCCGGGATGAAGAATCGAGGGGTCCGACTTTTTTAGTGTCCATGAGCGGTTGACGAGTGAAGTATAGTCGGAGAAGCATATTTCATTGCCTTTGGAGAGATGTCGGATCCACGATGGCGACATGGTTTATGACTACGTGTTATCATCCGGCGTCCTCCACCGTCCATAAATCCCTCATTACGATTCACTATGACCATTGGTTGTTAAATGACGTTATGGACAAGCACCCCTCACCTCTTTGTGGATGAAGTGGGTGGTGAGGCGTGGTGGTTCGCGTTGAATAGCATTAGCATGCTTATGTCGATCAGATCTCGACGACTATGCAACGGATTGACCGAGCACTCTGTTCGGGCCACCATATCGAAACCATTTTCCATGATTACATTGGGTGTTTGCTTGGTCATGGAAGCGAAGCTAGATGGTCCTCACTTCTCCATGTGTATTTTGTTTTTATCATCGAATGATTGATTTATTTGAACGAAATCTTTTTTTCTTTGTCTCTCGATTTATAATTAATTTGTGTTTGGTTCTTAGGAAGTGGGAAGGAGTTGGAATGATGATGAGCGAGATTGGACTCGAGCTTTATGGGATGTAGTGTTATAGCAATGCAGTACTCTAATTGGTTACCACAACGAGGAAAACTCCATATTTGAAGTTTACAGGTCATTTTGCGGATTTATGTGCTTATATTTGCATCGTTGAGGATGGGAGTATTGTTGTTTAGCATTTTGGAGGACTTATCTTCCTCAGCTGACAATATATTAGTAAATTTCTCAGAAATTTGCTTTATGTTTATGTTTGTAGTAGCTAAGGAAATGCAAGGAAAAGGAGGAAACTTGAGATTTTGAATCTCAAGGACATTTAATTACATCTGGAAGGCCCATCTTATAGTATTTCAAGAGTACCTATCTTCCTCTTATTTGTGAAAATATTTGTAGTATCTTGGAAAAGTAACTCTAAATGAAGCATAAATGTGATGTGCTTAGTTTTCAAAGCAAGCATTGTTAGTAGAGACAAATTTTGAGTGGGAGAATTCACTTTAAATTTGTTTTGGGTGGTTAAAGTAAGGAAAGAGATGAGTGGAAATTTGAATTCCTGAGGCGTAATACACTGGTTATATACTATTAGGCCTTTAAGAGGATGGGATTGTTTGTATAGTATTTTGGAAAGACTCTTCTTGGTGCTTGAGTTACTTGTATAATTAGGCAATTTTACGAAATAATTTGCGGGTTGTGAGGAGAATAGGTTGAATGATGATGATGATGATTGGGAATATGAAGAGGGCTGAGAGAATTATCGCAGGGAATGAGATAATTGTCAAGAAGAAAATTCGGGATTTCAAAGAAGAATCTTGAGGATCAACATAGCACACGGGGAGTGAGTCCTACATACATTTCTATGTATGGTTGTTGCCTAGATTACTTTATGGGGTGTGTGCTCCTCGTGGTTGTGAAATTTGAATTACAAACTCTAATGTTTTCTTCATAGGATGCCCGATAGACCCACATCAAATCCCTTCACTCATCAATCGAAGCATTTCGATGTAATGCATCGATAATTTCATCCCAAGGGCGCACGAGGAGGTGAACAAGCCCCGAACTTGCAGGCAGACGGGTTGACACATTTCATTCTATTTTACTATATTATTGGATTTATTTCCTTTTTGTATTTGATGGATCCTTGTACTTCAAGGTTTGCAGTGTTATATTTTTCTGAAGATTATTGGAGTCTAAGTAAACGGTTGTGTGTGGCGGATAAAACTCACTTGTCCTTTGTATGAATGGGAGTTTGTTGGTGACATGAAAGCGAATGCAAAGACTTCATTATTTACACGATATAAATCGCACGCTCTTTTAATGAAGAACATATGCAGTGGACTTGGCCTTTGGAGAACAAGATGAAGGACTTGAGGTGCATAAGCAATGCCTTCACATGTACCTTTGTATCCACTGTAATTATACAAACATTCTTTTTCACTTGTCTTGAATTCGAAACATTTTATTATTGTTGTTGTTGCCTGATTAAAGGAAGCAACTCATACTTCTGTTATGATCTGATTTAGACCTTAGTAAAATTTGAAACCTTCTATATGGAGTGTTGTGCTCATAAATTGACCTCTCTCTAGTTACTAAGCTCAATTTTTAGGTTTTGTATAATATGTCATTATGACTATATGCTTAATCTTTGAATTAATGATACTAATACCACGAGTTGAACTATATGTTTCATGGAGTCCAAATGTGCTTATAGGCAAGGTCTGCTGATGTGTCCCAGTCACAGTCACGTTAGCTCATTCCCAAAAATGTCACTCCCAATCTCTGCAAAGTTTCAATGCTAGCTCCCGGTTCCTTTCTAAAAAAATATCTTTTATACCACGATTGTTTGCTCCTTACTGGCGATCTTGGAACCTGGAACCTCCCAGCTTCAGCCCAATCCTTTTCTAGCTCAAGTCAGCCTCGAGGAAAAGCTAATACTATCCGATTTCTATTTGCATCCATGATTTGAACTCTTACTTAGTTTTTGTATTTTCACAAACCAATTATCATGAAAGTTCATATAGTGGTAAAACAAGCTTATTATTACTTAGTGGTTTGATTCTGGTTTTACATGTTTATGGAGGCTGGCAACCTTTGTAATTAATAAATGTCAATTTTATTTATTTTGACATGTCTTCGTATATTATTAGGGAACTTGCACATTCTTAAAACCTTAGTGGCTTTGATTTAATATCATGTTTTTTTAAATAGTTGATTTCAAATTATATACACTTGTCGAAGTGTTTTTTGTCTGATGGTTCTTTATGCACTCGATTATTGTTGTGCTCTTTGACTTCAATTAAATCGGAAATTCTCTCGAATTAAAACATTGTCTTCATTGTTTTTTTTTTGAATCCCAGTGAAGGCAGGTGTTCATGAGCGATTGTCCATGAGCAGTGATCAAAGCAGTGACCTAAACGGTCTGCGTTGTCTGGCTGGGTTGTGTGCACCGATCTTACACAAGGCCAGTCGACGCACACTACCGCGCCTGATTCCGAGTCGTCTACTGGCATTCTTTGCTTCCTTGTTGCTCTCTTCTTACACCTTTCTCGTGACTAAGCCGGTCGTGACACCGGTCGATGACGGCTAGGCGGTCGCGGCGAATTCAGTGCGACCTCGAAGCGGCGATCAGTGCGACCTCTCAAGCGGAATTGGCGACTTACGTTTCATGTCCCGAACAAACGGTGCGACCCCGAAGATGGGGTCGCGGCCCCAGGCCCTAACGGGCGGTCGCGACCTCAAAGCGGGAGTCGCGACCTGGTAACGATGTCCCTGCGGCCTTGGCGGTCGCCGGCCGACGCTAAGATCGCGGCCTTGACTTACGGTGTGACCTCGGCCAACGAGCAATTGGCGACCGCCAATCAATCTAACCTCTGGCAGCCCTTTTTCTGAGTCGCCCAGCCGGCCCGGGTCTTGCAAGCTGGCGAGTCTTACCAAGCCCGGCCCGGTCGCGTATGAAGTGATTGCGACCAGGCTGCTCCACAAAGGCTTCCAACCCCGTCGTGACCTCGAATCCGGTGCGACCTAGGGTCGCCTGCGGCTGAATCCTTATCGCAACCTCCTCGAAGACTAAACAGTCGCAACCTCAAAGCTAAGTCGCGACCTCGAATTGTCGACCCGATATCATGACTTGAAATTCATGTATCCACGACGAAGGAATTGGTAGTCTGACCTGGCCGGTCGTAGTATTTACTGAAATGCGTGGGTGTGAAATTTGCTTTATCGTCTTGTATTCTTTGCGGTGCATAGTTGACCTTGTATTGCGCACGAGGCACCTTATGGCAGTCCGCATTTAATCTGGGTCGCGACGGTCACTAGGGATTTCAGCGTGTAGTCATTACGCCTTGTATATATATATATATATATATATATATATATATATATATATATATATATATATATATATATATATATATATATATATCTCTTCTCTCATATCTCTCTATCTCTCTCTATATTTTTTTCAAAATCCTCCAGTAGCCTTCCTGCCACCTCTAAGGTGCGTGGCTAAACAATTACGATTTTACAACTCAAAATTTTAAAGAGTTTAATTTTAGCCCTTTTCTTGTGCAAAAATTGGAATAATCTTCCAAATTCGCAGCTTTACCTTTCTGTTCATGTTCAAAGCGAGCGATTGTCAGAAGAATTATTATTATTATTATTATTTTCATTTTACGGACCCGTTAACGCAATTCATGAACCTTAGGGACTTTATTTTCTCGACCCTAGTAATTCGACATTTCCACATACTATTTACCAAGTATACAATTTCACACAATTGAAACACGTCAGTCAATTATCAAAATGCCTGATGAGTGCATGATCTAACCCGTTTTCCAGCCGAGCCACACAGGTATTCGTATGCCTATGCTCGTGCAAATGTGAAGCCCCGAATCCGGTGTCAGATTGACCACCGTCAACTTTGTAATCGTCGTCTCACGTCGCAAGGACACAATACGAGTAAAATGGCCACGTAGGGCCATTATCATACTCATCAAAATATATATTTTATACCTAAAAGAATTTAATTGAAAATTGCTTTGATTACAATTTATCAGCGGGTCTCTTTGCGGAATTTTACAAATACAAGATAAGGCCATACTAGGCCATTTCTTTGCCTCTAAGGCCTCGGATCGTCCATCCCAGTTGTGTCTTCGGTACTGAAATAGTTTTCCCTCGACGGGGTGAAGCGTGCTCGATAGTGAAATTTTTCCTACTTGGGTTACTCCCCTAAGTGCTCATGTATTGGCACCCAGAGACATTCAGTAAAACATCTGACACATACTAATATATCGATCGTGCATATATTAACAAAATTCACTTACCCCAACCACATGTTATTTATTAACAATAACATAAATTAGCTCACATGAGCTAATATACAATCCGACAATTCATCTTGGGCCTTTTAAAATCACAATTAGCATATTATTCCTCATGTGATAATGCAACATCCGCCTTGAAATACCTTGAAGCGGTCAGGTAGATCTATCCCAGCTCCTCTTGATTTCTTCACTTGGGTCCCGAATCTTTTGGAACCCCGCGAACCTGACCATCCAGGCCTTAGCAAATCCTCATCCATTAAAACAATGACATGGCGAAGAATAAAACAAGTAGGAGAAGATCCTGCCTCGAAGTTGTCGAAACTCCACCTGATCGGGTGTCCACGCGTAGCTCTTGCAACGTAGACCAACTTCTCTCACTTTCTCACGGCGAGCCAGACGGTCGACGCCGGGAAATCTAGAGAGAAGGTAGACGATTTCCAACGGTGAAGTCCGTTTCGTCATCCGAAATCTAGAAAAATTCCGGATATTCAACCAAAATTACCGTTTTCTCATTCCATAGGAAATCTGGACTTTTCGGGGTTTCGATTGCCACCACACTTTTGACTTGTAGTGATGTGGCCAGTGCATATGAATACATGATGTGATAAAACCTTCATGTTTACATGTATATGAGTCTTTACATGAAACATTTACATACCATGGATAATTATAATTTACATCCATGCACTCCATTGTCATCGTCAAATAGCATATACTAACGTGATACTTTTCACCTGACATGTTATTCATGTAAGCAATAACACCTGACAAAGTCCACCGATCTTGGACCCTTCGGCGAAATTTACCTCCACGGTCCTTACGAAGCATGAACGAGTTTGGTTCCGAACATCCACACATCATGAAACGGCCTTTAAAACTTGGAAACTTTTAGTTCGGTTTCAAACCTCAACTCACAACAGTCTTGGACTATGTGAAGTAAATTCGTAGAAATCCTACACCATTAAATTCACGAGTTTGGAACTAAATAATAAGACTCGGCCTCGTAGAGCATTGTCTGGTATAAGGCCTTTAGGTTTAAAATGGCAGAAAGGTAGAAATTCTCTGCATATGGGTTGTCGAAACTCCAGTTTTGGTGTCCACACATAGATCGCTGCGTGTACCTTTAATCTTCGAATGTCGAACTTCGACCATGTGACAGGGAAATCCTCGTTCTCTTTTCTCCTTTCTCATTTTCTTTCCCACGAGCTACATTTTGTTTGTTCCTCCTTTTCCTTTTTCTCTTTGCTTTTCCTTTTCTCCACTCTTGGATTTTCATTGACGAATTGGTGAGGAGAAACTTCCTCCACTCTCATACCACTTAAGCAGTCCGTGTTTTTCCTCCTTGTTTCCTTATTTCTTTATTTCCTTTGTGCATCATCTTTCATGGCTAATTGTGACCACACATTCAAGTGCACCATGGATCTTGCCATGTGTCACTCTCTTGGGGTGCCATGTGGCATCCCCCAAACACGTACCATGTGTCATCAGATGCTACGCCTCGGCGTGAGTCTGATGTCTCGGAATCCAGCCCAGCCGATGTGAGTAGCTATATTTGAAGACGATTTCAACGGAGAACTCATTTCATCATCGATATCTAGAAAAATTCGATTTTCTAACCAAAAATTACTATTTACCTTTCGAAAAATTTGAATTTTCCAGGGTTTCACAACTTTCCTCAGCATTGTTTTCTTCTCAGTGAATGGGTTTATGTTAATCTCATACTTATCTCTGAGCAGTGCTCTTAGCTGTGGTATGTAGCACCATATGCTCTTAATGATCATTTCATTGAGTATCTTGCATATCTTGTCTTGTTAATGAACTTTTGTCAATCTTGAAACTTTTTAGAACTTTCATCTTCAGTTTTCCTTTTGGATTTATCCTACTCTACTTTCTCATGTAAAATTGCCCTGTTCTTTTAGATGTGCTCTCCACTCTTGCATTGTAATGTGTTGCATCTCTGTCTGACTTTCACTTGGATCATCTTTGCATCCCTTCAGTTTCTTGGAAGGTTGGCCATTTATTTAATTAAAATTTATGCTATTACTTTGCCTATAAATTTGGCTAAAATATTTTAATTTATTTCATTAGATCACATCGAAAGGGCGATTTTATGACACATGCAACAAAGGCTATCTACAAGTTGCTTTGTGCGAGTATGTGAAAGTGAAAATGTTCGAGTTGAAGATATGCTATATGATGAGCAGAAGACATTCTTCACTCCATGGATAAAATTAAGGTGAGTTGATTTTTGTTTGTAGATGTATGTTTCATTCTCCCCTTTTTTGGAGACTAGTAATAGTTTCCTCTAATTTCCTTTCATTGTTCGAACTAATTTTGAAGCTAATCTAAATGCATACATTTCCTTTGATTGGTTGTAAAGGACTTAGATTTGGGTTTTTTAATCTTTTTAGTACTACGGTTCTAAATTTTTTGGTTAATGTTATGTTTTAAGGATTTCAGTGAGTACTTTATTCCATGGAAAAATTGGATTTGGAACAACAACGGTATCCTTTATGTATCAGTACACATTTTGATTTACAATCCTTCTCTTGTACTTCCTTTTGAGCACAGAAATGGTCATGTATCACTTGATTAAGCTTAGATTCGTTTATTTAAATTTGCAGTTTGCTCTAATGCTCTATCTTGGGTTTCTTATTTGAAATTAATACTGCAGAAACATCTACTACCTCATTCTTAAGCTAATATCTTTCTAGCATAGACATTCTTACGAATCATGGAGTGCCCGAGTCTGATATTCTTGTTTTAGATCTTCATCTATGGAATGAGATAGGGAAACGACGAGCTTATCACCAGTTCTTGACCGCAACTTTTAAAATTATTTCCCGAGCGTCGGTCGGTTGAGATGTATATTTCCAACTGCGAGAAAATGGAAAAAACCATTGGGAGGGTGGTGAAAAGACCCACGAAGTCGATTAAGAAAGCGTCAGCGGTTTCTTGAGTAAAGCGTTCCTTATCGGATAATGGCATGATGATCTCATGTCTTCTCATGACTATCCTGACAAATATCTCGGAGGGATTACTATTGCCTGCTGGTGCCTTTGGTGTATTGAAGCATGGGTGACGGATATTTGAGTGTGGAGTCATTGCGGATGAAGAATCGGTCGAGCTTTTGGGTGTCCATGAACGGTTGGCGATGAAGTATGAGTAAAGAAGCATATTTCATTGCGCGGAGATCGAGATCTATTAGCGACATGGTTTTTGACTCTTGTTGTGAGAAGAGAGCTGCACGGTTTAAACATCGGCCGTGAGATCCCTAAGGTACTTGGGTTGAATCGGAAAATTTCCTGGCGAAGAAAACAATTCTGACGAGAGAAAAGGTTATCCATGCACTTCTTGTTTCATTTGGAGAGAATGGAAGCTGGTGATAAGTGTAGATGGAAATGTATGAGTAGCATCTTGATAAACAAGTGGGAATGTTGAGAGAAGCAGAAGCCTTAAGAAAGGGTGAGTAACATTCAATGGATCCAATCTTTGTGAAAGGCCAATCCCTCTATCCGTGTCTTAGCTCCTTCCCTCAGGTTTTCTCTGTATTTCTGACTTCTTCCTGATTAATTCTGAATTTTGAGGTTGAAGTTCTATATCAATCAATATTTCTTAGGCAGTGTAATTAGCTTGCTTAGTTTAGGAAATATTCAACATTGATTTCTTTCTTGTACCTTATATGTGGTAACACTCGAGATTTTCCTCTTACGATTTTGTGATTTGTTTGGCTTCACAAATGCATTATATTGTTGAGCAGAGTTATCTCCTGGAAATTATGATTATCAATGCCATAACCTGAATGTTTTATTAGTGAAGCATGTGAACAATATTCTTTGTTTTCTGAGTTGTGTTTATTGTTTGATCTTGTGCTAGATGGCGATGAGTGTATTCTTCTTTAAGATGAATTTGAGCCTCTTATTAATTTCTACGCAGCTTTAATTTTGAGCACAATGGAGCTTTTGTGAGCATGGAAACCTTAGACTCACGGATAAATGTGACACCATAGATAACAAAACCACCTTTAGCATTGCTCGATTCATCTAGGAACATGTGTTTGTTTTTCTTTTCTATGGCAAATTTGGCATATGTTACTTCTATTCAAAATTGTAATAAAAAAATAATTGTTAGTTTCTTTTCTATAGAAAGTAATTCTAAAGTGATATATTATGCAAGGTTGATTAATTTAGAAAAGGACAACTATATTAATTGTCATATATTATTTGTGATGGTTGTTCGCGTTCTATTAGAGATAATTATATAGCATTTATTAGTATTGATGGGTTTCGTAACTTTCATTTTACTCGACCCATTCCATTTTATGTTCAAGTTTAGGCGAGATGATTTAGAATTATGTGTAGGAGATATTGTTATCTTTTGGTGATCAGTCGATGGATGAGTTGATTCATCATAAATTAATGTCTTAATTTAAATATTTTATATATAATAGCAATTTAAGGGCCACTTGAGGCTTGTCTCACAGTAGTAATGGGAAAGAATTGAACGAGGGTGTCGGGTACTTGTAAGAATAGAGTGATCGAGATGTCGAAGGCTTTCGAGTCCTTATGAAATAAGAATAATGCAGCGTTGTAATATAACATGGGAAAAAAAAAAATAAAAGGGAGGAGAAAAAGAAAAATAGAAGGGAGGAAAAAGGAAAGAATGTATAAATAATGTATTTTTAGATTATTTTTGATTTATTTGAGTATGCTTCTCTTGTTTCCTTAATTGTTTAAGAGGTTTATATAGATATGAGAAATAATTAAAACTAAAAATATTACATATGCACAAATTTTTATTTTAACATATTTTTAAGAATAAAAGAGATGGAGTGCCTGAATGCTCGACTTTTGATTTTGCATGTGCTTTTTGGTTCCAAAATACTCCGTGTTTACTTTTGTGGCTGTCATACCCTTATGTACATTGCCAATTACATTGATGTTCGAACTATAGCACCATAACCTATAGTTGATCTTGATCGTGGTGAATCACCCGATCTGTACCACGTATAAACTTCCATTAGAAGGCAGTCGTTCTTCTGAAAAAAAAAGAAAAAAAAAAAAGAAAAAGAAAAAAGTTACTTGGTGTGGCTTCAAGGTGACAAGAATCCTTTCCAAGTTTGCTTCCAGATAAACTTTAGTCGAGTGCTTAAGTTGGTGACAATACTCATAGTATAGGCTATGTCTAGCTAGGAGTTTGGAAATAAGCCTTCTTACATGTCTTTGATACTTACCCTCGTCTGTGAATCTCCTTAATCTCTGCTCCCTGTTTGTAGTCGGGATACGTAAAGTGTAACATCAAGTTTGCATCTTGTTATCTTAGTTTATTTCATGAGATTAAATACATGCTTTCTTTGCAAACAGTCATGCAATGCATGCTTTCTTTGCAAACAGTCATGCAATGCTTTGTTCTTGCTTCTTCCATGCTAAGAAAATATCTCAGGGTCCCCACACCTTTTATCTCATTCTTCTATCAAGTGTATCTTTAAACTTGGAATTTCCTTAAAATTATGTGCAACAATTATATAGTCTACATAGACAATGGGAATGTTCATTTCATGAATGGTGTGCATTGAAATATGGTGTGCGGTCTCCTTGGTTTTAAGCCATATTTCTTTAATGACTTAGTATTAAACTAAACCAGCCACAAGGACCATGATAGTGATTTTTCTTTAGTTTGCACACACCCTCTTCTTGTTGGATTTCCTAGTCGAAAATCCATATACACTTCCTCCTCTAACTTCCCATGAAAAAAGGAATTTTTAATATCGAATAGGAATAAGTTCCTAACAAAATTAGCTAGTAGAGATAAAAGTTGTAATTCATCTTAGTCATTGGAGCAAATTGATAACCATTCTGAAAATTTGAGTTTTTTCCTTAGCTACTAATCTCATCTTGCATCTCTCAATAGAGCTATTGGTTTTATATGGGATTCTGAAAACCCATTTGCATCCAACGGGTTTCTTTCCACTAGGCAAATCGTCCTTCCATCTTTCCTCTTATGGAGTGCCCTCATTTCCCACAAACACAATGTTTCCATATTTAGGATTTCCTAGAGTTTCTTGTACATTTCGGGGCTGATTTGTAAGGCAAGAGAAAATTTACAATTTACACGAAAAGGGTGTGATAATTTAGATCAAAAAATCCAGAATTTTTCTAGGTCTCGGATAATGAAATGGGTTCACCGTTGGAATCGTCCCAGAAATCTAGCTACCATGTCGATTCGTCAAGTGCGACAGGTTAGGAATTGCATATTTGAAACGATTGGACAAATGAGTAAATGACAGGTGGCATGAAGTCCCACACCACGTGGGTGCATGCAAGTAGGCTACGTGTCTAAGGAAAGTAGTCTTGCATGAAGGTAAATGCTAGTGGATGCTAGGTGTCTTGGATAGGCTTTGCATGAGGAATTTAGTGGGAAGGAATGTGGGTTAGGAGACAAGTGGAAAGTAAGGTGTCAAGAGGCTTAGGAGGAACATGCTCTCTAAATGGGAAAAAAACTGATCAGCGGGGAAAGGGAAAAAGAGGAGAGAAAAAGAGTTTTAGAGAGAGGGCTCCACCTTCTCTCTAAATTTCCAGACGATCGGACCGGTTGTTTCGGGCGAGACAGAGGAAGGAAGTTCATCCTCTCGACAAGGGCCGCATAGAGGCCGAGGAAATTAGGGTTCCAACAAACTCAAAGTGGAATCTTCTCCACCTTGGTTTCACCTCTACCTTAAGGGTTGTGTGGTGGTTGTGTATGCCTACGGGAATGTTAGTTGTATTTTGCACCATGAGAAGCTGCCACATTGAGGGTAGCATACACAAACCGGACTTTGGAACTGATTTTTGGATAGGAAAGAAATGGAATGAGGTAGTGGGTCCTTCTGATCAATTGTAGCCCCATCAATGACCTTGATGTTAGGATTTTGAATTTCTCGATTTGGACCTCTGTAGACTAAGTTATAGTCCTTTTACTGATGTCAGTCCAGCTAAATCTGGTCGGGTCAGTTTTGCCAATTCGGGTCAACTAGCCGGACCTTAAAACAGGTTTTTGGGTCAGAAATAAAAGGAATCTGGAAGTGAATCCTTCTGATAAATTGTAGCCCCATCAATGAACTTGATGTTAGGCTTGCGTTTCTCAATTTGGACTCCTTTGTAGACCAAGTTATAGTCTTTTACTCCAAACAGTCAAAATGGGTGAGGGTCGTCAAACAAGGGGTCGTCAAGCGATTATTGGTGAGCGTTAGTCGTCCAAAAGTGCGTCAAACAAGGGAATTAGTCAAAGCGATTAGCCGATTGAGCGATGTGTCATTGAACGGTAGTGCGTCCAAAAAGTCGTCAAACGAAATTAGTCAAGCGATTATTACCGGTGAGCGGTGGTCGTCGAAATTGTTCGTCGAACGAAATTCGTCAAGCGATTATTAGTTGAGCGATTAATTGCGTCAAGCGGTGAGGGCCGTCCGCATGAGCGGTGGTCGTCAAGCGGTGTGAAGTCGTCCATGAGCGGTGGTCGTCAAGCGGTGAGGTCGTCCGCCCAGGCGGTGGTGATCAAGCGATTGGGCGTGAGCGATTGTCGTCGGGAAAGTGCGTGACGGTGGACGTGAAGCGGTGGCGTCGGTAAAAAATTACCGTCAAGCGATGGGCGATGAGCGGTGTCGTCAGCCAAAAATTCGTCAAAGCGGTGGGCGTGAGCGATTAATCGTCCAATAAGTCGTCAAGCGATTGGCGTGAGCGGTGTCGTCGGGAGGGGCTATTCAAGCGGTGGGCGTGAGCGATTAATGTCGAGTGAAACGTGCCGCCCAGCCGTTAGTCGGCTCGTCAGGCCAGGCTGCGCGCGACCTCCAACCGGAAGGTCATATCTCCTTCGTTTGAACTCGATTTAGGTGTTCTTGGACTCTATGGAAAGCCCATTGAGTCAAGAATACATTTGTATGCCTGAGGGAGATAGAAGATGTCATACCGAGGTGTTAGACCGAGCTCGTCACTTCAGTGCAATTTCGTCGCCGAATCGACTCGTCAAGGCCCGTTCGCAGCGCGTGACCTCCAACGGAAGGTCATATCTCCCTTCATTTGAACTGGGTTGGGTGTTCTTGGACTTCATGGAAAGCCCATTGAGTAAGCTTTCCAACGGGATCACTGGGAAGGGCAGTGGGTGTCGGAGTCGGCCGGAAATGGCCGTCCGGCCAAGTGAGGTAGGCTGCCCAGGTGAGACAGTTAGTCATGCGTGACCTCGACCCGGAAGGTCATAACTTTCGTCCGAACTCCGATTGGGTGTTCTTTGACTCTATGGAAAGCCCATTTAGTCAGATTTCATCCATGTTCCTGTGGAGGACATTGTCCAATCAGGCATGTTAGTTCTGGCCAGTTAAGTGGTGTGTTATGGTTTGGGTTGATAACATGCAGTTTGGAATTTGACATGTTGATATGTGCTGTATATTGCTTGAGTTGATAACATGCAGTGTGGAATATGACATGTTGATATATGCTGTATGACATTTTAACAAGCATGCTTAAACCATAAATATGAAGCATGGATAATGTGCATGAATAGGTGTGCATGGGTGATTATGTATATGCAACTAGAATAATAGCATCGCATGTGCACGAAGACATCGCATGACATGGGTGTGAGTGCATGGTACGGATCGGCACCGAAAGGGTTAGGTGTCAAATTTTCCTGATTATAGGTCAAAAATTGTGTATGGTACTGATTGATGGACTCGGGAAATGGGACAGAGTCCAAATGAGTCAAACGATTTTGAAACTAATGGAAATAAATATAAGTGTGTTTGGGCATAGCAAGATGGGGTAGATCCCCCGTGAAAGACCCAAATGTTATTCACGGTTAGACATGATTCCCGGCGATGCAAGTTCGTAAAAATGTTGGAGCAGCGCGGCGTCGGCAGTGAAAACAGAAAAATCAGTGACGCGAATACATAAACACACGCCCAATTTGTGAATCAAATGTGCATTGGAGGTTTTCCAATAGGTTACAAGTCTTTAAAGAAAACAAAGTTCTTGTTTGGAAAAAGGTCATTGGTGGAACAAGATGACGGTTGGTATTTCACACTCGCCCTAGGTAGGTGTGAGGGAGTTGGTGAGTGACTCGAGATATGGGCATGAGGACATTCATGCATTGACATTCATTTAGGCATCTTACTTGAATGTGTTTTCTATGCAATCATTGCATGCACACTTAGGTGGGGAGTAACCCTTGTAGGAGATTATTACTACTGAGCTTTGCTCACCCCGTCGTGGGACCCCCTTTCGGTACACGAGAAGAAGGCGCTCCTGTTAGTGAGTAAGAAGAAGGAGTCGGGTTGTGGCCTTGAGGCGGCTTTTGTAAAAAAATATGTTAGAACAATATAGTTTCATATATTTGGGTATGTAAAGATAAGTACATTGAACTCTTGTAAAAAAAAAAAAAAAAAAAAAAAAAAAAATGACCCCGAAAATCTGGGGCGTCACGACAGTATCGAGCTTAGGTATCACGAATACCTAGAGCTTAGTGGGAGCCGCAGTGCAGAACATCTTTATTGATGAGTAGGAACATCACAACTTGGTATAGCACGGTGTTGAAACTTGATGTGATAGTAACTTAGTGCTCGGAAGTGGATGTCAGTCATAGTTAGGTATCAGTCTAGGTAGGAGGTTACCTAGGAGTCCGCAGGCAGGGTTAGATCGCGGCCATTTTGTGTTTTCGTGTGTATGCTTTGATTGTATGAGTGTGATTGGTGTTACAATTTGTGTGAATTATATATGTGATAAATGTATGTGGAAAACAAGGAGCACTTGGGGTTTGGAAAACATAATGAACAAGGAATTTAATAACTCTTTTGCCATTTGACACGTGTAGATGGCAAGTCGAGGTCGGGGGGGCATAAATTCGCCCGAGGTGCGGTCGGGCACCTGCACTGTTTTTGATCGAGGAGGGCCTTCACTTAGTACATGGGTCTTTGCGATAGCCAACGCCACACGGGGCTGGTCACGGGTTAGAGGTCGGGGAGGTGCCGGTGGCCTCGGAGGTTGAGACACATCACCCTCCATTCACGGGAGGAGGGACCCTGCTGACAACGGCCGTGGGTTCAGTCGGATTGAGAGGATTCTCGGGCAATGGAGATCACCTCGATGCTACCGAATTCTGGCTTCATTCGGCTTGAGGTGAGTCAGATCTGGTGGGAGTAGATTACGACCGGGGGCTAGGAGAGTATGTCATGGGATGATTTTTCGTAGGCTATTCACCGGGGAAATATTTTCCGGCTTCCGCTAGACATCTGCGAGGCGAGAGTTCCTTGGCGAGACGAGGGCGATGGCCGTGCTAGATGCATGCTTGATTCGAGTTAGCGCGTTCCCGGGGATGATTATGTGGCCTTGTAGCGGCGAAGTCAGAGGTTTGAGGGATGGGGTTTGAAGTTGTCCATCAGAAAGCGGTGTGGGGCATAACCTCTCTGAGACATGGACTCGATGGTCGATCTGACCTTGATCGATGACGAGAGATAGAGGCGCCGCGGAGCATTCGAGATGCGAGGTGCCCCAGCAGCAGAAGGAAGGAGAGTCGGTCTTCTTCGAGGTTCGGAAGAAATGAAACTCCCGGTTCCACGAGGAGTTTTGAGGCTTTAGCCCGCGGGGCCCGAAGCCGCGATCCTAGGAGTTCTTGGTCGGGAGGTCGACGGGGCCAGGTGAGCATGTTTAATGCCATCGGCACAGGCATATGAAGCGGGATTGCCGCGAGAGGCATGGATCTCGGGGTTTTGGACCGGCCTTGGTCGATCATCGATGAGACGCGGACCACGGTTGTTCCTCCGCCCCCGGTATCGTCGGAGAACCAGTGCTCCCGGTCGAGGTGTTATCACGAGCACCTCCGCCTGTAAACGGGCGGAGGGTCGGGGCATGGGTCGGGCCCGAGGACAAGGCTCACTGAAGTTGGGACACCGGGGTTCGGGGACGTGTACGCCATCACGCCTGCGTGAGCGGCGGTCAGTCGGCTATACGGGGTATGTTTCTATTATCGCTATGTTGAGGGTATTATTTGACTCGGGTGCATCGCATTCATTCATCGCTGCATCAGTTGTGATAGAGTTGGGCTTAGAGGTTGAGGCCTTGGAGGAGCCATTGTATGTGAGTTCTCCCCTAGGGATTAGGGCGAGGATAGGGATGATTTATCGTGGTTGCGAGTTAGAGATCTCTGGGATTCTACTCACAGTGGACCTGAGGGTCATGGACATGTCAGAGTTCGACGTCATCCTTAGGATGGATTGGTGACGGCTGTAGAGTTGTCATCGGTGTGAGCGTAGGAGGATTTGCACGGGATGGTACTTGTGTTGTTGTGTTTCGGGGGACCAAGCCGTGTTGTTTTCCCCGGACGTGGTGTACGAGTCCCGGATGTCGGGACCGGTTAGCGGGTTGGCTAACAAGCCTTTACCTTAGAGACGGTGGGACGGACCTTGATCTACCTCGAGTGATGCAGTGAGTATGCGGATGTTTTTCCGGATGAGCTACGGGTTTGCCTCAGCGGAGGATGTAGACTTAGTGTTGGGCCCACACCACGGCCCACGTCGCCCATCTCTATGACTCATAGGATGGCCACAGGTTGAGTTACGAGAACTCGAGTCGGCTACAGGAGTTATTGGACAAAGGGTTTATTAGACCAAGCACTTCACCATGGGGCGCTCCGGTCCTGTTTGCGAAGAAGAAGGACAAGACCCTTCGGCTGTGCATTGATTATCGACAGTTGAACAGGGTTACGATCAAGAATCGGTACCCATTACCAAGGATTGATGATTTGTTTGATCAGTTGAGAGGAGCGCGAGTCTACTCAGTCAGACCTTAGCGGTTACCATCGGTGGGGTTAGGGATACGGATATCCCTAAGACAGCGTTTAGGACACGCTATGGGCACTATGAGTTTACAGTGATGCCCTTCGGATTGACGAATGCTCCAGCAGCATTCATGGATCTCATGCATAGGATATTCCAACCCTATTTAGATCAGTTTGTCGTAGTCTTTGTGGATGACATCTTGATCACTCCCGGTCAGTGGGAGCATAGTGCTCCTTGGGGATTGTTTTACGAGTTGTTGAGGACCATCGGTACATACGCCAGGATTCGATGAGTGCGAGTTCGGCTGCGGGGTGAGATTTTGGGACACGTGGTGTCGGCCTCGAGTGTCGGTCGGCCGGAGAAGGGTCGAGGCGCGGTGATGAGTTGGGAGGGCCGAAGTCGATCTTCGAGATCGTAGTTTCTTGGGATTGGGTGGGTATTGCAGGAGGTTCATGGGGATTTCTCTGGGCGGCACCTGTTTGGGTTGGCCGGAGGTCAAGTTTGATTGGGATGGCCGTGCGAGGAGAGCATTCCGGGAGTTGAAGGGAGACTTACTTCGGCTCCATTTTTGATAGTTCGGACGAGGGCGGGGATGATGTATTGTGATGCATCGAGGGCCGGATTGGGATGTGTTTTGATCACGATCCAGGAGGTAGTAGCTTATGGTTCTCGCCGAGTTGAAGAATCACGGCGGAAATTACCCCACACCACGACATGGAGTTGGCGACCGTAGTCTTCGCCTTGAGTTGGCGCCACTCCCTTATCTGGCGAGGAGTTCGAGGTGCTCGGACCATAAAAGTCGAAGTATATTTTCACCTTGTTGAGACCTCAATACTGAGACAGCCGCGGATGGATGGAGTTTCTAGAGGATTATGACTTCACTTTGCATTACCATCCGGGTGGAGCAAATGTGGTGTGCACTCGGTCGGAGTGCAGGGCGTTAGCTAGTATAGCTTCTCGGGAGTGGCGGATGCTCGGGCGTAGGCGGAGTTTGGAGCTCTGAGTACAACGACGGACTGAGGGTACCTTGGGGAGTTTAGTAGCTGAGCTACGTTGGCGAGTGATTGAGTCAGTGGCGGGACGGAGATGGTGTCCATCGGGGACGGAAGTGCGTCCAGTCTGCAGTGACGAAATTTGGGCCGTTCCGTAGATGCTCAAGTCTGCGATATAGGACGGGTAGTGGTTGGTGACCGGTGAGAGGAGATTCTCGGGGAGTTTGCTTTGCTCGATTTCTTGTACATCAATTGGCACGAAAGATGTACGGGATCTTCGTCATGATATTATTGGAGTGGGATGAAGAGACACGTGGAACTTTGTTCAACGATGTGTCTCACATGTCGTGATTAAGAGTGAGCACGGGAAGCGTGTTTCGCCGGCCGTTGGAGGTGGGTAGTGGAAGTGGGAGCATGTCCTGATGGATTTTGTGACCCTTGCCCATGACATCGCGGAGACTATGATGGTATGGGTGATGATGGACGACTCACGAAGTGGCACATTTTCTAGCCGATGCGGATGACCTTCTGATTGAGAGATTCTGGGTTGTATATTCGAGAGATGATCGGCTACATGGAATTCACCGGTATCCATAGTGTGGGATAGGGCAGGGTTCTGGCGCACTTTTGGAAGAGTTTCAGGCTGTGGGCCTGACTGACCATGAGTCTGTTTTCCCGCCCTCGGTGATTAATTAGGTCGAGAGAGGGCCATCTCGCGCGGTGTTAGAGGACATCTTGCGACTTCGTCTTGGATCATAAGGGTAGTTGGGAAGAGCACTTGCCCTTAGTGAGGTCGCTACAACAATAGTTATCGGGGCGAGTATACGGATGGCACCCTCACGGGGAGAAAGGCACATGCGGCATGCCGATCCAGGTTGTTGGGCGGTGGGAAGGCTCCATTCTTGGCCCCGGTTACGATTAGAGACACCTGGGAAGGTGAATTTGATACGACAGCGTCTTCTCACGTACCAGGCCGGCGGAAGAGTTATGCGAGACGAGCGGCGTGAGCGCCGAGTTGAGGTTGGTGATCACGTTTTCTTGAAAGCGATGCTGAGGAGTGGTGGTGGATTGGTAGCGAGGAAAATTTGTCGTAGGAGGTTTATTGGGCCTTTAGGGGATACTCGAGAAAGAGATTGGGCGATAGCGTGCGGTTGGCTTTGCGCCCGGTATGTGGTGTTCATGGTATTCCACGTCTCATGCTCAGAAGGTACACTCTGATCCAGCTCAGTAGTGGATTGGGAAAAGATTGAGATTGACACAGATGGAACCTTTGAGGAGGGACCAGTACGCATCATAGATAGCAGAGATCGGGTTTTGAGGCCTTAAGACCGTGAGGGTGGTGAAATCTTGTGGCAACTTACCGTGGAGTGGAAGCTGACATGGGAGCGAGGACACTATGCAGGCCATCTATCCTTCTTGTTTAGGGATGAAGGTGCAGCGGAGTGTAGTGATTTAATAACTAAATGACTAGTTTACATGCATGACGCGTAGTACATGTGCATGCATGAATTATTTGTGATTGAGTGGAATTTCGGGGTGAAATTCTTTTAAGAAAGAATGTAAAACGAAATTTTAATTTTAAAAGATAAAATAGTAATTTCGATCGAAAAATCCGAGAATTTTCTAGGTCTCGGATATGTGAAAGCAGGACTTCAGATTTGGAATCGTCCCCGAAATCTAGCTACCATGTGATTTACGTCAGAGTGCGAGCAGGTTAGGGTGCACGTATTTAGAGCAATTGGACAAATGGAAGTAAATGGCCGAGGTGGCATGAAGTCCCACCACGTGGAGTGCGTCTGAGAGGTAGGCTACGTGTCACAGGAAAGTAGTCTTGCATGAAGGTAAATGCTAGTGGATGCTAGGTGTCTTGGATAGGCTTTGCATGAGGAATTTAGTGGGAAGGAATGTGGGTTAGGAGACAAGTGGAAAGTAAGGTGTCAAGAGGCTTAGGAGGAACATGCTCTCTAAATAGAGGAAAAAAAAACTGATCCGGCGGGGGAAAGGGAAAAAGAGGAAGAAAAAGAGAGAGTTTTAGAGAGAGAGACTCCACCTTCTCTCTAAATTTCCCGACGATCGGACCGTGTTTTGGTGAACAGAGGAAAGTTCATCCTCGACAAGGGCTTCGCATAGAGACCGGAAATTAGAAGTTTCAACAAACTCCAAGAGGTAGGTCTTCTCCTACCTTGGTTCCTTTCTACCTTAAGGGTTGTGTGGTGGTTGTGTATGCCCTACGGGGAATGTTAGTTGTATTTTGCACCATGAGAAGCTGCCACATTGAGGGTAGCATACACAAACCGGACTTTGGAACTGATTTTTGGATAGGAAAGAAATGGACTGAGGTGAGTGAGTCCTTCTGATCAATTGTAGCCCCATCAATGAACTTGATGTTAGGCTTTGAATTTCTCGATTTGGACCTCGTAGACTAAGTTATAGTCCTTTTCTTGATGTCGATCCGGCTAAATCTGGTGGTCGGTTGCCAATTAGTCGACTAAATAGGACCTTAAATAGTTGGGTCAGAAATAAAGGAATCTGAGTGAATCCTTCTGATAAATTGTAGCCCCATCAATGAACTTGATATTTAGGCTTTTGAATTTCTCAATTTGGACTCCTGTAGACCCAGGGATTATGGTCTTTACTCCCAAACTTGATCAAATGGGTGAGGGATTTACGTCAAACAGAAATTCGATCAAGCGGTGTCGTGTGAGCAGTGGTCGTCGAAAGTCGTCAAACAGGGGTCGTCAAGCGGTGTCGGTGAGCGATGTCGGTGAGCAGTGGTCGTCCCGAGTCGTCGACAGAAATTCGTCCAAGCGATTGTCGGTGAGTGGTACCGTGGGTCGTCAAACAGGGATTCGTCAAGCGGTGTCGGTGACGGTGGTCGTCAAGCGATGGTCGATCCATGAGCGGTGGTCGTCAAGCGGTGAAGTCGTCCATGAGCGATTAGTGCGTCGAAAGCGGTGAAGTGTCCGTAGGCAGTGGTGTCGAAGCAGCGGTGGAGCGTGAGCGATTATTCGTCGAGAGAAATTGCGTCGAAGCGATTGGCGTGAAGCGGTGTCGTCGGTAAAGTGCGTCAAGCGGTGGGCGTGAAGCGGTGTCGTCCAATAGGGTGTGGCGGTGGGCGTGAAACGATGCCGTCGATAGAAATTCGTGGCGGTGGGCGTGAGCGATTAATGATGAAACGATCTTTAGCCCAGCGGTGATGCGCTCATCGGAAGCCCGAAATTTGCGCATGACCTCAACGGAAAGTCATATCTCCTTACGTTTGAACTCCGATTTGAGTGTTCTTGGACTCTATAAAGCCCATTGAGTCAAGAATACATTTGTATGCCTGAGGGGAGATATAGATGTCATACCGAGGTGTTAGACCGAGCTCGTCACTTGGTGCAGCTCGTCACTTGAATCGACTCGTCCAAGGCCCATTGCGGCGTGACCTCAACCGGAAGGTCTCATATCTCCGCCCCCGTTTGAACTCGATTTGGGTGTTCTTGGACTTCATCGAGCCCATTGAGTAAGCTTTCCAGCGGGACCACTGGGGAAGGGTAGTGGGTGTCGAGCCGGCCGGAAATGGCGTAGCCAACCCAGAGTAATGATGAGCATCTGGGATCTTGATTAGTCATGCGTGACCTCAACCCGGAAGGTCATAACTTCCTCGTCCGAACTCCGATTCGGGTGTTCTTTGACTCTATGGAAAGCCCATTGAGTCAAGATTTCATCCATGTTCCTGTGGAGGACATTGTCCAATCAGGCATGTTAGTTCTGGCCAGTTAAGTGGTGTGTTATGGCATGGGTTGATAACATGCAGTTTGGAATTTGACATGTTGATATGTGCTGTATATTGCTTGAGTTGATAACATGCAGTGTGGAATACTGTTATATTGATCTCACTGTATAAACTTGTTTTAACAAAGCGAGGCTTAAACCATAAATATGAAGCATATGGATAATGTGTGATAGGTGTGCGTGGGTGATTATGTATATGCAACTAGAATAATAGCATCGCATGTGCACGAAGACATATGACATGGAGTGTGAGTGCATGAGTAGATCTTCCGGGTTAGGTGTCAAGATTCTGGTTATGGGTCAAAAAATTGTGTATGGTACTGATTGATGGACTCGGGAAATGGGACAGAGTCCAAATGAGTCAAACGATTTTGAAACTAATGGAAATAAATATAAGTGTGTTTGGGCATAGCAAGATGGGGTAGATCCCCCCCCCAGGGTGAAAGACCCAAATGTTATTCACGGTTAGACATAGATTCCGGCGATGCAAGGATTCGTAAAAATGTTGCGTCAGCGGTGAAAACGAAAATCGTGGCCCCTGATACATAAGCACCTGCCAGTTTGACTAAATCAAATGTTTATTGGAGGTTTTCAATGGATTCTAGTCTTTAAAAGAAAACAAAAGTTCTTGTTTTGGAAAAAAGGTCATTTAATTGGAACAGATGTGGTTGGTATTTCCCCTGCTTCTAAGTAAGTGTAGGGTTAGTGAGTATTTCGAGATATGGGCATGAGGACATTCATGCATTATTCTCAGACATCTTACTTGAATGTTTTCTATGCCGATCATTGCATGCACACTTATGTGGGAGTAACCCTTAGCAAGAGTGTTACCTCTCTTTGAGCTTTGCACCTTGGGTCGTGGGACCCCCTTTAAGAATTTACCCAAGAAGACCAGCTCCCTGAAAGCGTGATACAAGAAGAAGGTCGGGTTGTGGCATGACGACTTTTGTAAAATATATTAGAACAATATAGTTTCATATATTTGGAGTATGTAAAGAAGTACATTGAACTCTTGTAAAAAAAAAAAAAAAAAAAAAAAAAAAAAAAAAAATTACCCCCGAAAATTTGGGGCGTCACAGATTTTTATTATTATTATTATTATTGACTGACAAGTAAATGCAAAGGCCCGATACGACGGTGCGGAGACAAAGTAGGCTAGGGGATATTTAGTGAATAACAACTTTGCCCTGTGTATTAGGGCATCAATTCAGTTTTATTCAGGAATTTGATTAAGATAGAAAGATTAAGTAATACCTTTCTTTTGAGATGGGAATTGACAATTAGGAAAAAGGTAGGATGATTAGGAAAATATAGTAAATTATATTCGAGAAAGGAAAGAAAGATGTGGATAAACTTTAATTGGAATTAATATTAGTTTGGAACTAAATTAGAGTTAATTATGAGGTTGGCATTATAGTAGGATCACTATTGGAGTCGATTAGGATTAGGCGATTAGATTATAACAATTAGAATTAGAATCATAAAAAGATCATTGAATCTAATAAACTTGAATTCTTAGAGAAACTTATAAATAAAGTTAATCAATATAAATCAAAAAACGAATTGATATTAATAGTACTAGTTTTTTTTTAATTATTGCATATGTTATCAATGATGAGACTTGTAAACGACGGAAGGAGTTAGCATAAGCCCACAAATTGTAAAATAAAAATTTCTATCCGCAGTAAGGATTAAACTTGTATAGGATGCCTTGAAACAAGCTTTACCATTACATAAAGCTAATGTTGTATTTTCAAATCATAGCAGCTAGTAAATCTCACTCAAATTTTTTTTATAAATATTGGTTCAGCCTCTGTGCACATCCTAAGTGTATCTTTTCACATAACACAAAAAACAACATTTAGAGTAGATAATTTGCGATTAAAGAGAGGAAGAATAATCTAAGCCTTCTCCAAAATTGAAGTCAAATCTGGCTCGCCACCATGTAGAATGATGAACTAGTTTTGTCTCTTTTTGTTGTTTCTTTTTTCTCTTTTTTCTTTTAATTTAATTTTTACGGTATAAACTTTATTCCTTGTTCCTCTCTTTTACATCATACAAATAGAATCTGACTCACTATCCTTGATATAACTCAACTATCTTTTAGATTTGTCCTTCATCATAGAGTTTATCCATTCTCCCTTCTTCTTGAGTATGCAAAGGGGTTGCAGAATTCAATAACTTCATTCATTTGTTACCAACATCATTATGAGTTATAGGCTGATTTTAGGGTCATTGATGAGATTATTTATAGTGATAAATTGGACTAGGTTGGATCTAAATGATATAAATCTTCAACTCTTGATTCTCCCTCGAAGAGGTTGTCAGACAAAAAATGGAAGCTTCTCAAGATTTAACACCTACCGTGATATATTTTTTTCGGATTGGAGGGTGAAAAATACTCAAACCTTTATGAATTTATGAATAATCAAGAACATACGCATGAAACTCATAGATGAATTTAGGACCTCTCTTTACTTTGTACATGAACATAAGCAACATGAAATGTTTTTGTAATTAGAGAAGATCAAAGATCATAGCCTTCGACATATCAGTGGACACATATCTGAATCTTTTTTAAGGCTACTCGATCAATGTATTGATTATTATAATCTGATCTGGTTCAAAATGAACTTTTGGATATTTTTTATAATGATTGATATCTGTTTAAAGAATCTGATCTTTCATTTATTTTATTTTAGTAGTCTGTTATTGCACAGAAAAATATATATTTGTATTTCAAGAATATAAAGTCGATGGAATTTGATTGAATACTCTTTTCCATTATCAACTGCAACTTATGTTTTTGTTTGAAAATGAGTTGCAATCATTTATAAAAATTTTAGATGGGAGGGTAACTTCAGATTTTTTGTCTATGCAGTAAATCCATGTGTAGTGCGTGTGCAATCATGGATAAATACAAATCATTTAAAACCAAGATAAGATAGAGATGTGGGGGGCCACGAACATCCTTTATGAATGATGTTTAGAAGGTCGTTTATCGTATTGTGGTTTTGGAGCAGTGAAAGAAACTACCTACATACGACACCTATAGTTTGTAATTCATATTCGAGGAAGTTGTAATGTAAGTTCGAAGCATTTATGAGTTTTTAAGTGAAAGATTGTAATTAGATCAAGACTACCTCTACAGGTTAAATGGAATCTAGTTGATTGACTAATGAGTTTCAAATAATTATTCAATTTGATAATCGATGAAGCATAAATACGGATGCAAGGCATGCATTTTATGCCATCACTTATTTCAAGCCCATTATTCGCTAATAATAGTAGACTTTTGGATGCTTTATTTCATAGGCTTGCCTTTACATTTTATAGGAAAGCGAGTTACTTGATATGTGTGTTCTTGATATATCTTTGTTGCTCTGGAGCTTACATTCATCATGTATCCCCCTAAATGTTATACGCTTTCTTTTCATGTCTTAGTTTTCTTCTGATGAAAAAGGTGTTGAGCAGATTAAGGAAATTATATTCCAATACATTGTTTTTTTTTTTTTTTTTTTTTTTTTTGTTGGAGTTGTATTCTATTAATATGTACAGTCTTGTCACCCATGGTCGAGCAACCATAGCATGATTTACTTAAAGTTGAGGTCTACGCATATGGCCACAATGTGAACTTCTAACAAAAGACGGAGAACGACAAAATGGCGCGATTCGTGGGCTTAAAAGGTCACACATTGGCATGAAGATGCTTTGATAAAGAAGCTAGGCGCATTTCATGGATAATCACTCCCCTCAGGGTCTTTACTAGTGATCATGCTTTAGCGTTACTCACTTGAAGATGATCAGGAGAATTGACATGTGCGGGTACAAAAGAAGCTGAGGTTATTTTAAAGATCAATTACTTACTCATATACCTATTTGGGATGGAAAAACAAAAGGACTACATATTCTGATAGTTTCTACTCTCTTTGTACTAGGTATTTCGATCGATTGATTCGAGGGATATGTGAGGGATTCCCAAAGCTTGTTTAGGATCTTTGAGCCTGGGGTTGGGACTACGCTTATGTACAATCCTTATTAGTCAGTGATTACGTATCCACTAAATTAATTTCAATCAGGTTTATGTTAGTTGACTTTATACTAGTAAAATGGCTTTTCTATCACCCCCTTTGCTTACGAATCTTGTTTGTGGAAGAATCGAAAATAGATAAGAGCATACATCTTTGCATGTGAAAGCTATAAGATCGGCAACACTTCGTTTACATAGAGAACGGTATTTTCTTGGATGCGCATATTCTTGGCATCATCTGAAAATGCGGGTAAAGCGAAGTCTTTGTCTTGTCATCATCCTGCTAATTCCTACTGTCTGTCGCAGTTGCTACACAATTGAGACATTCGGTACCACCAAATTTCAAACTCGAGTAAAAAACATGAAGGTGATTTTATTATCTTGATATTTATTTCAAAATGTTATCTATTTTTTTGAGAGGGGAAGGTGAGAATCCCCTAAGAATAAATAAATATCTGTCTGCCCCTAATATAACTCATATTAGCTTGATATGCGTGTGGGCTTCAATTTTTAAGGGTCAAATTGGCATCTTAACAAGATATTAGAGCTTTTGGTTAAGCCAGAAATCTCAATTTTGTCTCGCTCAAGTTTTGCTTGTTTGTTCATTCCCCTAATCATATATCTATGTACATTGATCTACATCTCCCCATCTCTTCACATGTAGTATGAAATTTGCATTTGAGATGGGTTATAGCCTCGCATATGCATCATGGGTCATTTATTTAACAATTCATGGTCGACATATGTCTCTCCACGTGTGGGTATGATCCTAAATTTTAGGAGATTTATTAGCTTGGTGTGCACAATGGACAACTAACATGATAAGCTTTTGGATGAAATTTCTTCTCACATTGAGCTGAGTAGAGATACATGAAAATCTTTATCTACATGATATCTTGAATGCATGAACCACCAGTTTAAAAGAGCACCTTGCGGACTTTAATTTCCTTTTGAACACTTTTACTCTTGAAATTTCTAATTATATATATTAATATTCATATAATTTCTTTACATACTATATTGAATGTTTCTTTAAATGTTAGGAATGTTAATTTTTTTTTAATTCAATTAGATTTGAATCATATTTTATAAAAATAATGTGCATCTGAGGATCACATTTCACTTCACTCAAGCGCGCGCCTTGTCTTTGTGCTTAGCGCCTAAGCTTGAGGAGGCTTTTGTGCCTGGGTGTGCCTCGCACCTTTAAAACTATGTGCATGAAGATTTATTTGGTGGTTTTTCTTTTTCAAAAATTCGGGTTTTGGGTTGCCAACCTCTATTTTACCATCAAAATTTTGACATTTTGCACATGTAAATAATATTTCCTTCTCTCTTTTCTTCTTGCTTCTTCTCTATTTTTCGCGTGATTATAATAATTGGGTGTATTCTTACGCTCTCTCTGAAGTCGATAGATGCTTATTCAAAATTTCCTTCAAATCTTTTGTTTCTAATTCATGCTTTTGAGAGTTCATTCTCTGCTATGTTTTCTAATTCTACATTCCTATTTGTGTGGCAGAGTCACGAGATAATTTAATTCTTATGGTGGCCTTAAAAATTTGTAGCAAAAATCGGTGCATATAACATTTACGTAATACATATAGTGATCACCAGATGTGGCGGAAGGTGTTCCAAGTAGTGTATCGATGCAAGAAATTCTTTTGGGTTAAACAAACATCCTTTTTTCTCGTGCTTGTGTAGTTATCTTCTCTTATCGACGTGAGGATGTGGGTTGGATATTTTTCTAACCAGTGACACTTTGTTTTTCATTTGCCATTTTGGTGGATCACGTCACCTATGCATTATTAGTTGATTTGCTTAGTCAAGTAAGTTAGAAGTTATGTCTAAGGGTAAGGTCGATCAGGAAGCCTCGACTCAGCCAGAACAAGGAAAAACATCCTTTTATTTATTTTTTTATCTGAGCCTACGCGAAATCTTAAAACTTGTTTACCCTGCGGAGTAAAATCTTCATCAAGAGGGATTAGGTATGAACTTTGAATATGAATGTTGAAAAGTTTTATGAATAAAGTTAGTCCCAAAACATTTAATTCACTTAAAAATATGCAATACGGGAATCTAAAATCGAGGAAGATAAAGGTAAGTTTCCTTGGCTTAGGGAATGCATAAACCGGTTTTCCAGAGGTTGCAAAGTGGTGATGTGACCTTAGATCCAGGGTCGTTGATAGCAGATCAACGTGGAATACTAATGGATGTCGGGTTACCCAGAAGCGCCACTTCTCGTCGGTCGAGCCTCCTTTGTGGGGAGCTACACCAGTCTAACACATGTAACATCCCGAAAACGGTCGATATAATTTCAACATGAGTAAAATGGCCCTTTCGAGCTTGATAACAATACTCATCATCCTTACAACAACTATATCCAATAGTTCTAAGAGTTAATAATTTACTCTTTATAAAACATATATTAAAATTAGAGAATTCTAATACATGTATGAAGTCGTCAAAACCCGCAATCCGGCTTTTCTTTAAACTCGACCTGCAGAGATCGATAAATCCTGCATCCCACATAATAATAATATCCACCGACGAGTTGATGTCAGGTGAATGCCTAGTGATGCTCTCATAAGTGATATCTCCAAGCAACTTCATGCCTCGAAATGATCTCTTAAATGTCACACGATGACTGGATGGGGGGGGAGTCCTCACCCAGGCTCCTCACACTCGCCTAAGCCTCGTATGAAGATTCTTATATTCATTTTGTTTGTTGGTGGACAGCCCTCCCAGGTGTGTAGTAGATGTAATTGGGTAAGTCTCAGGCGATTGATGTGTTATGGACCACCCTCCGATATATCAGTTGGGCCGTCTCAGAAGATTGATATTTTGGTTTTAGACAACCCTCGAGATAATTCACATTTTAGACAACCCTCGAACCATTTTCTCTAGACTCATCTCATGCACTCACTCCTATGGTCTAGGGTTGTTCCGGTATATGGAATGCATGTATGCAGTTAGATCGATCTAATTCACATGTAAATATATAAACATGCATATATTTACAAAACGATCAATTCACACAATCATGTCATGTAAATTCTCATTCATCACATCAAAAATTAGCTCATGGGCTAATGATCAACGAGAAGCAGTCGATTTGAATTGCCGATAAACACATTTTCCTGAATTTATTTTGTGAAATCCTTTGTTCGAGGAACGATGAAGCCCTCGTTTCACATTCTATCAAACCTGAAATTATCAGTTCCTGAAATTTCACCAGTCATTTCATGCCTCAATCCAACCAATACATGATTTATTGAACCATTCCTCACACATTTAACTTGAACGATCCGAGTAAATGATACAGTGATTTGTTGTGAAGTCAAATCAAGCTTGTTCGGTTCCAAGGTTTGGAGCCGTCAAGCATAGTTCGAGGCCTCAACTTGAGCGAAACATTAACGCCAGTGCTTAAGCGAAGAATAAAACCCAAGTAGGGACCTACCTCTTGGGTTGAAACTCCACAAATCCCGGTACCCACCTTGTCTCTCGTGTGAAGCGGCTTTCCTTGCTTGTCCAGCTGGGCGGTTGGATCGTTCAGAAACCTAGAGAGAAGGAAGACACTCTCTCTCTAAAAATGAGATCCAAGCTTCCTATGCAAGACTCCTCCCCCCTCTCACGTTTTCTCCTTTTGCTTTGGAGAGAGAGACAAGTCACTATTCCTATTTTGTCTTATAGTGACTTAAGCGATCCCGAAATGCACATTATGTCCCCTCGTTTCAGTTTGACATTACGGCGCTATCTCGACGTCCATTTTCATCATTTCTCTACTCCCTTACCATTTATGGCACATGAGTACTTGTTATATGTGACTTTACGTCGCATAAAATCACGGCTTTGGGAGCATGATGCCTCGAAAAGCATTATCGTCCAAACATCTTGGAATTCGCTGAAATTTTACATGCTACTAGCTAGATTTCGTGAGACAATTCAATAATTGAAATACGTTTCATCATCTGAGATCTGAATAATAAATTAAGTTTTTAGCTAAAATTTCAATTTGTAATTGAAATTCACTGATTTTTAACCCTTTTCGAGAAATTGGAATTTCTGCCAGAGATCTTCTGGTGAGGTTTAGATAAAATTGTTGGTGGAATGGAAGATTTGCAGTAGGAAAATGTTAAGAAAAGAATGTAGCATTAGATAAGATGGAAGTTAAGAAAATTATTCACTATCTTGAAAAAGGCTACAAAAATAAGAATTGAAGTAAAATTTGTGGCCTGTGATGATTTATATGATAAGATAGGTACGAAAGTGTTATGACCCATTATGAGTGAAATAGCTAAATTCTTTGCTTGATTTTGTGGGTTTATAACCACTTGGGCTCCCTCCCATGACAAACTAGCTTTTAAGGGTGAGCTACACTCAAGTGGTTGTAACAATTAGTATTAAGTGGTTCATTCCTTGAGGATGACCAGTGATCTGAGTATTGGGAGAGTACGCTGCAGTAAGTCCGTGAAGTCACTATAGTGTTGTGGGAGCTATTACCCGTGGAATTCTGAAGTCACCAGCTATGAAAGTGGGCGTGGTTTGAAAGAGGATGGATTGTTATGACCCGTTATGTGTCCACACGTCGTTAGTTCTGACTTGGCCTTATGGGTTTATAACCACTTGGGATCCCTCCCCTTGATAAATAGCTTTTAAGAGTGAGTTCTATTCAAGTGGTTGTAATAGAAAGATGCGTAGGAAGATGAGTGCAAACCATTCAATTGCATTAGAAGTGCAGATCATAGAATTTTTAGTTTAGGCTTGGGAGTTATTAGTGACATAAGGAGATAGGAAGTCTAAAATCTGTGAAAGATGAGAATATGGAAGATTGTAGAACATGGGATTTTTCTTTGTAGCAGTGTAAAGGACTAATTTGTTTAACAAGACCCTAATCATGAAGACAAAAGGATGAAAAGCACTTTCGTAAACATAATATGTAGAAAGAAGGTCGAATATAAAGCTGCACAAATTATCATGATGTTAAGCTTTACAAGTTATGTTATGGAACTTTGAGTGAGTGATTTTAAGCAAACTTTAAGGCAGGTAATGCGGTATCAAAGTTTGTACTTGGAGTGTTTCCCTAAGGAAATATACCATGAAGCTATTTTCTTTGGATAAATTAAAGAGAGAAATTTGAGCGATAAGAAAGATTTCCATGTAGTGCTTATTGACGTGAGGATGCATCTGAGGGATTTCTAAGGAGTGTGTACCGAGTTGCAGAAGAGAGAGGTTGGAGAAATATGTGATCAAAGTCACAGATAATGAGTACACGTAAGTATGACAAATGTTGGAGGGGACAGAATGGAAATGAAATCCTTGATCTCTTACTTTTGTATTGATAAATCACGTAAGTTCTTGGGTATATTCGAGGAGATGCATCACGGAGCTAGTAGTGTGCTGATTATATCGTTTAGTGATGTTAATAAAGGAGTTAACTCTAAGTTATAACTATCGAGATAGATACTTGGAGTTTACAGGCTTAGTAGGATGGATTTCGTTAAATTTTTATCGCATAAAAATCGTAAAGTGATGGTTTTACTGTCATCATGATTGGTAATTATCCATAATGAGTGAAGATCAAGGAGGATTTCTCCATCTTGTTAGTACATAATGAATGAACCAGAAGCAAATTTGAAGTATTTTGTATCACAGAAGGCCTTTCATACTACATGGAAAATTTGATCAGATAAAATTTATGCTTGGTTATGCCTTTTGGTACATAATGTTATTTGTTAGAAACAACGTGTTTGAAAAATAAGTTTATCGAACAAAGATAGAACAAGTGGGAATACAGAACTGTAAATGATCTATCATAAAAGAGAATATAAGGTGATCTAAGTTGGTTGCCATAAGCTAATAAAGATTAAGTGAAAAGCAGTCCGAACAATGATTTCATTCATATTCATGGTGTCACAACAACGAAGGTGAGTCAAGGACCTTGGTAAATTTGGCAACAAGCAACATGAGTGAGAAAAGATCAAGCGCTATCTATGGTTGAATTATAGGTGAGAAGGACTCTAATCCTCGGGTTTTGAACGCCCGAAGCGAGGAAATATTCAAATATTGCTTTCATTTTTATGATTGTTATGATGAGGATGAATCTTTAACATATCTGGATGAATCTTTAACGTATTCATTAAGGTAGGGAATTTATATTAGTTTAAATCAAAGTTGAATTAGGATTAATAGTTTGAGTCAAATTAAAACTAATAGTTGGAATCAAATTAAGATTTAGTAGTTAGAAACCAAATTAAATTTAGAGTCATAATAGGTCATTAGAGTCCTAATATACTTCAATTTTCTTAGAGATGTGAGGCACATAAATAAGGCCATGTAAAAAAAAATTAGTGGTTAATAATATTTTGTTTTCTTGCAAATATTGCAATTCTCAATGGCGAGACTCAAATGATTTTCTTATCCATTTTTCCTCATTGATGAGACTCCACCAAGCGTTGTGGGATTTATGTGGCTTTCTATCACTTCTCTTCACATATTTTCTCTATATTTTCAATATTATCTCTAGCTCACCTACTCAAATTTCTAAACAAAAACACTTGTTTGATCCTTAAAAGTATCAAATTTGAATATTTGCGAGACAAACAATGAGTATGATGTACCAAATTATTAGGCAGGCTATTAATAAAGCAGGCCTTGCTGATACGCATCACCCACAGGATTATTTGAACTTTTACTGCCTCGGAAAGCGTGAAAGTTCATCTATAGAAAGTCCTCTTCAAACATGCAATTCTTCTGAGAACCGTGCAATTGTATGGCATTTTCCCTCTGATGTTAATAAGTTAACTATTACATGTATTCTCCATCCAAAAAAAACATTTCATCATGGGTTGAATATCTAATGAGGGCCACCCAATTTGAATTGTATATCATTGTGGTTGAAGTATAATGCTCCATATTTCATACTTAATCATAAATTAAAGGAAAAAAAAAGGATTGAGCGGAAATGAACAACGGTTCAACCTATAATTCTTGTTGCTAGTAATTTGTTGTTCTATGTAATATTGGCCTTTCCCTCTACATATTTGTTTTGGGAATTTAGGTTTGGTTTTAAGGAAAGAAGCAAAAGAAAAAAAAAAAATATTAAGGTCAATAGAATTATTTTTGTAAGCTACTTGAAGCTCACTTTAATTAATTTAATTCTTATACATAATGATTAAATAGTTTGAGAAGAGCGTAATTCGATTAATTTTCATCATATTTGATTTTCTAGTATTTTTCATGATAAAGCCAAACATAGAAAATTATTCTTTTAATTCTGGTGTAGTGCTCATTCAATATCATGCCTCTTTGTCTTGAACTACACGAGCTAGCCTTACATAGTCCACCTTTATTTTCCCATCTTCGGTTGCTTAGATCATATTTTCATAAGCTTTTGAGTACGTGAAAAAAGGAATTTGGTTTTTCGGTCGATGAATTGCATTTATCATGTAGACATATCAACTGAGAATCATTTGTTCCATTATAGTTGCAAATCCGAGGGTTATATGTTCTACCATTATTCACCTTCGGACTCTGTTTCTTTTCTTCTTCATTGGGGATTGGCTGAATCTGCAGTTATGATTTATGTCCATGCGAAAGGGATGATAGTTGATGATGAATATGTCTGATGGGATCCGTAATATTAACGGGAGATGTCCTTGGATGGTTCAAGGGATACGAGATTGCCATGGGCGCATCAGTAACATAGACATGGTCGAGGAAGAAGACTCATCCACGGCCCGAGGTTGCTTTCATATCATTTTTTTTTGTTTCATATTGTTTGGGCATTTGCATTCATATCTCAATATTCATCTTACGTAATTTGGATACAGGTATATGGCTATAGGATGTCACTCTGGGCCGAGCACAGGCGTTCTCGGATTGTTTTGCCTTTGGAGACTCTAGAATGTATGAAAAGCAGCAGCATTGCGAAGCAAGCGCGAGATATATGCGGCTGAATACAAAGAGATGTGAAGGGCATTTGATACGATGCAATCAGGTGAACAAAGATGGAAAAAGTAACCACATTGCCGGTCCGCGAATGCTTTCGGGCGTAAGTGGTAAAAGTTCTTGGATTATCAACTAAATCTTCACGATGCTCTAACCACATAACTATCTCATCAAACATACATGAATTTAGTAATGGTTTTATCATGAAAGTCAGAGACGAGGAACAAAAATGAGAGGCATACTGAGTAGCTTGAGGTGAAATGCGAGCCAGATGATAATACCATTGCAACAAAAGCGGTTAGAATCCCGAGGTCGGGACCCAGAGAAAGAAGACACCTCTGTTTCAGATGTAATTACTGTTGTATGTTTGTTTGTTTGTATGGAAAATAAGTTCCAAGTAGAAAACATTTTCTGATGATGGTACAATGTTAATATCAAGTTTCCATGATATTAAATATACACCTCTTTGGGCAAATGGGAAAGCTTGAGAAACTTCCCACTTTCATTTTCCTTAATGTTTGAGAAAGTATTGCATGATGTTGATAAGTTGTCAATTTGATGCCTTTTAAAAAAATTAAATTAATTTTTTTTAAATTCCTTAAAAACCTTAAAAATTTACATTTTATTTATTCAAATATGTAATTCTAATTTTGTCGATTAATTTTTTTCATTTTAGAATCGTAAGTATATTAAGAATATTAAAATTTTAATAACAGCCCATCATGCCTAACTCACATGATAGAGCGTTCAATATTTAAATAGACAAGACATAGGGGTAGGTGTCTGAGTTTGAGTTCTAATGGAGACAATTTATTATATTATAATTAATGTGTTTAGTTGTAAAAAAAAAAAAAAAAAAAAAAATTAACACCATATATTTTTTTAGGAGTCTAATTTTATACACCATTTTCTACCATATTCATTGTTTTTATGATATGTTTGATTCTTATCAATTTTAAGGGCGTTAAGAAAAAATAAATAAAAAGGAAAAAAGTGAAAGAAAAAAATACCATTCATTCTTATTTTATGATATGTCGACTTCGGATCGGAAGGTCGGTAAGTCGACTCAGTTTTGTGGTCATTTATTTTATTTTATTTTAAATTAAAATAATTTTTCGTGTCTTCGAAATTAGGGTTTTTAGCTCTTTCTTCCTCTGCAGTTAAGGGTCATTCAATCAACGCCTGTAAGCTCTCCCAACCCTCTCGAAGCTCTACGTGATTTCATTGTTAAGATTTCTTCTTCCTCTGCAGTTCGTCACTCGACAAATACCTCTCGTGTAAATGCTCTATTATAAGATCTTTGTGGTTTGCCAGTTATTTCTACCTCCTACTGTAATATCAGGTGTAATGGTTTGATTAGTGAAAGTGGAACAAATGAAATCAATCTGTTGTGTATTTTCTAAGATGATAGATCCCAATTTAAACCTGATTGATTCTAAACAAAATTTCTCTTGTTGGATTTTGACTTTTGAGCTTCAATTGGGGGCTAGGTCATTTCGGTGAAGATTTTCTCACGATGTAAATTTCAACTGTCTGAGTCATTTTCTTTGAAAGTCGAAATTTTATTTTTCAGGGCTTAGATAATCACCAAAATAAGCTGGGTTGCCATGTGGGGGCCACCACGGTCTTTGAAAGATCGGATACCTCGTTAACAAGAAGGAGACCAAGCGATTATTACCCCTCTAGGAGCTGGAGATAAGTGGGCCGTTCTGTGTCTATGTATAAAGGAAAACCATATTGGTATACCATAATGCATTGTGCTTTTATTTTGGTTGTAGTTTTTGCTATTTTCAACATTTGGTTTAATTTGTTTGTTTATGTTTGTTCATGTTCTATGGTGATAGTTTGGTATTAAATTCATCCGACATGCTCGAGGGCATGGCTGCTGCCATACTTTGATGAGATTGATCCTTGTCTGTGATTTGAGAAATGAAGTTTAGAGAATATCATTATTGTTTTTCATATTGTGACTCCTAGGTATGGTCATTTTTACGCAATTTTTTTTTTTGAGCAATGAGATGGGTAATTTCTGAATGGTCTCCCCAAGAAAAATGACCTAAAACAAGTATTGCTAAAAACATATAAATATTCATACAATATCTTCTCTTACCAATATCTTGTGCTATTAGGAGCACTGCAGATATATCTTTATGGGAATGAGACTACATATAACACCCAAATTTTATGCCATCTTTTGAATGGCTCTTGCTTCTCAATGGTTTATTCATTAAAATTTCCAATATTTCTTTTTCCTCCAGGAATAAACTCTTAGAGCTACTCTCTTCCATATGAAAATAGCTTCCCATAGTTAGAGGAAATCTATCTTGGTTTCGGTCGGCCTTGAAGATTTTCTTGAGCCAACTTTTCTCCATTTAGTTCGCATGGTGATGAATGCTCTTAAACGGTTGAAAGCACATCACTAGTTGGTTATCTACCATCATAAACATTGTAATAGAGTATTCTCTGTGCATTTGGATTGGAGTGATCACTACATAGAAAAAGACCATTCATGATTAGAGGTTCCTTTACGGCCTTCTAGGGGATGTAGGTTAATGGACCTACCCCTTTGCATCTCTGTATAAAGTGTCCATACACACACTTGAACATGTACTTTCGTACTTGAGAGCACGAGAGACTCCTGATAATCAAATCTATCAGTTGAAATTCCTTTGGAGAAGCCCCCTTTGCATCTCTGTATAAAGTGTCCATACACACACTCGAACATGTACTTTCGTACTTGTGAGCCCGAGAGGCTACATTAATCAAATCTATCTGCTAAAATTCCTTTGGAGAAGCCCCAATCATTCACCTTCTTTGATTATATTGAAGTTCCCATTGCTTTCCTCAGCATTGTTTTTCTTTTCGGTGAATGGGTTTATGTTAATCATACATATCTGCGATTGCTCTTAGGTGTGGTATGTAGCAACATATCTTTGTCAATGATCATTTCATTGATATCATTCATGTCTTGTCTTGTCAATGAACTTTGTCAATCTTGAAACATTTTAGAACTTTCATCTTGAGTTTTCCTTTTGGTTATCTACTCTACTTTCTCATGTAAAATTGCCCCTGTTCTTTTAGATTTGCTCTCCACTTTACTGCATTGTAATGTGTTGCATTTCTTGTGCAGCTTTCACTTGGATCATGCTGCATCCCTTCCATATTTCCTGGAGAAGGTTGGCCATTTATTTGATTAAAATTTATGCTATACTTTGCACATAAATTAATTTAAATATTTGAATTTGTTCGATTTAGACGCCACGTTCAAAGGGTGAGTTTATGACACATGCAACAAAGGCTATCCACAGTTATTTTGTCGGATTATGTGAGAAAGTGAGCAAAGTTTGATTGAAGATATATTTGTATGATGAACAAGACATTCTTCGCTTCATGGATAAAATTAGGGGTGAGTTGATTTTTGTTTGTAGATGTATGTTTCATTCTCCTTTTAGAGATTAGTAATAGTTTCACCCAATCTCCTCTCATTGTCCAGACGGATTTTGAAGCTAATCTAAATGCATCTATTTCCTTTGATTGGTTGTAGGGACTTAGATTTAGGTCTTTAATCTTTTTTATTTTACGGTTTAAATTTTTGGTCAATATGCATCTTTAAAGTTTCAATAGGCACCTTATTCCATGGAAAATTAGATTTGGAGCAATCGACGGTATCAACATGTCGGCATTTTGATTTCTCATCCTTCTCTTGTATCACGGATTAAGATTAGATCTGTTTATTTAAATTTGCGATTTTTCTCTAATGTTCTATCCAGGTCCTCTGCAGTATAATACACAAGTATCACCTCATTTCTTATTAAATCTTCTCATAGACATTCTTACGAATCATAGATTCTACATAAAGTCTGAAGTATTGCGTTTTGAATCTTCATCGTAATTTGTTCTTCACCTTCTATGAGATTAATTGGGTTTTGTCTTCAACATAGGGGTTTGGCAAATAATACTAATATAGCGAATTAGTCTATTAAGATTTAATTGACTATACTTCTAATATTGATTTTTGGTGCTCCACACGACATTATGTTATTATTTGTGAAGATATAGTTTACGACTTATGTTACATAACACCAATCTAATAAAATATAAAACTTATTACGAAAAAAAGGAAGCAATATGAATTGTGTATTTCTCATATGCCAAAATATTGATTTTCATAATCTTCTTTTGTTCAATTTGACGTTACAGCTGTTGAGAGCTTGGTTTGTGTTGCTTAATTTGATTATCTCATTTAATGTTCTATCATTATATTAAATCTTAACGAGTTATTGATTTCCATCAAACTAGAAGTAAATGGTATACGAGTTTTGGTGTTCCTGGTGGGCCGTCCTTGGGTACCATGTTTATGGGCTGATATTCTTTGGTGTTTGAGTACTTTACACTTGGAACTATTCCCTTCTTTGAAGAGGAATCGCATCTTCGTGGCTGGCGAGATCTGCTGCGAGTTCTCCCCCGATATTTGTATAATTGAATCCACTTATGGTGTGCAGCTCCATCAACCTGAATGTGGGGAGAAAAGTAGCTTCCACGGATATCATCCCACGCCATTTCTCAAAGAGTGTGTTCTAATCCTGATGAGTAGTGCAACAATCAGGCTCGTAACATACCCATATATTATGCTTCCCCCCTTGCAAAAAGGTGCATGGCTGTTTACCAGACATACATCAACTCCATGAATGAGAGGATCTGCAATCAATTTGCAAGTCGCAGATCCTTTTGACTTCAAGCATATCTACTTTGTAGAGCATTGAGAATTTTAACGATGTAGGTCCAAACGGTGGTGATGGCGAGTCAGAATGGTCTTGAGTGGATTAGTGAGTAACTATTTGAAACGTGGTGCTCCGATAAGAAAAATGCATGTGTTATACCTGGGTATGTCGTGGAAGGAACGTTGGCAAAAACCATCATCAATGAACCAGGAAGTTACTCACCAATGAATGGTCTTCTTTGCTCCCTGACATGCGAGGTCCACTACATATCTTTCTCGCTCATGCGAGATTTTGCAGAGACAGTATGTTCTGAAGGAGCTCATGCCACCTAGCATCATTCTTGTCCATGGAGCCCGATGAGATGAGAGCTCAAACAGGAAGCTTATCACCGGTTTCTTGACCCATGACACAAAATTATTTCCCAGCGTGGTCGGTTGAAATGTATTTCTACTCGATAAAATGGCAAAAACCATTGGGAGAACTGCGAAAACACCCGAAGTTGGTGAAGCGTAGGTTCTTGGAAAAGAAAGCGTTCAATTGTCGGATAATGGCACGATGATCTCCCGTCTTCGCGGTATCCACGGCAAATATCTCTAGAGGATTACTATTGCTACGAGTGGTGCCTTTGGTGTATTGAAAACTAAATTTGACGGAATGTTAAAGTGTGGAGTCATTGCGGATGAAGAATCACGAGGAGTCCGACTTTTTCGTGTCCATGAGCGGTTGACAGTGAAGTATAAGGTTAGAAGCATATTTCATTACTGCTTTGGAGATCGGATCTGATGGCGACATGGTTCTTGACTTTGTTGTGGCTCGGTTTTAAACATCAGCCGTGAGATCCCAGGTAGTAGTTGAATCGAAAGGCCCGCAAGCTGAAAGAAAACAATAAGAAAGCGAGAAAAGGTTATCCATGCACTTCTTGTTTCTACGTTTTGGGAATATGTGAAGTTTGGAGAGAGATAGAAGCGGTGATAAGTGTAGATGGAAATGTGGGGCGCATCTTCATGAGTGGGAATGTCGGAAGCGAACGAGGCCTTAGGGAAAGGCGTGAGAGTTGCATTCCGGTAGGATCAGAAATCTTGTGAAGCCCGATCCCTCTATCATTGTCTTAGCTCCTTACCAGGTTTTCTACATATTTTCGACTTCTTCTTTGAATAATTAAGATTTTGAGGTTAAAATTCTATATCAATCAATATTTCTTAGTGGTGTAATTAGCTTTCTTAGTTTAGGAAAATATTCAACATTGATCTACCTGATTCTAAATTTGGATCACATACATACCTCAACATTGATCACATCCTCCCTTGTATGTAAAGTTGTTGTGTTTGATTAGTTCTGAATTTTCTCGTAAAACAAACCGTGCTTTCTCTGGTTGGATTTTGAATTTTAAGCTTCAATTCGGGAGCTAGGTCATTTTGAGTGAAGATTTTCTCACGGAAATGTAAATTTCAACTGTACGAGATTCATTTTCTTGAAAGTCAAAATTTTATTTTCAAGGCTTAGATAATCACCAGAAATATTTGGGTTGCCATGACAAAATGTACGCTGGAATATTTGTTTTTGGGTATTATTTTATGATGAAAGCTGATTATTTTAAATCTTTTTTTTTTTAGGTGTTAATTGAAGGGTTGGAGCATTCGGTGAAGAGATGAAGCCCCAGCGGGGCCCTCCTGATCTTTGAAAAGTCGGATACCTGCGTTAACAGAGGAGACCAATGATTATTACCTACAGAATTTGGAAATGAAGTGGGCCGTTCACGTGTCTACATGTCCTGAGGAAAACCATATTGGTATACCACTTAATGCATTGTGCTTTTATTTTGGTTGCTAGTTTTTACTTATTTTCAGCATTTGGTTTTAATTTGTTTGTTTACATTTTGTTCATGTTCTATGGTGATAGTTTGGTGTGGAATTCATCCGATACTCGGGCATGGTACGCTGCCATACTTTGATGAGATTGATCCTTCAACCATTGATGTCCTTTTGGTGTGACCTGAGTATGTTCTTTTTCCTTGTTGAATATTGTAATGTTATTTGTTTTTGCAACTTAATGTCTAGCTGAATTAGAGAAATGAAGTTTAGAATATCATTATTGTTTTTGATATTGTAATCCTAGAGTAGTCATTTTTACGCAATTTTTTTGAAGCAAATGGAATGAATTGTTCTGAATAGTCTCTTGAGAAAAATGACCAAAACAACTATTGCTAAAGCATATAAATATTCATCGTATCTTCTCTTATCAATATCTTTTTTTTATTAGTATCTTCTCTTATCAATATCTTGTGCTATTAGGAGCCTTTGCGAGATATATCTTTATGGGAATGAGACTATATAACACTAAAATTTTATGCCATCTTAAAATAGCTCTTGCTTCTCGTGGTTTCTTCATTAGAATTTCCAATATTTCTTTTTCTCAAGGAATAAACTCTTGAAATTCTCTCTTCATATAAATAGCTTCTATAGTTAAATCTATCAACTGGTTTCGATCGGCCTTAGGATCTTTTGTGCTTTAGTGGGTGCATGAGCCAACTTTTCTCCATTTGAATTCATTTGCATGCACGATGAATGCTCTTGAAGCAGTTGAAAGCACATCACTAGTTAGTTATCTACCATCATAAACATTGTAACTAAGAGTATTCTCGTAGGCATTTGATTGGAGTGATCACTCTATAGAAAGACCATTCATGATTAGAGGTTCCTTTTCTGGCCTTCTAGGGATATGCAGGTTAATGGACCTACCCCCTTTGCATCTATGTATAAAGTGTCCATACACACACTTGAACATGTACTTCGTACTTGAGCTAGAGGCTGATAATCAAATCTATCGGCTGGAGTATTCCTTTGGAGAAGCCAGTTTGCATCTACGTATAAAGTGTCCATACACACTCGAACATGGCTGCTTTCGTGCCTTGAGCCCAGAACTACAATAATCAAATCTATGCGCTAAAGTTCCTTTGGAGCTTGATTGTTCACCTTCTTTGATTATAAATGGAGTTTACATTGCTTTCCTCGGCATTGTTTTCTTCTGAAATGGTTTATGTTAATCACATACTTATCTCTCATAAAGGTTTTAATGAAGGAAGTAACATATGCTCTAACGATCATTTCATTCAAGATCATGCATGTCTCGTTTTGTCAATGAACTTTTTTCAATCTTGAAACTTTTGAGAACTTCATCTTCAGTTTTCTTAAGTTATCTTACTCTATTTTCTGTATATAAATTGCCTCTATTCTTTTAGATGCTTCCAATTTCACTCCACTTGTGAATGTGTTGTACTTCCGTGCAAATACCTGACCACGCCGCATCCCTTCCATATTTCCAGAAGCCTACTAATTATTTAATTAAAATTTATGATTACTTTGCCTATAAATTGCTTTTTCAAAATATTTGAATTGTTCATTATTAGACCACATTCAAAGGGCCGCTTTATGACACTTGCAACAAAGGCTATCTTACCGTTGTTTTTATCCGATTATGTGAAAGCGAGCAAAGTTTCAAGCAGATATGTCAGATGATGAACAAGACATTCTTCGCTCCATGGATAAAATTGAGGAGTTGATTTTTTGCTTTAGATGTATGTTTTATTCTCCCTTTTGTGAGACTAGTAATAGTTTCTCTATTTTCCTCCTCACACCGAACTGATTTCGGGTTAATCTAAATGATCCAGTTTCTTTGATTGGTCAGAAGGGACTTAGATTTGGCCTTTTAATCTTTTTGTATTTTCTCGGTTCTAAATTTTTGGTCAATGTTATCTTTTAAAGTTTCAATGAGTACCATTCTGAAAATTGGATTTGGAACAAGGAATGTGATCACTATATCGAGCTATTTTGGATTTCATCCTTCTCATTTCCTTTTTGAAGGCCCGAATGTCCATGATCAATAATAGCTTAGACTGCTTATTTAAATTTGCGCTAGCAATGTTCTATCTCGGCTCCTTATTCAAATTAATACCGTTAAACATCTACTACCTCATTCTTAAACTCGAAATCTTCTACCTATAGATATTCTTACCGAACTAAGGGGATTCTACCCGAGTGCAAGTATTACCGTTTTGCATCTCATCCGTGGAATTTTTCTTCACCTTCCGTGAGATTAATTGCTTTGGTCTTCAACATAGGAGGTTTTGGCAAATAATACTAATATAGCAAGAATTAGTCTATTAAGATTTAATTGACTATACTTTTGGTGCTCACTACCAGACAGTATTTGTCTTACTAGTTTCAAATATATGTTATATAACACCAATCTAATAAAATATAAAACTTGTTCTGAAAAAAAAAGCAATATGGTGTGTGTGCCATATGCCAAAATATTGGTCAGATATATCCTCGACCAAGGTGCACGTTCAACATTTACAACAATCGACTTTGATATGTTGCTTAATTTTATTATCTCATTTAATGTTCCATAACTATAATTAAATCCATATTCATTAGGTTATTGATTTCCATCAGACTTTGGAAGCAAATGGTATAATGATTTTGAGGCATACACCACGCCCCGAGCCTATGTTTATGGTTGATATCATTGGTGTTCGAGTAATTTATATAATCGGAGACTATTCGCTAAGAAGATCACATCTTCGTCTCGAGATCCCAACGCTTCTCCCCGAGAGTTTATTAATTGAACTACTTATGTACACCCATCAACTCGAAATATGAGAGAAAAGTGTCATGATGTCATCCACTCAACCATTTCTCAAGGGGCCGGTTCTAATCCTCAGATTTGCTTTAGGCGTGCCCAATGAGCATGTCCAACTATCCCCAGCTCCATTACATCCCCATATATTCCCCTTGCAAAAGGTGCATACGCTTACTGTATATACATCACATCCGCAGCGCATTGAGAATTTTAACGATGTAGGTCCATCATATTAGATGGCGAGTCCGAGTGGTCTTCGAGTGGATTGTCAAGACAACTATTTGAAATATGGTGCTCCGATAAGAAAATGCATGTGTTATAAATTGGAATGCTGTGCTGACAAAAACCATCATCAATGAAACCCAAGGAAGTTACCTAATGAATGGTATTATCAAGCCCCTCAACACGCAGTCCACTACATCTTTCTACTTAAACAAGAATCTTATTACCTAGTTTGGTCGACAAAGAATACCAAAATTATTTCAAAGAACCGTCACGGTTGAGATGTATTTCAACTCAGAAGAGCCGCTGAAAAGACCGGGAGCCTGGTGAAACTGGTCACGGCGATCAGAAGAAACGCTCACTTATCGATAATGGTACCGATGATCTCCATGTCTTCGCAGCCTATCCACGTAAAATATCTCCTGTGAGGATTACGGGCTACACCGTGCCTGTATCATACGTCGGGGCGCATGAGAGTGTGGAGTCATCACGATGAAGAATCGAGAGGGTCCTGTCCATGAACTGGCCGATGTTGAAGTATGAGCCGAGAAGCATATTTCACTGTGACCGGGAGATCGATCCTATTAGCGACATGGTTTCGACTCTATTGTGGCTCCGGGGTTTTAAATATCAATGCGGATCCCCAAGGTATTTGTTGAATCGTAAGAGGCCACGTAAAACCGAAGAAAACAAGAAGAAAGCGTAAAGGTTGTCCATGCACTTTGTTTCTCCGCTGGGAGATGTGGAAGTTTGGAGAGAATAACCGTGATATGTAGATGGAAATGTGGGGCATCTTGATAAACGAAAGGGAATGTTGAGAGAGCGAAACGAAGGCCTTAAGGAAAGGGTGAGAGAGCACTTCTAGCGGATCCAAAATGCCGTGAAGCCAACTCTATTTGTGTCTTAGCTCCTTCCCTCAAAGTTTTCTCTCTCAGATTTCGACTTCTTGATTAATTTCAATTTTGGAGGTTAAAGTTCTATATCAATCAAGATACTTTTAGTCACTTGAATAGCTTGCTTAGTTTAGGAAAATAGACTAACATTGATCTACCTCGCTCCAAGCCGGATCAGCATACATCAACTTTTTCTCGCACCTTATATGTGGTAATCGCCAAGATTTTCCTCTTTCTCGACGAGTCACAAATGCATTATATTGTTGAAATGAGTTATTCCCCATAAATTATGATTATCGTGATAACCTGAATGTTTTATTAGTGAAGCATGTGAACAATAATTTTTTTCCTCGGTTGTGTTGTCTGGATTTGCATAGATTAAATGGTTGTGGAATAACTTGAGACTTCGTATCTTGATCTCTATTTCTAATTGATTATCTTAATGAATCTAATTTTGAGGTTGAAACGAGACTAATCTTAAGATTTAATGTTATATTTATTTGTTTATTTGAATGAGAATGACACCATAATCTTGCTTGTTGCCTCGCTCCCATTCGGGTCAAATGGCAATTCTACATCTATTACTTTAACCAATTTGGGTCCGTCGATGATGTTTCCAAAGAAGTTTTACTAACTCAATTTTTGGGAAAAGTTACTAAATGTTTGAAATAATAAAAACTATTACAAGTAAAATAAAAATAGAAATTAAAAATTAAGTCTAAAAAAAATAATAATAAAAAGAGTCTACTTTGACATGAGTGCCAATGGTATCATTCTAGTCCTATTGCTCTAAAATCACCTTTGATTTCATATATTTATTCTTTAAAATGACTTGTCTTAGTAACTTCAAATAAATTATTAAAAATCTATTTTCAATTAATTTAGTAATAATAGCTTGGTATAAAAATTGGAAAATAAGATATCCTTAGAGATCTCACAAGTATTTCTTTAGTGTGTGCAAATATTGAGTCATCAAAGAACCTTAGTCGAGTAGAAGTATTTAGTTCTACTCTTATTTCGATTTGCATATTCATTTCCTAATTGATCAGGTGTAAAGCCTAAAAGGATTAATTTTCGTTGTTTGGCTATGGCCTTATAGGCTTGCTTGTGTTTACATGTGAAGAAGGGTGTTAATTAGTAGTATGGTACTCATATACATTATAAACCAAGTTTCAACTTTCAAAAGAATTTATAATTTAAAATGGTATCAAAACAAGGATTTAATCACTTAGGGCATGTTTTATTCATGTTTTTTAAAACTGTTTTCTATTCTAAAAAAACAATAAGAAAAAAGAAAACAAGGAGAATACATTTGATTTCAATTTTTTTTTGAAAAAACAAAGAGTCGTGGAAAACAATAAATTCAGATGATAAGAACAATTTTTAGTTTTGTGTTTTTAAAAATAGTTTTTAAGAACAGTTTTCAAAAATAGAAACCAAACGGATCCTTACTCCTTGAAAGAAACTTAAGAAGGTTTCTAATTAGACAAAGACTTTAAAATGGGTCAAGCATGAAGTTGACACCACGTAGCAAAGTCATGAATGCATGTGAAACTAAACTATATGACAAGCTTCTTTAAGACTTTTTTGACACCACCTATCAAAGTTATGAATGCATGTGAAACTACATGTCAAGCTTCTTTAAGACTTTTTGTGTTGTCGGCAAAGATTTTAAAATGAGTTGAGCATGAAATTGACACTACTCTATCGAAGCCATGAATGAAAGTGCTAATATGGGGTAAGCTTTATTTTTAAAGATGATTTCAGTCAACAAAAACTTTAAAATGGGTTACGAGGCACTATTTAAGTCATTGTTCAAAAGTTGACACCACCTATAAAAGTCATGAATACACAAGAAACTATGGGACAAGTTTTTATAAAGATGACTTCAAGTCCTCAAGTATAGACACAATTACTTGTTTATTTTCTATATTAGGAAATTCACAATCTTCACTTAGCAATGTCTGCATTCCTAGAAACCCCAACCTTATACATACAAAAAAAGAACTACCTTTTATTTTTAGAAATTCCTTGAAAGGTTTAACATTAGAAATAGTAAGATTTTTTAGTATTACAATTTTTGTTAAATCGTATTTTCCAAAAAAAAAATGGTAAATTAAGTCATATTTATTCATAAAGTTTTAAGCTTCTTAAAAGTGATTAATCTGTCATTTATCTATTTAGCTATTTAACATTTATTATTAGAAATGCAACGGTATCTTATTTATATGAAAGCGTGTTACTCCCGCGCATCAATGAATACCTAAAATAAATGCAATTTTTTATATAAATTTTACTTTTCTAACAAAGAAGGTTATCTAGGATGCCATAATCATTTGAAAAATTCTCATAAGATATTTAACACTATAATTTAATAAATTGAAGCCTATCTATTGTTGGATTCTTTTAGTTGATCAACATAAACTAGCGCGGTTCACAAGGATCACTAATTATGTGAATATTTAGTCAAGATTTTCATTACAAATAATAGTATAAATTTAATTTTAGTAAATTTCCTATATAATTTGGATATGTATATTGCAATCAATTTAATATTTTGATCATATCATCTTACTTCAGTCAGGATCACTTGTAATATTGTCACCTCTTTTATATATTTGCAAGATATTTAGTATAATTTAATGAATGGATGTCTATCTATAAATGTGTGATATCCCCTAAACTCCGGGGTCCGACTTAATTCCACAACTCATGGAATATATATGGATGTCTGCCATTCACGCCACTTCGTAAATCTGACAGTCTCCTTTGTACTGGGATTTCACCAAAAACAATACCTGTATAAACTCACCTAAACAAGTAATATATCCATCACATGATACATACATGGATAAATGGCCTCTTGGGCCTATAAACCGATACCCATCAATGTACCACAAATTTATATCCAATAGTTACAAGAGTTAATATGTTTACTTTATACAACATATATTAAAATTAACTAGTTCTAATACATGTATACATCATCAAAGCCACACCCCATTTCTTCTAATCCTCGCCTCAGACGAGTCATCTTTCTCGCACGCTCCCGTACCTCTAAAATAATATCCCCGACAAAAAGGAAGCTAATGCTCGGTGAGTGAATCGCCCTGCGGGCTACTCTCCACTGGGCGTAAAGGTAATGTTCCAAAATAAACATACATTCAAGTGTCGCATGATCCTACTTACTGTCTACATGACTCAACTTAGATCCCAGTCATCATCGTTCTCACACCTACGGCAGTTCTCATATGAGAATTATTGTTTTGTTAGTTTGTGGACAACCCTCCGATGTGTATATATCAATCGGGTCAGCCCGACGATTGATATATTATTTGTTTGTGACTACTCCGATGAATATCAATTGGGCCGCCCGAATATTGATGTTTTTAATTTAGACTACCCGAGCAATTACGATTTGACTACCTCCGAACCATTTTCTTAGACTCATCTCATGCACCTACCCAGAACCCAGGGTGTTCCGAAGGTATATGGAATGCCCATGTATGCCAATCCCAATACAAATTTAATCACATGCCATGTAAAACATGCACATATCCACATAATATCCAATCACACAATCATGTCATGTAATTAATCAATTCATACATCAAAATTAGCTCACTGGGCTATCGATGAAACACGAAAGCAATTCAACGTGAATCACTCCGATCAAACATTTTCACACAAAATATATTTCGTGTCACTATTCCTAGGAAACAAGAAAACCCTAGGGTTTACGATTCCATCACTATCAATTCATTGTCTACTTAGAACCCAAGATTTACCGAATTACTCTCCGGCCCAGGCGCTAAACCACAATACAATCCATGACATGAATCACACCTTAGACACCTAAACAGCCCTGGGTGGAGCAAATACTGACTCAGAATTCGTTCCATAAATCCAAACAATTCACCTCCCAAGTTTTAAGATCGATTAAAACGCCTCACCCATTCAGCTCAAACATTTGCAAAGTATTTAAAAGAGGGAATAAAAACCCGTTAGAGAAACCCCTACCTCGGAGCTGAGGAAACCTCCCAAATCGGGTACCCATCGAAGCCCTCTCCCGCGTAGCTCTTTCTGTCTCGAAGACCGCCGACGGTCTGGATTTGCCGGAACTAGAGAAGGTTTCTCTAAAAATCTCCCAAACGAAAAACCCACCGTGAAATTCCATCGGGATCTCACGTTTTGGCTTTCGTTTTACGAAGAAGGCCACTATTGGCTATTTTGGCATATTATCATTTAAATCTCTTTTCAAAAGAATAATATAAGTCCTCATTTCCGCATTTGATATTCTAAGATATCCTTCGATCATCCATTACCATTTCTAATTACACCACTTTGGCATGAGTACGTGTTATATGTGACTTTCACGAGATCGAAAAATTGCTTTTTACAGTGACACTAAACACATATCTTAAACGTGTCAACTCCGACTGCCTCTAATTCTAATGAAATTTACGTATATTAGATTTCTCATGAGACATCTAAACGATGCAATCCGTTTGTATCATCCGAGATCTAGAGGTAATAAATTTTGATGAATCAAATTATAATTTTGTGACCGAATTACGATTTTAAGAAACAAAATTAAATTTCTGTCTATTAATAAATGTCTTCACCACATCAAATAGGATATTGACATGGTGACTAATATAATATGAATACTTCTGCATTAAGATTTGATGATACTATAAGATGAATTTTCTAAATTCTAATGAACATGATATGTATCATCACAATTTTAAGGGTATGTAATCAGTTTATAAAGTTTTTTAAAGATGTTTGAATTGCTAGTCTTGAAAATAGATTTAACTAGAGGATTTTTTTTTTTTTGTCAAAACATACATCACTCAATGTTGATGCAGACTTAAATGGGTCAAGCGCCAGTATTTATTTTTGCTATTTTTTTCATATTTTTGAAGCTATGATATTCGATAGAAAAACCATGGATTTCCATATAAAATATAATGCAATAAATTGTGTATGTAAGTTTTAAATATGATTTGAATTTAGAAAAACACCTTTTTTTTTGAAAAAAATTGGAGGAAAGACTTAAAATGTCAAGTGGGACAAATTATTTGTTTTTCTATTAAGAAGATGACAATACTTATCAAATTGAGCAAAGACTAATTTAAAGCAAGTCAAACATGAGTAATTACTTAACATTTTTGTTAACTCGCTTGTATTTATATTTGTAGGTAAATTTTTGAAGATATTTGAAGATAATATGTTCTATTATATTGATAAGTTAAAAGAATAAAATTGATTTGAAATAAAAGAAATAAAATAATATATGAGATTTAATTAATTTATTTTTCTTAAATTTTATTTTCTTTACTTTTGCTTCATGTTTTCTTTCTTGCAATTTTCCTCAAAATTTTGGGAATCAAAGATAGGCTAAATATATTTCTTCAAGTAATGGCACATTCTAAAAACCGACAAGACATCAAACGAGCATGGTAGAAAGAGGCCAAGAGATTTTCTCTTGATTTTTCTAATTTAATGTTGAACACAAGGCCTCCCCATAAATTATGATTATCAATGCATGACCCGGAATGTTTTGTTAAAGGAAGCTTGTGAACAAATAATTTTGGTGCTTCATAATCTTTAATATTCTCTTGATTTGCAAGATATCTCCAACATGTGTTTATTTGTAGGTTCTCTTAACTATTGCAATTATCCCTTTATTATTATCTAGATTTTATTCCATAAATATCATAATAGAATATTTGCCTCCCATAGAAAAAACTTACCAAACGTGGATCCAATCTTCGAGATTTGATTTACTCAATATATCTTTTAGTCTTCCTTATATTTGGTTCCATAGATATTGCTTAATGATTTGGCGTAATATTTACTTTAAAATCGGATTTGATTGAATATGAAAAGTTTTGTCACACAATTTGATGCACTAACTTGTAAGACAACAATTGCAAAGATCCTCACCTCTTATAGCCCTGGGCGAAACGAGGAAACAAGTAGGCCACTACCAAGATCATACAAACATATTTTTCCTAACATAGCAATTTTTTCTTTCTTTATATTTCGAAGAAACATAAGATCGATCGTTGGACTGCTTTCTAGGCAATAACTTTAAAAGGAGTCACATAGGTAGAAGATTGGTTGGTTTTGTACTAGAGGGTTGTCAGAGTTGATAATAAATTTAAATTCAAGATTTATAGCAATTAGACAGATTTGGCCCATGCACTAAACATATGTCTGATGCCTAAGAATGACATGTGACGCCAAATCTGGGTCCGTTGACTACCCAACCCATCTAAGAAGTGGAGGCTCCAAGGCACACTACTTTAGAAAATCTGCAGTCTCCTTTGTACTGTGAGCTCTACCCAAATACAAAACCTATATAAACCTGTCCCAATCAACAATATATGCAATATATATATCCACTACGGGCACTTGGGCCCATCAACTGTACTCAACACAATATATCCAAACTATATCCAATAGTTCAAGAGTTAATATATTTTTACTCTTATACAATACATACATTAAAATTAGAGAATTCTAATACATGATAACCAAAGCCACAACCCGGCTTTAATACAACCTCAAGGATTTAACTCGTCTCGCACGCTCCCCGTGACTCAGAAAAGTGGATCCCACGACGGGTGAGCTAAAGCTCAAGAGAGAATCGCCCCAAATGGCCATCACCACCTAAGTGCGTAGTCGCCCAACACTGAACAAACATTCAAGCAAATGCATGATCCTACTTGAATGTCTACGGACTCAACCTTTATCCCGTAGCCTCATCGACTTCTCACACCTCGACTAAGCCTCGTATGAGAATTACTACCTCTATTAGTGGGCAACCTCCGGCGAATATATATCAATTGGGCCATTCCGACGATTGATATATTAATTGTTTGTGGACTACCGATGAATAAATATCAACCGCCGCCTGACGGTTGATATCTTCTTTAGTTTGTGGACTACCCTCCATGAATAAATATCAACCGCGTCCGACTGATATATTATTTAGTTTGGACTACCCTCCCATAATGACATTTTAGACTACCTCCGAACTTTGTTTCTAGACTCATCTCATGCACTCATTCCTATATTCCTAGGATGTTCCAGATATGAGTTTAAGGCTCCAATTGGGTTTAAATCACATGCAAATATATATATGAATATATTTACATAAAACTACATCAAAATTAGCTCACTAAGAATTAATAATTTAGTAATTTAATTTAAACTACTGCCAACACGATTTTCACAAAATATATATTTTTAGAATATTATTTTAATAGTAAACCTCGCTTACTATTCCCTGAAAATTCAAAGCATTGTTCAAGTATCGAACCCGAATTTCTACTATTTCATTCCAAGACACAAAGCACAAATTTATACATAAATCAACACAATTCAACCCAAACAGCCCTCACATGGGACTGTGTGCAGAACCAACAAAGAAAATCCTAAAATTTCCAACAATCCTGGGTCCCATGTTTGGGGACTGATCAAACGGCCCTCACTCAGCTTCAAACCAACCTAAACATCGAAAAACCCTTAAAATGGGAATAAAAACACAAGTAGGGAGAAAACTTCTACCTTAAGGAGTTTGAAGAAACTCCCGATCCTTATCCACGCTGTAGCTCGCTCCGCGTAGCTTCTCCTTCTTATCCCCGAAGACCACCGACTGGCCGGATTCTTCGATTTAGAGAAGTCTCTTCTCTAAGAAAACTAAAACCCCAACCGCCCGCTCAGCTTCCGGTTCTTTTTTTCACGTTCAGTTCCCATCTCAATATGTAGGGGAGATGGGTACTATTCAATCTTTGTCATTTATCGAATTTAAGTCTTCTAAAATGACGCTTATGTCCCTCCCTACTTTAATTGATATCTCGCACTACCTTGGTCAGCCCATTTCATTATTTCCTTTACTCATACCACTTATGGTACATGAGTACATGCTATCCGTATTTCGTCCCATCGAACTCCATGACGGCAGACCCGAACGATGCCTTGAAAAACGTGGCCGACTTAATCGTCTTCCAAAATTGCGAAATTTTTACGCAGCAACTGGATTTCATGATGATTCCAACGTAAGGATCCAAGGTTTCGCCATCTGGATTCAGAGAATTAATTACTGATTTTAACCACTACACTTTCAGAATTAAAATTACGATTTGCCCTTATTCCAAAAATTGGAATTTCTGTCTTACATTCTCCCTACTTAAAGGAATTTCGTCCCGAACTAGGACTATCATAATCGCGCACATGCATATACCGCACTCTACTCAAGTAATAATAAAACCAATCATTGTTCCTAAACGGCTCAAATCACGACCTTCATCCCTAAACAAGAAGTGATAGGTAGCCCGCATCGTGGTGCTCAAGCCCCACGTTGACCTCCACTCCACAAAGGTCGCCATAGCACTCTCATTAGCTCACGGTCTTAAGGCCGTAAAACCCGATCACGACTACAACACGCAATCACCCCCGGTCCTCTCCTTAAGGTCCCATTGGTGTCAACCTTAATTCGTCCCTCAATCCACCATACGAAATGGATCCGAGTATAAGAGTATCGTGAGCAAGGAGACGGGAAACACCTGCACTCTAATATGCTAAAGTAACGCTAACCTAGACAAAGACAAAGGCTCATCCTCTCGAGTATCTCGAAGGTCCAATGAATCTCTGCAATAGCTCCACGCTGCCTCGAACCCCATCACCTCTCTTAGGAATCACTCATGGAACTGATCACCAACCCTCGAACTTAAGGGTCGACGTCAGACATCCGCATAGCCCTCACGTCTGGCTTAGAGAAGATGATGCTATCGTGATCAAGTCACCTTCTCTCGAGGTTTAATCGATTGGGGGACCATGATAAATTCTCTCCCACCTTGGCCCAACCTACCTGACTCCACATGGCCTCCCCATACAATGCTGCCCTTCATACCTACATCCCCGATGTTCGCCTCGATAAATCAAGCACAGGCTTAATTCCACTACAATTAATCCCTCTACCCTATGATCCAGCACACATGTCTCGCATGCCCTCTAACCCCAGATAGGTCCATACAACACATAACCCTACACAACCCCTCGTCAGGTATACGCCGACCTTCCCAAGTGCCACAATCACGACAATCCAATGGGATCATTAACCTAGTCCATGTCAATGAATGACATCCCTATACCGAGCTCTTGCAAGCCAACAATACCCAATGCAATTTCCCAAAAGGGTATCCACCCCAGTCACCCCGACTTATCACTCCAACTCGCTCCGCTGCGATAACCATGTCCCCAGAGCCATCTCAAGACATAACTTCTCGGCTTTACTGAGTCTTCTTACATTTCCCTGATTCAACTATGAAACTCATTAGACTTAGTCCTAAAGACAACTCAACCCACACCCACCATGAGTGGTGTGAATGACCATACTGTGCACCCACTCCCGGTCCACCATGAGCGTAACTCGTAGATCTCTACCATAATCCCGACCTATCAAGTCAACTCTCCCCTACACCCTATAGGGAAGAACATCTATACTTGGCTTCTAAAGGCCTTAACCCTAAGCCCAAATCCAATGCCTTCGTTGTCGAGTATGACAACCCGCTAAGGTCTCACCATCGGCCAACCTCGATGGCTGTTAACTCATCCAGCGTCAGCTCTCCCGACAATCAACAATCAATATGTAGGGCTCACCCTGGGTGTTCACTACGCCCGCTGCGTAACCCCGATTCATTCCTCGACTCGACTCCACACTCTCCGCCCCCTTTGGCCAATTTGTGTCACAGAGTGCTTGTAAGAAGCATCTTGAACTGAATTAGTTCCTCTAATTGCATCTAGGTGTGGAGGAATGGACTATATACTCTTATCTTACTGCTTAACTCAATCAAGATTGTCCCAAGGTCTTGGGATCCCTGTCTCCGGGGAAATCTCATCACTCATGCTCAATCCTGGCCCTAATCCTGAAACTAGTGTGAAGCAGAAGTCTTCTGCCTCTTCCCCGAACTAGGAGAAAGCTGATCCTCCCTCTTGTTACCAACACCCATATCCCGAGTGTTCCTAGTATCCTCAATCTCTCTCTCTATGGTCAGGGCCACCCCAACCATGGAGTCCATGTCCCATAGGTGAAGTCCCATTTATCCCTGTCCCGAATGGACAACTTCAAATTCCCATTCTCATGTGTTCCTCAGATTACCTAAACAATCCCAGAAACTACGATTCTCGAAGATTGACATTTTACTCTAAACTATCACCTTCCTCAACCCTTCAGCCCACTCCACACTCCCGATGCCACACCACATGTCTCAACCAAGCCACCCCGCAGTTTCTCAAAACTCTGACTTACCTAACTTAGCGTACAACCGATGGTCTCTTAACAACTATAAAACAACTCTACAAATGTTCTACTTCCTGATCGCACTTTGTCCAATAGCTCCCGTGAATCGGACTCTGGGCCTTGCCAACTCAACCGGTGCCATCCTATGCGAGTCATAGATGGGTAAAGTACCAGGTGTAACTCGATACCAAAGTTCGGCCACCTGTATTTGAGGTAGTCCTGCATTCCTCCGGGAAAAACATCCACAAAATCGCAACTACCGAGGTAGATCTATGTCCGTCTCACCTCGCCCCTGTGGTAAGGCTCGCTAGCCAACCCGCGCGAACCGTCCCCCTCGACACTTGACCCCGCATACCAAACCGGCGGCTCGTCTCCCCGAACACGGTACCGCCCTGCAGGTAGTGGTAACTCTCCCGCGCCACAATCGAAGCAACAACCTCAGAACCACGCCTAATCCATCCCAAGGATGACATCGAACCTCGATGTTCAAAATCCAAGTCCACCGTGAGCAGAGTCCCCCAGATCTCTAACTCACAACCTCCGATGATAGTACCTATTCTCTAATCCCTAGGAGAATTCACATGCAACGGCTCCTCTAAGGTCTCTAGAGGTCCTTGCCCATTTCCACCATATTTGGGCCTCATTCTCTATCTAGAACGCAGCTAGCCTAATCCTGTTTGCGTCAGAGGTAATCTCCATAGCCTCTAACACTTGCTCGTTCTGCATGAACCAATGGTCTACCACCATCGAATCCTTTCCCCCCTGTGAATGTCGGAGGATGATACGCCCTAAACCTCTGGGGTTACTAGGATCTTCCTGTCTACATGCTATACTAGCCCGTGCTATAGCATTCGCTGTAATACCTACAACAGAAAAGTCCGCCGATCAAACACGATCATAAGTTCCCGACTGCCCCGTGGACGCCTACGTCCTTCGACTTCAGCCATTTACATTGGTCAAATGGCAATGATTCATGTAATTTTCATTTCAATTAACTAGCAATGCAAAGATGCCAATTACTAATAGACTTGGATACAACCTGAACTAACTCCTTTCATTCCTAAGTGGCGCTAAATTTAAACTAATTCAATCATTCATTTCAATAAGGTTCTAAACTTTTGTCTTATTTGGGATTAAAATCTCAAGGTCATAAACCCATAACCTAGTATTTGACTTTTCCTATAATGATTTCACCACATGCATATAATGTTCTACGCAACTACCACAGCAATCACCATTTCCAATTGGTAGTTAACCAATACACAGCATTCTAAGGCATAACCACAGCCCCGAGACACTAATCATACATAACTCGTATAAGAATCATTTCGCTTTAAAATATTTGTTAACAAAAAAATTTTTCAAAAATTTTATTTTTGAAAATTTTATTTTTCGAAAATTTTATCAAAATTTATTTGATTTTATTTGAATTTAATAAATATTTTATTTTATTTTATTTTTTTCGAAAAAAATTTATTTTACAATGAACTATGTTCATTTCCAGACTCAGAAAAAACTAGCTAAATCGGACGAAATAATGAGGCATCGAGTGCACTCGCCCAAGCGCCTCAAAGCCCAGCCGCGCGCCTGCCGCCTGCCAAGGCACCCAACGCCCAGCCGCTGGCCGCGCCAGAGCAGGCAAGACACAAGGCCCCTCGCACCATTGCCGCGCCTACAAGGCTCACACAAGGCCTACCAAGGCGCCTCGTGCCCAAACATCACTTACAATACAATTTTGTATCACATATAGTTTGGCCCCGCAGCCTTTGGGTAATACAATACAATCGATTGCAAAAGGCCATCATCCAAAGAGGTCTCTTCTAGCCTATTGCAATACAATCCAAATTCCTTCATCTCTCAAGAATACAACCACCGCATTGCAACACAAAACCCATATACTAAATTTTTTCTAACTCCGCAATACAATTTTGTATTGCAACTAAACCCGCATCATTCCCGCAACATAAAAATTTTTCTTGTAATACAAATGGGCAAGAGTCTATCTCCATTTTTTTTCTCGCATTTTTTTTCATTTATTTCACAGAATTGAAAATCATCAAAATCACAAAATCAATTTTTTTTTTCATTTCTAGACACTCAAATAAATTTATAAAATTTATTTTCTTATTTTTTTCAATTTTACACCTTGTAAAATCCTAGAAAAATTATTTTTCTCATCCTATAACCAAATAAATTTACAAAATTTATTTTCTTTTTCCAATCTTCAACTGAAAAATTTTCTCCACTCAAATAAATTTATATAAATTTATTTTCTTCCATTTTCTTCAATCCTCATCCAATAAATTTGTCAAAATTTATTTTCTCATATTTTCTTCACTTAGAAAATTATTTTCATCACCTAATAGGCTTCCTTTTTCTTTTTCCAGTTTTAGTACACTGTACAACTCGACATATCTTCTACACATTTTTGTGCTAATCACCAAGCACACATATTCCACAACACCTAAAAATATGTCAAGCACATCAAACACATACAACATGACACACATGGCATACACACCAATCATCAAATCAATTAAATCACAAACACATCAACACACGTGCACGTAGTATCCTAGTGTTAACCCGTGATTTTCCTAAAGTAACCACATACCTAAACCGAACATCAAACCACGCCTACAGATGCTCTTCCTCAACTATGGCCTAAGCCCAAGTTTTCTATCTATAGGTTTCCATATACCTATAATATTTCACATCAAACCACCTAGTGGTGATGGATACCCAAACCCGAAAGCTCCTAGGTATCAGATACCCCAAGCTCCGATACCAAGCCGTGACGCCCAAACCTCAAACCCGCTTGACTCACCCGTCACCCACGAATAAGTGGAGGCCTGCTGCCCGACGCCACTTTGAAAACCCAGTAGTCCCTCTTTGTACTGTGAGCCTACCCAAATACAAAACCTATAAACTGTCCAAATCAATACATATGCAATATATATATCCAATACGGGCACTTGGGCCCATCAACTGTACTCAACACAATATATCCAAACTATATCCAATAGTTCAAGAGTTAATATATTTTTACTCTTATACAATACATACATTAAAATTAGAGAATTCTAATACATGTATAAATCAAAGCCACAACCCGGCTTTCTTCTAATACAACCTCGAAGGATCTAACCGTCTCTGACGCTCCCCGACTGTAAAAGGGGGATCCCACGACGGGGTGAGCTAAAGTCAAGAGGAGTAACGCCCTAAATGGGCCACTCACCACCTAGCGCAGTGCACGTTCCACTTAAACAAACATTCAAGCAAATGCATGATCCTAATAATGTCTACGTGACCAACCTCGCATCCCGAGCTCACCGATCTCTCTCACACTCGCCTAAGCCTGTATGAGAATTACTAATTTATTAGTAAGTAACCTCCGATGAATATATATCAATTGGCCCCGACGATCGAAGTATATTAATTGTCGTGGACTACCCTCCGATGAATAAATATCAACTGATTCACCTGATATCTTCTTAGTTTGTGACTACCTCCGATGAATAAATATTAATCGCGCCCGACGTGTTGATATATTATTTTAGTTTGGACTACCCTCCGATAATTGACATTTAGACTACCCTGAATCCTTTGCTTTTCTAGACTCATCTCATGCACTCATTCCTATATTCCTGTGGATGTTCCAAGGCATATGGAATGCACATGTATGCCGCCCAATTCGTTTAATCACATGCAAATATATATACATGAATATATTTACATAAAAACTTAAATCACACATCAAAATTAGCTCACTTACTAATGATCATACACGAGTAATTTAATTTAAATCACTGCCAACACGTATTTTCACAAAAATATATATTTTAGAACACTATTTCGAATATGAAACCTCAAGTACTATTCCTAAAATCACAGCATTGGTTCGCTTATCGAACCCGACTTCTCGCCATTCCTACTTCATACATACCAAAGCAAATTTATACATAAATCAACACACCAACCCAAACAGCCCCTACATGGATCAGGCAAGAACGGCCAACAAAGAAAATCCCAAAAATTTCCAACAATCCGGTCCCATGTTTTGGGACCGATCAAACGGCCCCTCACGGCCTCAAACCAACCGAAACATCGAAAAACCCTTAAAAATGGGAATAAAACACAAGTAGGGAGAAAATCCTACCTTAAGGAGTTTGAAGAAACTCCCGATCCCGGAGTCCACGCGTAGCCTGCTCCGCGTAGAACATTTCTCCTTCTTGTCCCGAAGACCACCGACGGTCGGATCTTCCGTATTTTTAGAGAGAAGTCTCTCTCTCTAAGAAAACTCAAACCCCAACTGCCCGCCGCTCTCTCTCGGTTCTTTTCACGTTTTGGTTCCCATCCAATATGTAGGAGAGGTAATATTCAATCTTTGTCATTTAGTGACTTTAAGTCTTTCTAAAATGACGTTTATCCCTCCTTACCAGACCGATATTCGCGACCACTTACGCCCATTTTCATTATTTCTTTACTCATACACTTATGGTACATGAGTACATGCTATCTGCGGCTCACGATCGAAATCGGTTTAATGCGACCGAACAACGATGCCTTGAAAACGCCGACCGCCTCCTAAAAATTGCGAAATTTTACGCATGACCCGATTTCGCGACACCTAACAGATGATCCGTTTCAGCTATCCGCATCTGGAGAATTAATTATGGATTTTAACCGTAATTACACTTTTTGTAATTAAATTACGATTTTGCCCATTCCAAAATCGAATTTCTGCCCACATTCTCCCTCCTAGCGAATTTCATTCCTAAAACTGACTATCATAATCGCGCACATGACATGTGCAATGCAAGACTCATCATGTATGTAAACTAATCATTTAAACCTTAAACGACTAAATCACGTACCTTCATCCCTAAACAAGAAGGGATAGGTAGCCGTGATCAGCTCGCATTCACGCTGACTCTCCACCACGCGGCCGCCATAAGACTTTCACTAGCCTCACTCGCCTGCGCCAAAACCCGATCACGACTGACAACAATGCACCCCGTCCTCCTCAGCAGTCCCATCATGTCAACCTCAACTGGCCCTCAATCCAAATTATATGAGTCAGCCGGACTGAGTATATATATCGGAGCATGGAGACGGAAACACCTCTTGCGGGACACCTAACACATACGCGTAACGCCAACCGGCACGCACAAGGCTCATCCTCTCGAGTATCTCGAAAGTGTCCAATGAATCTCTAAGAATAGCTTCCCACGCCACGAACCCGACTAATTCTCCTTAGGAATCACCTTCAAGGAAACTGATCACCAAACCGAACTCTAAGGGTCGACAGACATCCGCATAGCTCCTCCACTGCTCTGTCGCGAAAGATGCTAATCGTATCGCTTCACCTTCCTCGTGAGGTTTCAATCGATCAGACCGCTGATGGAATTCTCCCACTCCTGGCCCAACCCAACTTTGACCTATACTTTCTGCCTCCCATACAATGCCTATACTATGCCATCCGTATACTCAGCCTGATAACCGTTGCCAGAAAGCACTCCACTAAGGGCAATTAATCCTACCTCTTATGATCCAAAGACACATGTTCGCAATATGCCCTCTAACCTCGTAGATATAGTCCATACAACACATAACCCTACACAACCCCTCGCTGTGTATACGCCGACCTTCTAAGGTCACAATCACCGACAACTAATGGACTGTCAACTAGTCCATGTCACGAATGACATCCCTATACCGAGCCCTTGCCAAATTTCCTCAACAATACCCAATGCAATTTCCAAAGGGTATCCACTCCCGAGTCACTTCGACTCCTATCACTAACTCTCGTCAAGGCTATACATGTCCTCAGAGCCATCTCTAAGACATAACTTCTAGCTTACACTTCGAAATTCTTACATTTCCTGATCCAACTATGAGTCTCATCGACGTGAGTCCTAAAGACAACTCACAACCCGCACACTCACCATGGAGTGGTGAATGACCATACCGTGCACCCACTCTGTCCAACATGAGCAGTAATCTCGCAGATCTCACTCATAACCCGACCTATCAAGTCAACCTCCCCACACCCTAGGGGAAGCCAACATCTACTGGCTTCTCTAAAGGCCTTAACCTCTAAGCCCAAATCCAATGCCGTGTCGAGTACGACAACCCGGCTAAGGAATTTTTTTAATTATTTACTATGTAATTTCAATAGTCTATTTTAATTAAAAAATAAAAGTAATATTTTAAATTATTTTCTATGTAATTGCGGGTGTTTAATTTTATAAAATAGGACTATTTTTTGATAAGAAAATAAAAAAAGTATGAAGTTGATATATGTATACAATTCCATTAATCAGAAGGGAACGTGGTTGACAACACCAAACAATGGGAGCGTAATGTATCACACTTAAGTTTATAAATAAGTGTTTCATTTTCCTCATACACCCTTAATAGCTTCATCTCTACCAAATTCTCAATAATGGCCCATCAATATCCTTCATCCTACCTCCCTTACTCTCGACTCATCACTCACTCCTCGTTTTTCATATTTCTCTTTCCTTGTCTTCTACACATCCCCATGTCATTTCGACTCATCCCTTTATTTTGATAAAAGAAATAAAAAAGTATGAAGTTGACATTACATATTTCAATCGCATTAATTGTAGTGGAATGAGGGAGTTAAGATGTAAACACCAAACAATGGGAATGTCGAACGTATCACAATTTAAGTTTATAAATAAGTGTTTCATTTTCTCCTCATGTACACCCCGTAATAGCTTCATCTCTACCAAATTTCAATAATGGCCCATCAATATCCTTCATCCTAATTCTACTCTCTCGACTCATCACCACTCCTCGTTTTTCATATTTCTTCTTTCCTTTGTCTTCAATATCACCCTTCCATGTCATTTACTCATCCTTATTTTTGATAAAAGAAAATAAAAAGTATGAAGTTGACATTACATATTTTCAATTCCATTAATTGTAGTGGAATGAGGGAGTTAGATGTAAACACCAAACAATGGGAATGCCGAATGTATCACACTTAAGTTTATAAGTAAGTGTTTTTCTCCTCATGTACACCTGTGAATAGCTTAATCTCTACCAGCTCAATAATGGCCCATCAATATCCTTCCATCCTACTTACTCTCACCATCACCACTCCTTGCTTTTTCATATTTCTTCTTTTCCCTTTGTCTTCAATATCATCCTTCCATGTCATTTCGACTCATCCCTTTATTTTTGATAAAAGAAAATAAAAAAAGTATGAAGTTGACATTACATATTTTCAATTCCATTAATTGTAGTGGAATGAGGAGCAGATGTAAACACTAAACAATGGGAATGATGTATCACACTTAAGTTTATAAATAAGTGTTTCATTTTTCTCCTCATGTGTACACCCCTGTAATAGCTTCATCTCTACCAGCTCAATAATGGCCCATCAATATCCCATCCTACTCCTACTCTCTCGACTCATCACCACTCTCTTGCTTTTTCATATTTTTCCTTTGTCTTCATTAATATCATCCTCCATGTCATTTCGACTCATCCCTTATTTTTGATAAAAGAAAATAAAAAGTATGAAGTTGACATTACATATTTCAATTCCATTAAATGTAGTGGAATGAGGGAGTTAGATGTAACACCAAACGCTGGGAATGTTTAGAATGTACACTTAAGTTTATAAGTAAGTGTTTCATTTTCCTCATGTACACCCTGTAATAGCTTCATCTCTACCAGCTCAATACTGGCCCATCATGCATCCCATCCTACCTCCTTACTTCCTCGACTCATCACCACTCCTTACTTTTCATATTTCTTTCCTTTCGTTTCGATATCATCCTTCCATGTCATTTTCACTCCTAGTGACCTACCATTACTATTTCAAAGAACAAGATCAAGAAGCACTTGCTCTTCTAACATGGAAGGTGTTTTCTGATAATCAAACCCAAGTTTTACCTCTCATCTTGGTTTTCAACACAATTCCTCGCCATCACTGTCTCTGGAGCGGCTTGTCATAGGTCAGGAAGTGTCTCCGATTTAAACCTTCAGAGTTGTGGTTTGAAAGGTACACTCCAAAATCTCAAATTTTCATCTCTCCACAACCTCCTTACTCTTAATTTGTCTAACAACTCCCTCCATGGAACCATTCCAACCAATATTGGTAATATTTCTAAACTAATCACAATTCTTGATCTTGGTTCTAATCATTTCACTGGTGTAATACCTGAACAACTTGGGTTTTTAACATCACTTAGCTTTTTATCTTTGGCTTCTAATAATTTTAGAGGGTCAATTCTTCCTTTTATAGGAAATTTGAAAAACTTAACTATTTTACATCTTTATGAGAATGAGCTTTCTGGTTCCATTCCTCAATGAATAATCTCACTCATTTGAAAAATTTGCATTTGTTTGAAAATAACCTCATTGGCCAACTACCAGACGAGATTTGCCTTGGTGGAGCACTTGTAAATTTTTCCGCCACAGGGAACCATTTCACGGGTCCTATACTAGTGCTTGAAATTGCACTAGCTTATTCCGAGTTCTATGAAAGAAACCAACTCGACCGTGAGATAGCCGAAAGTTTTGGTGTATACCCAAACCTGAATTATATCGATCTACAAAGAACAATTTTTATGGCTACCTTCTGAGAAATGGGGACAAGGCTACAACCCAACACACGAGCATCTCCAACAACAATATTTCGTGCCATACCACCTCAACTCGGGAGAGCCACCAATTACACCGACTGATCTTCCTCAAACCATTCGAGCGGAAGATCCCAAAAGAATTGGGTATGTTGCCCTGGGTTGTCTAGAATTGTTGCCGACTAACAACGATCTTTCGTGAAGCATTCCTTTTGAAATTGGGAAAATTAGCCGATCTTCAAACTTGACCTGATCGGTTAAGCGATCAAATTCCCAAAGAAATAGTGGAACTTGTTGAAATTATCGCCCTGAACTTGAGTGGGAATGATTTGTGGATAGCATTCCCGACTTAAATTGAAAGTTGCTTCATCTTGGAGTCTTGATCTTAGTTAAAATATGTTAACAAGAGAGATTCAATCGCCGCTTGAGAGAGTTACTTATTCTGAGATGCTGAATCTCTCCCATAATCCACTTTCCGCACCATCCCACACACTTTGATGATCCGATTAGCCCGACATCCGCTGGATATATCCACAACCAGCTGAAGGTCCTCTCCCCAACATCAAAGCCTTCGCTCCATTTGAGGCATTTAGAAACACAAAGGTCTCGTGGTAATAATGTCACTCATCTCAAGCCATGCAATGTAAGAAGGCCACGAAGTTTTCGCTCTCACTACTAATTCCTCATTGTATACCTATTTAGTCTTTATTCGCTTATTTTTAAACATTTTCGTCCAAAAATTGAGGAAGAAACAACCAAATCTACACTTGAAGCCGATGTCAAAGATCTATTCACAATATCGGGACATGATGGGAAATTGTTGTATGAGCACATCATACAGAATCGACAATTTCGGGCCCAAATGTTGTATTGACCGGAGGATATGGCACTGCCATAAGGCCGAAGCAAATGGCCGGTTGTTACCGTGAAAAAGCTTCACTACTCATCAGGATCAAGATGGTGGAGATATGGTTGATTTGAAGGCTTCAGTGTTTAGATCGTATGCTCTAACACAGATAAGGTATCGCATTGTCAAGGTTTTTTACGGTTTCGGCTCATTTGCCGAGAAACCCATTTGATTTATGAGTTTATGGAAAGGGAAGCTCTGAGAAACATTCTAAGCAACTAAGAAGAAGCAAAAAGAGAAAAACTTGATCGATCAGGAGGCTAAACATCAGGAAGGTGGCTGGGCATCTTATATGCACCATGATTTGCTCACTCCAAGAATTCATCGAGACATAACCAAGAACAATGTTCGTTAGATTCAATACGAAGCTCATGTCTCTCGACTTCTCAAGACGCTTAGGCTTATAAAGCCGACTCATCTAATCGACTTATCTGTAGGAACTTTGGGTTATACGCTCCGTGTACCATTTTCTTAATTAGGCGTTAGTTATACTCATATAATTTCTTAGAAGAGTGAGTGTGAAAGAGCTGATGTAATCTTCTAATTTGCGAACTTATTTACAAATGAAGGTGATAAATAAAACGGATGTTTATAGCTGGTCAGAATAAATGGAGTGTAATTATGGGAAGGCATCCCCGTGAACTCATCTCATCATCGTTATCATCAAGATCCTCCCCTCATCCTCATCCTCATTACCAAAGGATCACGGCACTACTACTGCGAATGATGTTATGGATGCGCCTCACCTCCTTCGGATGAAGTGGGTGAGCCGAAGTAGTGGTTGGTAAAGAAAGAGTAGCATTGGGGCATGCTTATGTGTCAATCCCCAATCTCGCCAACTATACGCATTGAAAGCACACTCAATGCAAGGGCCAAGACTATCGGAACTGGTTTCCATGATTACATCATGAACCGCTTATCAAGTGGAGGCAAAACTAACCCACTGGCCCTCACTTCTCCATGTGTATTTTTGTTTTATCATCCAATGATTGATTTTATTTAAACGTAATCTTTTTCTTTGTCTCTCAGTTTATAATTGACCAATAAATTGGTTGTGATGTTCTTACACTATAATCTCCCTACTTCCGAGGTTTGATCATCTTCGACTGCCTGCTTTTTGGAGAGACTTGATACCTCAGTGCTGGAAATGGCGGGCCTGCTCTGTCTACATGTCCTGGTAAAGGGAAAACCATACCGTATACCATAATGCATTGTGCTTTTATTTTTGGTTGCTAGTTTTTTTCTCCTTCCATTTTTCTGACATTAGTTTTTAATTTGTTTGTTTCTCATGGTCATGTTCTCGGTGATAGCTTTAGACTGTGGAATTCATCCAAGATACTGTACGGCCGCTTTCTGCCATACTTGACGAGATTGATCCTTCAAACTGATGTCCTTTGGTGACACACAAAGATGTTCTTTTCCTTGTTGAATATTGTAAAGTATTGCTTTATAACTTAGTAATCTGCTGAATTTGGAAATAAAGTTGAGAATATCATTGTTTTTGATATTGTAATCCTAGGCATATATCATTTTCCTCGTAATTTTTTTTTTTAAAAACAATGGAATGAATTGTTCGAATGGCCCATCGAGAAAATGACAAAAACAACTATTGCTAAAGCATATAAAGATTTGATCGAAACAATACGTAACTTCATCCGTATCTTCTTATCAATATCCGGTTCTTTTTCCTTACTGTCAAGGAGGCAGAACTAGCCGACGCCCTCACTTCCAAGTGTATTTTGTTTTATCATCCGTAATGATTGATTTTTTTAAGACGAAAATCTCTTTTCTTTGTCTCTCGCTATAATTAACGATAATTGGTTGTGATGCAGTTCTATGACTATGTCTCGACTTCTAAGGCTTGATCATCTTCGATCCGCTGCTTTTTGAAGAGATCAAAATTACTTGATGACACAAAAAGATGTTCTTTTCATTGTTGAATATTGTAATGTTATTTGTTTTTATAACTTAGTAATCTGTTGAATTGAGAAATGAAGTTTAGAGAATATCATTATTTTTTTTGATACTGTAATCCTGGGTATTGTCATTTTGATATTGTAAGCATTGTTATGACTACCTTACCATTAGAGGTTTTTCTCAGTTCTCTAGGATGATGGTGTTAATGGACCTACCCCTTTGCATCTCTCGTCAGATAAAGTGTCCTACTCAGACTTGAACATGTACTTTCAGACTGAGCCCTAGAGCTACATTAATCAAATCTATCACCTGAAATTCCTTTGGAAAGCCCCAATCGTTTCACCTTCTTGATTATGTTGAAGTTCCATTGCTTTTCTTCTCTGAATAGGTTTATGTTAATCACATACTTATTCTCGAGCAAAGGTTTTAGCCGTGTTATGTAGCAACATATGCTCTTAACGATCATTTCATCTCAAAAGATCTTGCATTTGTCCGTCTCATTAATGAACTTTTGTCAATCTTGAAACTTTTAGAACTTTCATCTTCGCTTTCCTTTTGTTATCTACTCACTTACTTTCATATAAATTGCCTTCTGCTTCTTAGATGTGCCTCCAATTTTTATCGTAGATCGTAATGTGCTGCATTTCTCAGGCAGTTTTCACTTGATCATGCCGCATCTTCTTCCAGTATTTCCCCGGAGAAGGTCGACCATTTATTTAATTAAAATTTATGCAATACTTTGGTTTCCATAAATTAAGCTAAAATATTTGAATTTTTTTCATTAGACCACATCCAAAGGGCCAGCTTTTATGACACTTGCAACAAAGGCTATCTAAAGGTTGCTTTTAGCTCCACTATGTGAAAGTGGCAAAGTTTCGCCTAAGATATGTCAGAGGATGAATACACATTCTTCGCTCCATGGATAAAATTGAGGTGAGTTGCTTTTGTTTCTTGATGTATGTTTTATTTCCCCTTAGAGACTAGTAATAGTTTCTAATTTTCTCATTGTCCGAACTCCATTTTGAAGTTACCCAATGATCCAAGCTTCGATGTCAGGACTAGATTGGCATGGCCCTTCCTCCTGCCCTCCTCCTCCTCCTCCTCCTCCTCCTTTCTTAATCTTTTTATTTATGTTTCAATGAGTACCTTATTCCATGTGAAATGATTTGAAACAAGGAATGTGATCACTATATCGAGATGTTTTGATTTCTCATCCTTCTCTTGTACTTCCTTTTTAAAGGCCTGAAATGGTCCATGTATCACAAATTAGCTTAGATCTGTTTAGTTAAATTTGCAAATATTTTAATGTTCCCATCTCAAAATCTCTTATTCGAATTCTCAAACATCCACTACCTCATTCTTAAACTTAAATCTGCTTCTACCATAGACATTCTTACCTCGAATCATAGATTCTACCCGAAAGTGCAAGAATTAATGCTTTAGATCTTCATCCTGTGGAATTTGTTCTTCACCTTCTATGAGATTAGTTGCGCTTGTCTTCTGCACATAGGACTTTGGCAAATAATACTAATATAGCAAGAATTAGTCTATTAAGATTTAATTGACTATACTTCTAATATTGATCTTTTTGGTGCTCCACTACAGCATTATGTTATTGTTCTGATTATAGTTTCAAACATGTTACATAACACCAATCTAATAAAATATAAAACTTGCTTTGAAAAAAAAGGAAGCAATATGATGTGTGTATTTCTCATATGCCAAAATATCGTTGCCTATAATCCTAATCAAGGTGCATCGATCGACATTTACAAATTGACTTTAGATGTACTTAATTTTATTATCTCATTTAATGTTCCCAACTATAATTAAATCCATCTTCTCAAGTGTTATTGATTTCATCGCACATTAGAAGTAAATGGTATACGCATTTCCGTGTTAAAATGGGCTTGGGCACGTCTCTGAGCTGTCACGTTTACGGCTGATATTGTCGGTGTTCGAAAATTACACCGAGACTATTCTCGAAGAAGATTGTCATCTTGTGCCGCTGAGATCCCGCAGCTCTCCCTCAGATTTGAACTCGAGAAAATGGAAAAACCATTAAAAGGTCGGCCGAAAAGACCCTCAAGCCTGGGTGAAACTCGCCACGGCTTTTCGTAAAGAAAGCGCTCACTTATCGATAATGGCATCTTGACGATCTCCATGTCTTCTCTGCTCTATCCAATAAAATATCTCCTGTGAGGATTACTATTGCTTACAAAAGGTGCCTTGGTGTATTGAAGCACAATGGGCGATATTTGAGAGTGTGGGAGTCATTGCTGACGAAGAATCCGAGGCTCCAACTGCGGTCCAGCGAACTAGCTGACAAAGTGAAGTATGAGTCGAGAAGCATATTTCATTGCACCGAGATCGATCCTATTAGCGACATGGTTTCGACTCAGACACAAGATCCTCTCATCCTCATCCTCATTACCGCCATCGCGACCATTGGTTGTTAAATGGATGTTATGGACAAGCGCCTCACCTCCTATGGATGAAGTGGGTGAGCCGAACGAGTGGTTGCGTGAAGATAGCATTAGCATGCTTATGTGTCAATTCCCAAATCTCGGCCAACTATAAATGCATTGACGTAACACTCTCAATGCAAGGGCCACTACTCATCGAAACCGCTTTTCCATGATTTACATTGGGTGAACTCCGCTTGGTCATGGAGGCAAAACTAGTCGATGGTCCTCACTTCTCCATGTGTATTTTTGTTTATCATCCGTAATGATTGATTTTATTTAGACGAAATCTTTTTTCTTTGTCTCGCTTATAATTGACCAATAAATTACTAGATGCAGCCTATGACTATGTCTTCACGGTTACTTGATCATCTTCGATCCGCTTCCTCGTTGGAGAGATCGGATACCGTAGTCGGAAATGAAGTGGGTCATTCTTGTGTCTACATGTCCTATAAAGGGAAACCATACCGGTATACCATAATGCATTGTGCTTTTTATTTTGTATAGTTTTTTTTCCTTCCATTTTTCAACATAGGGTTTTTAATTTATTGAGCTCGTTGGGTCATGTTCTATGGTGATAGTTCGATCGGTGGAATTCATCCAAAGATACTCGTGCATGGTTGCTTTGCCATACTTTGATGAGATTGATCCTTCAACCATTGATGTCCTTTTGGTGACACAGTATGTTCTTTTTCCTTGTTGAATATTGTAATGTTATTTGTTTTTATAACTTAGTAATCTGTTGAATTGAGAAATGAAGTTTCTGTAGAATATCATTGCTTTGATATTTAATCCTGTGAATGGTCATTTTTCTCGCAATTTATTTATTTTTATTTTTTTGAGAAACAATGAATGAATTGTTCCTGGAATGGTAAACTGAGAAAAAATGACCAAAAAACAACTATATCTAGCATATAAAGATTTGACTAGAAATAATAAGGTAACTTCATCTCAGATCTTCTTATCAATATCCGTGCTAGCTAGAGCATTATGTATAGTTTCAAAGGAAGGAGACTACATCTACCACCCAATTTTTATGCCATCTTCTGAATAGCTCTTGCTTCTCAATGGTTTCTTCATTAAATTTTCCAATATTTCTTTTTCGCTGAATAAACTCTGAAATTCCTCTCATATGAAATAGCTTCCTATACTAAATCTATCAATGCTTTTCTAGTACGCCTTGAGATTCGGTTGAGTAGATTTTCTGAGCCCAACTTTTCTCCATTTGAATTCAGACTGCATATTGATGAATGCTCTTGAAACGACGAAAAACACATCACTAGTTAGTTATCTACTATCGTAAGCATTGTTATGAGAGTATTCTCCTGTGAAATGGATTGAAGTGACTACTCTATAGAAAGACCATTCACTATTAGAGGTTCCTTTTCTGGCCTTCTAGAGGATGTAGGTTACTGTACTTTCGTACTTGAGAGCCTGAGACCTTACAATAATCAAATCTATTAGCTAAAATTCCTTTGGAGAAGCCCCAAATATTCACCTTCTTTGATTATGTCAGTTCATTGTTTCCAAGTGATTGTTTTCTTCTCAGTGAATGGAGTTATGTTAATCACATACTTATCTCTAAGCAACTTTTATGGCCTTCTAGAGGATGCAGGTTAATGTACTTTGTAATCGAGAGCCCGAGGCTACACACCGTAAATCTATTAGCTGTACCTTTTAGATAGTCCCAAATATTCACCTCTTTGATTATGTCAGGTCTCATTACTTTCCTCAGCATTGTTTTCTTCTCAAAGGAATTTGGGCCATGTTAATCACATACTTATCTCCGAGCACACGTCTCACTACAAGAAAAGTGTCTTATAAGGACATTATTTTAGTTGGAGCTAAAAAAATTTGTAACCAAAATATATCTTTAGTTTCATATTTCTTTGAGCCGCAACTAAAAGTGACTCCATATATGATTGCAAATAGAATTGTAGTTGCATGCAAAGTGATCGTAGGGGGGGCGGGAGACATTGAAATCTTAGTAGAGGGGCCAGCCAAGGGTGAGAGTGACAACAAGAGTAAGGACTCTGCCTAATGGATTGTTCAAATATCTAGAAAAACATGATAATTTCGATTTCAATTTGATGCTATGACTATATCTCTTCTATTTTCCTTTAGTTTTTGCTACTAATTTGTATGCATTTCGATATTCTCTTGATTCCTGTGTTTTTTTGGGTTTTTGTTTGAGATTTATGTTCCAAGTAATGAAAATATTAGATTTTCTTTGGCATGCTGAACTCGACCACAAGGGTTGTATAATTGAGAAACATATGCATCCTTAGTATCTTGAGGGTCATTTTCTTGGATCTAAACTTCGCTTTTTATTGATTTAGTGAATTAAAATCTATTATATTAGTCCAAAACACTACAGGAAAATGGTTAATTAAAATGCATAAACCGGTAGTCCTTGAAGTAAGTTCTTGATAAATGTTCGAGAGAGACGTAGAACATAGGATCTTAACAGAGCAGAACTCTAGAATGTTCCAAATTCGAGGAATGACCATTGTATATGTTTATTATTTATGAATATTTTTAATCATTTAGTAGCATTTAGTGGCCATCATTTTCCAAGGAATATATAAGATAAAAAGAGCATATAGAAGAAAGGCAAATAATCTTGTGGGGCTTGCATGGAAGTTCTACCAATGTCCCCAATTCCCTTAATGGTTCTTCTTCCTATGAAGGTCATGTGATCAAGTCTATAGAAGACAAGCCATTAAGCCTGCTATTTGATTTCTCGCTAAAGAATCCGAGCCATTAGGTGGCATTAGGACTCACTAATTTACCCACATACTCAAGCTTAGCTTTGGATTCATAGGAACAATATGGAGAGAGAAAAATGTATTCTACTTGAAATACTAATCCTAGATTGCAAAGAGAGAAGATTGTTGAAGTGATCATGAATGGCATGGATGGAGGCTTTGAAGGGCCTTAGGAGGTTTGTTCTCCAAGGAAATTTGGTAGAAAGTTGTTTGTATGTAAGGATTGAGGATGATTCTTCGCTTAGGTATCCTAGGGACATGCTCCTTTGAGTTATATTAGAAGGATGGGTCTTCATAAGAAGCTTGAAGGCAAGACATACAACTGATCTAAGCATTAAAGTAAGCTTTCTCAAGACATTGAAATTAGTCTGACCACAACATATTCATGGCTAGTAATTATAAATACGCTTAACCAATATTTGCCCCTTGTGGCTTTGTTTCGTTTCTCGAATTGATTACAACTTGTGTGTGCCTGAATTTCTTCTTTTAGTATGCGTAACTACATTTGGTTTATAAGAATATTTGCTAGGGTCTTTATGCAGTTTAGAGAAACCTAAACATCCTAAATTTAAATTCCATTCCCTTTTCTGAATTGCCTTTCTCTTCCATTGAACTGTTTCCACTAATTTCCTAGAGAGAGTGTATACTGTTTTTAGCTATCAAAAGAATGCAATCGTTTTAAATTTGTGATTAACCCCACAAACAAACCCACCATGAAAACTGAGCATGCCATAAAGCTTCTTGGCGCTAAGCTTCTACATGGTTCACCATAGCTGCCGCAAAACTATGGTGGTAGAAACCCAATTGGTCGGGCAAAAGAAATTGACAAGATTTATTTGTATAGTTGCAATAATCATTTGGAAATGCTTTGTTCGACCGAGTGTTGCTATCAATGCTTAAACAAGAATTTTGGTCGGGAAATTGCTGGGTCTTATATTAGTCTATGGCAGTTCTTTATTCCAAAAGTGCTAAATACAACAGAATTGGAACTAAAAACGTTTCATTATGGTCTGGTCGATCCCAAGAAGAACATTATCATTAAAAAGACATGCAGAGCCCTAGAACAAATTTACATTTAATTAATCAGGTTTCAGATAACTACATATATAACTATCACTTATAATGTGTGATAAATTAAAATAACTATAAACAGAGTTATTAAGAGACATATGCAAAAGTAGGGTAAGTTTAGCCAAGTAAGAAGTCATCTAAGTCAAGAAATCTTGTAATCTTTATAAGTATAAACTTTGCTTCTCAAGTGTCCCACAGAAATGGTTATGGTTTGATAAGACTGTCTAATAGGATGTCCCACATGAAGGGTCCAAATGGTGGTGAAGCATGTGAGTAGACATATATACAAATGATTACAAAGTAAATTTAGAACAATGTTGTAAGAAAGAAGATTCAATGGGGCTCATGTTATTTTTTCCTTATTCAAGTATAATGTACAAAAGAGACAAACACTATACAGTTATTGCTTATTTTTATTGTTTGAAAATGAAAGAACAAATTTAAGGGTCACAAGGTGGATACCTGGCTTGCCTTATTTGACCATTCAATTTATCCAGATGAAAGCCAAGGGCTCGTGCAAATACAATTATACCCCAAATATAACTCTCGAAATGCCCACTTGCGCCAAGGTCTGAGCCGGGAGTCATCAAGAGGCATTATTGTCAAAGATGGATCGAAATGACGGGTGCATTTCTTCTCCACTAACATTTGGCTTGAACTTTGGCAGCACCGCTTGTAATTTCTTCCATTGATCACTGAAGATATACCATTCGTCTCCACAAAGACCGCTCTATTCTAATCCACTGTTATATATCTTCGAAACTGTTCTTGCCAAATCACCAACACTGATTTGAGGACTTATGCATCAAATGTTCTACACTGAAACTCTTTTGACCTTTTTATTGTATTATACCACAAGATTTTTCTTAGTGAAACTATCTTTCTACCATGCAGGTTTGGAATAAAGCTTCATATCTTCTAAAAGGCAAAGTCAAGGGAAGATTGTTTAATGTAGCGTATTCGAAATTAACTACATGGATGATTGACAAATCAACTATTACTATATATTTCTGAATTGTCCCGCATATGGCTTTGCTGAATATTGAGAGAACACTAGGGAGAGAATAAAAAATGCTGAAAATAGGTTGACATAGGAGTCTAGTTTTGCGGTTATTTCAACATATTTCTTGCCCTCTTTTCTTGCTAAGATCTTAAAGAACCCAAGCATATAATAGTGAAAGAAAGGCAGTGAATACTAAATTAAGGCAACTAGAAAATCATGATTGTGAATCCAAACTCTAGAACATGTATCTTCCTTTTTTCACTTTTCATTCTTTCTCCCCTTCTTGATATTTTTTCAACCATAGTAACAAAGATTTCCGCATGGCCATCAGATATCATGACTCAGATTACTTCTTATTCCCGCAAGATCATCCGTCAGCAAATTTTGGGGATCCAAAGAGAGTGGTTTGAATTGGGGTTCACCTACTAAAAACTAAGGAACATGCGCTATTTTTGGCTAATATTGTATTGTTGATTCATGTTGACTGAAAGGAAGATTTGAAGAAAATATTTATGGTTCAATTTACTTTAAGTATTTACTTAATTAGGGGACTTCTGGCCATTTGGTTCTTGACCGGTTTTTTATTGTAATTTTTGTGATTAAACATGAGATTTGGCTTGTTTTAATCCATGGAACTTCACCTGAATCTTTTTGTTAATTTGCTTTGGTTTGGTTACCTATTGTCACATAGCACATATCTTTACTAAATTTTCGGGTGGGAGGATTTATATTCCCTTATGGTCTAAGATTGACATCTAAAAGATTCCACCTTCATATATGGTAATAAATAGGTAGCTAAAAGAAAACCGATATATATCCGGCCATTTGGTTCTTGACCGGGTTTTTGCAATGTAATTTTGTGATTGAAATATAAGATTTGGCTTGTTTTTTAATCCATGGAACTTCACCGAATCTTTTTGTTAATTTGGTTTTGGTTTGCTACCTATTGTTGATGGATAGCAATATATCTTTTACTGAAATTTTTGGGTGGGAGTAGATTATATCTCCTTATGGTCTAAGGATTTCTGATACATCTAAAAAGATTCCACCTTTCATAAATGGTAACAAATAGCAGCCAAAAGAAAAAACCCATATATATCTACCCTTATAGTAGTAGCCAACAAAGCACCCCATGTATATATCACCTTGTAGCAGTATAATAAAAACCCCATCTATAATTACCCTTATTTTAGTGGCCAAAAATCACCCCATCTATATATCACCTTATAGTAAATACAATAAACATCCTCATCTATAACTACCCTTATAGTAATGGGCCAACAAATCAATTCCATCTATATATCACCCTTATAGTTGCGCCATGAAGTGGCTTCAACCATAGTCACCCTTATAGTTGCGGCCAAGAAATAGCTTCATCCATAACAATCTCTTATAGTTGCAGCCAAGAAATGGCCCCCTCTATAGTCATATCTTTTAGTTGCGGCCAGAAAATGACCCATCCATAGGCCACCTTTAGTAGAGGCCAAAACTAAAATTGTAACTATAACCTATAGTTATACCCCCTATAGCCACACCTTGTTGCGCCCATTTCTTGCATCTTTATATCATAAGGTTGCACTTGGATCTTACTTTTTTGGTTGGGGCCGTGACCCCAACTAAAAGCTCACTTTACAAGGTCTTAGTTATGTATAAAGATATGCTCTTAACGATCATTTCATTCAAGATTCTGCATATCCACTTCTTAATGAACTTTTGTCAATCATGAAACTTTGTGAACTTTCATCTTCAGTTTTTTAAGTTATTCTAGTTTACTTTCTCATGTAAAATTGCCCATGTTCTTTAGGGGATGTGCTCACTTTACCGCATTGTAATGTGTTGCATTTCTTATGCAAATTTTCTACTTGATCATACTCGCACCTTCCTTATTTCATGGAGAAGGTTGGCCATTTATTTAATTAAAAATTTATGTAATTACTTTGCCTAGAAAATAAGCTAAAATATTTGAATTTGTTCATTATACCACCTTCAAAGGGCCAGTTTTTATGACACATGCAACAAAGGCTATCTACAAGTTTCTTTTATGTGAAAATGATCAAAGTTTCTATTGGATATATTGTATGATGAACAAGACATTCTTCGCTCCATGGATAAAATTGAGGTGAGTTGATTTTGTTTATAGGATGTATGTTTCATTCTCCCCTTTGTAGACTAGTAATAGTTTCTAATTTCCTTTCATCGTCCTAACCGATTTTGAAGCTAATCTAAATGCACGCCCTTTATCAAGCTGTAAGAGACTTAGATTTGCCCTTTAATCTTATTTCTTCTGTTTAAATTTTCGAGTCATGCTTAAATCTTTTTAAAGTTTCACGAGTACCTTATTCCATGGAAAATCGATTTGGAACAGAACAAGATCAAACATCGAAATGCTTGATTTCTCATCCTTCTCAGACTTCCTTTTGAAGGCCCGAAATGTTCCATGCACTACGATTAGTTTAGACTGTTTATTTGAGTTCTCGTAGTCATTTCTAAATGTTCTATCCGGGCCCTTATCTCGAAATTAATATCAGCAGATATTCTTACCTAGATCGTAAGACCCGAGAAATTCCAATTTTGAATATGGTAAAATCGTAATTTTGATTATAAAATTGTAATTACTGCTAAAAATCCGTAATTAATTTAGATTCGGATGACGAAACTGATTGCAATCAAGTTGAATCGCCTCGCAAATCTAGCTAGCACGTGAAAATTTCATAATTTTCCGAGATACGTAGTCGATATACACGCTTTTTCTCGAGGCATCGCGTTTCGGGTGCCGTAAATCGATTTTCGGTGCAACGAAAGTCACATATAACACCTACTCATGTACCATAAGTGGTATGAGTAGAGAAATGATGAAAATGGACGGCCGAGACAGTGCCGAACATCAAATCTGAGAAAAAAGGGACATAAGGGTCATTTTTAAGTTTGATTAAGTCACTACAGGACGAAATAAAGTATAGTGTTCTTCTCCCTCATTAAATCAAAGGAGAAAACGTGAGGCTTGATTTTTTGAGATCCAGTGACCTCCATTGATGAGAGAGTTGAGAGAGAGAGAGTACTTCTCTCTAGAATGAGATCCCACCTCACATGGCCCTGGCAAGAAGGAGAAATGTTATAAATGACAAAGCTACGCGTGGACTCGGATCGGGAGTTTCTTCCAAACCTCAGGTAGGATTTTCTCCCTACTAGGGGTTTTATTCCCATTTTTAGTACTTTTCAAATGTTTGAGTTGGATAGAGGCCATTAGGGTGCTCAATGGGTCCCAAACATTGGGATCGAATTAATAGAAAATTTTGAGAATGAATGGAGCAGTCCGTGACTGCCCCATGGAGGATGTGGGTATGAATTTGTGTGTTCTTGGTGTTAAACATGTGTTGAATGGATTCGAGGCTCCGAATGGGTTGTGACGATCGGTCCCAAATATTGACCGAATTGATGCGCGTTTTCGTTGGCGCCCGTGAGCCGCCTACGGTCGTCAGTGCTTCAGTTTGACGGTGTTAAACGTTGCTTGAAGGCGATTTGGTAATTTGAATGGTCAGATTGCTGGTTCACTAAGTGAACCCTAAGGTTTTATGATTTTCCCATTTAGTAAATCCAGGGTTTCACTATTCCTCGAATAGTATTCTAAAAATATATATATTTTTGTGAAAATACATGTTGGTCGAAAGGATTAAATTAAATTATCAGATATGATCATTAGCCCAAGTGAGCTAATTTTTGATGTGTGAATTAATTAATTTCATATGATATGATTGTGTGAATTGGTTGTTTTGTAAATATATGCATGTTTATATATTTACATGTGAATTAGATCACAGACTAAAATTATTATGCATTCCCATATGCATCGAACATCCTCTAGACTTGTGGAGTTAGTGCATGACATGAATCTAGAGGAAAAATGGTTCGAGGGTAGTCTAAAATATTAAATGATCGTAGGGTAGTCCAAACTAAATAATATCAACCGCCTGAGCGCCCAAATTTGATATTTATTCATCGGAGGTCTCATAAATAAATAATATATATCAATCGCTTCTGAGCGCCCAATCGATATATATACATCTGAGGGTTGTCCAATTATTAAAACTAATATTCTTACAATGAAGGCTTAGGCGAGGTGAGAGAGCTCTGCGGAGGACTCTGATCCGAAGCACCGCGTAGACATTCAAGTAGGATCATGCATTTTGCTTGATGCTTTGTTTAAATTGAATCATTGCACTGCACTTAGTGGTGAGTAGCCCACTTGTGGCGATTCTCCTATCAGAGCTTTAGCTCACCTCACGGGATCCCCTTTTTCGTGTACAGATGCAGCAGGAAGATGGTTCGTCCTTGAGGTTGGATGTTGAAGGAAAGTCGTGGCTTTGATGATATTTACATGTATTAGAATTTTATATTTTAATATATGTCAGATAAGAGTAAAACATTTGAACTCTTGAAACTATTGGATATAGTTCGATATATGTGTTGAGCATGGGCTGATGTGTCTATGGTCAGATGATATATATATATATTGTATATATTGTTGATTGGGACAGTTTATGTGTTTTGTATTCAGTAGAGCCCCCGCACAAAGGAGACTCCCGCTCCGATTTTCTAAAGTGGCGGTCGCAACTTCTGACTCCATCAGATTCCGCGTCGACGTGGCAAACAATGGGACCCCTGGGGGCCATACTGGTGCACTGTGTTTCTAGGTATACGAACACCTAGGAGCTCCTGGCTCGGGTATCCATCACCACTAGGTGAAGGAAAGTGGGAGTATAGGTTTATGGGAACCTATGGATAGGTAAATTCAGCTTAGCCATATGATGAGAGCATCACCACTAGTGGTTCGATGTTACGAGGTACGAGGTTGCTCAGGAAAATCACAGACACTATGTGCACGGTGTTGATGTGTTTTGGGTGATTTGATGAATTGGTGTGAATGGTATGCTTGCTCATGTTGTGTGATGATTGATTATGTTGTGTGGAAAAATATATACAACATAACTGATGGTGTGTATGCCATGTATATATAAAATGGAGTAGGTGTGTGTGCTTAAGTGATTAGCACATAGAGATGTGTAGAAAATATTTAGAAAATGTTTTGAGTTGTACAGTGTAAAAAAAAAAAAAAACTGGAGAAGAAAATGAAAAGAATAAATTTTATAAATTTATTTGGCCTATGAGGTGATGAAAATAATTTCTAAGTTGGAAAATGAAGAAAAATAAATTTTTGATAAATTATTGATGAGGATTGAAGAAAATGGAAGAAAATAAATTTTTATAAATTTATTTGAGTGGAGAAAATTTTTTAGTGGAAAACTGAGAGAAAATAAATTTTATAAATTTATTTGGTTATGAGATGAGAAAAATAATTTTTCTAGGATTTTACAAGGTGTAAAATTGAAGAAAAATAGAGAAAATAATTTTTTGTAAAATTATTTGAGTGTAAAAGAGAATGGAAAAAAAATGATTTTTGTGATTTTTGTAATTTTTCCGTCAATGAAAATATATATATATATATATAATTATTATAATGAAAAAAATAAATAAATAAATAAAATTTGGTGCATAAATTCTGGCGCACGTCTACTTTGTATTGTGAGAGAATAAAGTCGAAAAAAAAATATTTGTATCAAGTAAAGCAGGTGGATTTATATTACACACAAAGGTTTATATTGGTGCCTTAGGAGGTCAAGAATCGTGACGCAAATACAAAATTGTATCGCGGACAGAGGTATGGGCGCTGGCGTGCTCGGGCGCAGTATTGCGTGTGTGGCTGAGCGCCGCAGCGGCGCAGCGTGAGGCGGGCGCAGCTAGCGGCGAAGCGGACGCTACGGGCGCAGGGTGCTACCGCCGCGACCGCACACGGCAGCTTCGCGCCGCGACACGCCGGCTCGCCACGACACGCCGCCGCCACGACATCGCCACGCGCTCGCCGCGGTCGCGGGCCGCCGGGCGCCGGGCATCCATTGACTTGACCGATTGCCAACCGGACGATATTCAGTCACCAAATGAACACCGCTCATTGTAAAATAAAATTTTTTTTAAAAAATATATTTATTAAATTCAAATAAAATCAAATAAAATCAATAAATTTTGATAAATTTGCGGTAAATAAAATTTTTGAAAATAAAATTGCTGAAACAATATTTTAAACGAAATTGATCGCAGATACACAGTTATGTATGATTATAACTTGTAATATTATGTTTTGTGAGATACTTATTGATTTAAATCTACTATTTGAAATGGTGGATTAAGTGCAGAAGTTAAGTGCATTTAAATATATGCATGGTGTAATGCGATAGGAAATGTGGTGAATAAGTAAGGTTGTGGATTACGAATCTTTTTGGGATTCGATGACGAATGAACAAGAGCCAAAAAATTTTATTTGAATAAAACGAATTAAGTGGTTGGAATTTAGCACCACTTAGGAAATGGACGGGTCAGTTCATGGTTGTCAAGTCTATTGGCATGTGCATTGCTAGTTAGACTGAAATGAAAATTACATGAATCGTAAATGGCTGCGAGGTCGAGACGTAGAGAACGCCCACTCCGGCAATCGGGTCGCACAATCAAGGCTTGATCGGACTTTGCCGAGGCTATAGGTATTACAGCGAATGCTATAGCACAGGCTAGTATAGCATGTGTGACGTGAAGATCCCAGTAACCCCCGCAGGTTTAGGCGAGATCATCCTCCGACATTCACAGGGGAAAAGATCGATGGTGGACGCACTTACTCGGGTTCACGCAGATCGAGAAAGTGTTAGAGGCTATGGAGATTACCTCTGACGCGACCAGGATTAGACTAGCTGTGTTCTAGCTAGAGAATGAAGCCCAAATAGGGTGGAAAGGGGCAAGGACCTCTAGAGACCATAGAGAAGCCTTTGTACGTGAGTTCTCCCTGTGTGATTTGTAAGGAATAGGATGATATAGCCTGAGGTCAGCGGACTGGAGATCCTGGACTCCCACTCACAAAGCAACCCCGAGGATCATGGACATGTCGTAGTTCGATGTCATCCTTGGGATGGATTACCGACAGCTACAAGGTTGTTATCGACAGAGCGCATGAGAGTTACCGCCACAATAATGCGATCTAAGACTATGTTGTATTTCAGCAAGTGACGTAGATTACTCCGCATGCATATCACGAGTCCAAGTGTCGTGGGTAGTCAGCGGGTTGGCTAGCCAGCCCACTCCTAGAGGAGGAGGAGATCGACTTGGATCTACCCCTCGGTAGTGTAAAATGTGTGGATGTTTTCCGCATGAGCTACTGGACTACCTCCGCATGACAGACTTCGTACTGTGTTACACCGGTATATTCAACCATCGCTATGACTGACAGATGGGCAATCGGGTTGAATTGGTGCAGGAACTGCAGTCCAACTACAAGGGCTATTGACAAGGGATTATTAGACCGAGCACTTCATCACATGGGGTCGGGACTTAGTTGCGAAGAAGAGGGGCAAGACCCCCTCGACTGTGCATTGACCATGTGCGCTTGAACAGAGTTACGACCGTAATCAAAGATCTATTACCGAGGACCCGATGATTTGTACTTGACCGCTGAGAGGAGTGCCAGTCTACCCAAGATAGACTCGCATTGGTTACCGTCAACCTGAGAGTTAGGAGGATGTATATCCCTAAGACGACGCTAGGGCGCAAGCATGCTGGCACTTTGGAGTTTACTGGGTGATGCCCTTTGATCGACGCATCGCGCCACGTGATTCACGGACTTCATGCATAGGGTGTTCCAACCTTATCTAGATCAGTTTGTTGTAGTCTGATGATACACTGATCTACTCCTGCCGAGTGGGAGCATGAGTATCACTTGAGGATTGTTTTAGATAAATTGCTATATCCATCAGACGCTAAGTTCAAGAAGTGCGAAGCTTAAGCATCGAGGTGAAAGTTCGAGACATGTGATGTCAAGATTAGTAGAGGTCACGACCTAGAAAAGGTTGAGGCAAAGTACAGCGCTGAAGAGACCGAATGTCAATCTTCGAGATAATGGTAGTTTCGATCATCGGGTAGTACGAGAGACGCAAGAACTGATCAAGTCATTCATTCGATGTGATCGTAGACTTCACCTACTTGGGATACGGACTCACATTGGGCGGCCCACCATAGAGAGAGATCGAGGATACTTGGAACACCGATACGGAAGTTGGTAGAAGTAGAGGGGAGGATCAGCCTCTCCCAGTCTGGGAAGAAGCTAAGACTTCATTCACACTAGCTTGGCTGACTAGGCAGATCGAGCAATTTGTTTACTGGAGTTCCCTAGAGACAGGATCCCAAGACGCTGTGGGACGCCCAGTCCCGCTAGCCGTAGAACATGAGAGACATAGCTTCTCATTCTCCACACCCTAGCATCTGGCCGAGGAACTAGTTTCAGTTACTTGGTAAGTATACAAGCACTTCCAAAGAATACAAGATAAAGCCGTAGGGGCCGAATGTGTGGTCGAAATCGTGACGTATCGAGTTAAAAGAACGTAAGCGTAGTGGACCTTAGGGTGGTAGACCTATGGGTTGTTGATGTCATGTTTGACATGTGGATGAAGTTGGATGTTTCATCAGTTGTCAATAATCGAGACCTTAGCCAGCCGGGCTATACCCGATACGACATTGAATCGGGCTTAGAGGTTAAGGCCTTTGTGACGCTTGCCATGTATAGATGTTTTTCCTAGGATGTAGGAGAGAGTTGACCTGATAGGGCGTTTATGGAGTGAGATATCCGAGATTCCGTCTACGGTGGAACCTGATCGGGTCGCCACAATATTACATCATTACGCTCATGTGCACTAGATGGTCATTCACCACTCTTGGTGGAGCGTGGGTGAGTTTGTCTTTAGGACATGATTATCACGTTGCATCGAGTTGAGCGAGAGCCTGGGTGACTCAAGGCCTGATACCCTGAAAATCGCGCTGGAAGGTTGTCGAGTCGCGAGGGCTCCTGTATGTGGACGCTTATCCGCGACATGGACTAGGCTGGATCTACCCATTGGATTGTCAGTGATTGTGACCTTGGAGAGGTTAGCGTTTACACACCAAGCAAGGGTTGTGTAGGATTACGTGTGTATGGATTATACACAGGTGTTAGAGGACACGCTGCGAGCATACGTCCTGAGTCATAAGGTTAAAGGATTAATTGCCCATAGTGAGCCCGCCATAACAGAGTTATCAAAGTAGTATACAAATGGCAATCATATGAGGCATGGTATGGGAGGCCATGTAAATCACCGTTATGTTGGACCGAGGTGAGAGAGAGCTCCATCACCGTCCAACTGATTAGGAGACACCTCTCGGTATGCGAGCTTGATACGACAATGTCTTTCCCCACGCGCCTCGAGCCTACAGTAAGAGTTATGCGGATGTGCTGACACGCCGACCCTTAGAGTTCGGTGGTTGGGATCACGCCTTCTTTAGCGTGATAATCAAGAGGGAGTTGATCGTGTTCGGCAAGCGCAGTTGGCAGCCGAGGTTTATTGCACCTTTCGAGATGCTCGAGAGGATATTTAGAGCAGGCAGCGCGCAAAGAAAGTGTAAGAGGCGGCACAAATACAGACGGCCGACGCGCGACGCCCAAGATGTCAGTCCACGAGGTATTTCACGCCTCCATGCTCCTCGATATATATACTCGCATCCAAACATGGTGGATTAGGACAAGATTGAGGTTGACACCGATGGGACCTTCGAGAGGACCAAGCAGTATTGTTGATACCGTGATCAGGTTTTGTAACGCAAAACCGTGAGGCTAGTGTTGGTACTGTGGAGGCACTATGGAATGGAGGCACACGCCAAGCCGCGAGATTACCGATGCGGGCCACTCTATCCCTCTCGTGTTTAGGGACGAAGGTGACGTAGTTTGTGTCATTTAAAATTTGAATGACCTGCTTACATGCACGGTATAGTGCGCGTTGCATATATGGAGTGATTGTGATTCGTCCTGGAATTCTCGACTCCAAATTCCTTTAAGGAGGGGAGAACAAGTATCTCGAGAAATTCCAATTTCTCGAATAAGCGGGCAAAATCGTAATTTGATTACAAAATCAGACTACTAAGCAAAATCCGTATTCAATTCTCTAGATTCGATTATCAAACGGATTGCACCGTTGGAATCGTCTCGCGAAATCTAGCTAGTACGTAAAATTTCATAATTTTCCAGATAAATGTAGTCGACACGTTCGAGGCATCGTTGCTGTGCCGCTCAAATCGATTTTCGGTGCAACGAAAGTCACATATAACACCTACTCATGTACCATAAGTGGTATGAGTAGAGAACAAGGAAAATGGATGGCCGAGGACAAGGCCGAACATCAAACTGGAAAAAAAGGACATAATACTTTAAGTTTGATTAAGTCACTACAGATCGAAATAAAGTATATAGTGTTCTTCTCCTCATTAAATCAAAGGAGAAACGTGGAGTTTGATTTTTGAGATCTAGTGACCTCCATTGATGAGAGAGTTGAGAGAGAAAGAGTACTTCTCTCTAGAATAATGGAGATCCGACCACAAGGCCAGCAAGAAGGAGAAATGTTCTACGCGTGGACAAAGCCACGCTGTGGACTCGGATCGGGAGTTTCTTCAAACTCCTCGAGGTAGGATTTTTCCTACTTGGCTTTGTATTCCCATTTTTAGTACTTTTCAAAATGTTTGAGTTGATAGAGGCCATTAGGGGTGTTCAACTTGGCCCCAAACATCGATCGAATTAATAGAAAATTTGAGAATGAAACGGAGCAGTCCGTGACCGCCCCATGGAGGTGATGTGGGTATGAATTTGTGTGTTCTGGTGTTAAACATGTGTTGAATGGATTGAGGTCGGAATGGCCGTAGACGACGGCCCCAAATATGGGACCGACCGATGCAAGGTTTTCTTTGGGCTGGCAAAGTTCGTGAGTCGCTTCCTCATGGTCAGTTGCGTGCTTGGTTTAATTTGTGTGTTAAACGTTTGCTTGGTATGCTTTGGGCCGGGAATGGCCGTGGATTGCGGGTTCACTAAGTGAACCGGTGTTTTGTGATTTTCCGGGAATAGTAAACGAGGGTTTCACTATTCCTGGAATAGTGTTCTAAAAATATATATTTTTGTGAAAATACATGTTGGTCGAGTGATTTAAATTAAATTACTCGTATATGATGTGCTTAGTGAGCTAATTTTGATGTGTGAATTAATTAATTTACATGATATGATTGTGTGAATTAGTTTGTTTTGTAAATATATGCATGTTTATATATTTACATGAATTAAACATTGTGGAATTGGCACACATGTCCATATGCCTTGGAACATCCTAGGGCTTTAAGGGTTTAGTGCATGACATGAATCACAGAGGAAAAATATGGTTCGGAGGGTAGTCTAAAAATATTAAATGATCGGAGGTAGTCGAACTAAATAATATATCAACCGTCGGGCGCTTGATTGATATTTATTCATCGGAGAATGATCCACAAACAAATAATATATATCAATCGTCGGGCTTGGCCCAGTTGATATATACATCGGAGGGTTATCGCTTTATTCATTAATGATACCATGCGAGGGCAGGCGAGTGTGAGAGAGAGTCGATGAGGACTCGGGATGAGTTGGTCATGTAGACATTCAAGTAGGATCATCGTTTGCTTGGATGTTTGTTTAAATTGGAACATTGCTTTGCACTTAGGTGGTGAGTAGCCAGCTTAGGCGATTCTCCTCTTGAGCTTTGCTCGCCCGTCGTGGGGATCCCTTTTGGTCACGGGGGGCGTGCGTGAAGATGGATTCGATCCTTGAGGTTGGATAAGAAGAAAGCGGTGTGGCTTTGATGATATTTACATGTATTAGAATTTGAGTATTTTAATATATGTTGTATAAAGTAAAACATTTTGAACTCTTGAAACTATTGGATATAGTTTGGATATATGTGTTGAGCACGATTGATGGGCCAGTGGCGCGTATTGGATATATATATATTGCCTTATATTGTTGATTGGGACGAGTTTACTCTGAGGTTTTGTATTTGGGTAAGAGCTCCGTACAAAGGGACTACGGGTCTTCTAAAGTAGTCGGGTAACCCAGACCCTCCACTTGTATTCCAGCGGAGTTGACGGGTAATTGATGGACCCCGGGTTTGGGGCGTCACATAGATCATAGATTCTACGGTATAAATTACTCTTGTTTAGATCTTCCATCTGTGGACTTTGTTACGCACCTTCTATGAATTAATTGGGTTTGTCTTCAACATTAGGAGATATTGGCAAATAATACTAATATAGCAAATTAGTCTATAAAGATTTATTTGGCCTTCACTTCTAATATTGATTTTTTTTTTTTTATTATGCGCTCCACCACAACATTATATTATTGTCTGAGATTTAGTTTCAAACTTGTAACATAAACAATCTAATAAAATACTAAAACTTGTTACGAAAAAAAGGAAGCAATATGGTGTGTGTATTTCTCATATGCCAAAATATCGGTTGCATATAATCCTAATACATTCTGTTTGTTTGGGCATTCTGACAATTGACTTTAGATGTATTTGCTTAATTTTCTTATCTCATTTAATGTTCCTGTAGTATAAGTAAATTCATCTTAACGAGGTTATTGATTTCCATCGGACGGTAGAAGTAAATGGTATACGATTTTGGTGTTAAACGGGTTAGGCCGTCCTTGGAACGCCATGTTTATGGCGATATTCGCTGGTGGTACTTTACCTTTGGAGACTATTCTCGCGAAGATTGTCATCTTTGTCGCTGGCGAGATCCTTGATTCTCACGATATTTGCATGAATTGAATCCACTTATGGTGTGCGACTCCATTAGCCTCGGAATGTGAGAGAAAAAGCGCTTCCACGGATGTCATCCACTCGACCATTTCTCAAGGGCGTATTTACAATCCACGCATTTGCTTTAGGGTGTACCCAAGGACTTCTCCTTATCCTTGATGAGTATTGGTCTAACCATCTTGAGCTCCATAACATCCCCATATATTATGCTTCCCCCCTTGCAAAAGGTGCGTGCATTTACGGACATACATCAGCTCCATGAATGAGAGGATCCATAGCCAATTTGAAAATTCCAATCCTTTTGACTTCAAGCACATATCTGCATTGAAGAGCATTGAGGGAATTTTAACGATGTGGAATCCATCGGTGGTGATGGCAAGTCGAGTGGTCTTGAGTGGATTGTGAGACAAGCTATTTGAAATATATGGTGCTCACGATAAAAAAAAATGCATTTGTTATACACAGGTATATGTACGTGGAAGGAGCGTTAGCGAAAACCGTCATCAATGAATCAAAGAAGTTCTCTAATGAATGGTCTTCTTGCTCCTCTCGACATGCGGGTCCTTTACATATCTTTCTCGGCTCATGCGAGATTTTGCCGCAGGACAAAATGCGATCGTGGAAAGACTCATGCCACATCACATCATTCTTGTCCATGGAGACGATGAGATGGGAGGCTCCCAACGACTTATCACCGGTTGCTTACCCATGACACCAAAATTATTTCCCACACGAAAAACGTCGATCGGTTGAGATGTATTTGACTCTGGAGAAAATGGCAAAAACCATTGGAAATTTGTTTGAAAGACCCACGAAGTTGGTGGCTTGTCGGCGGTTCTTATTAAAGAAAGCGTTCACTTATCGGATAATGGAACTTGATGATCTCCATGCCTTCTCGCAGCTATCCACAGAGGATTACTATTGCTTACAGTGGTGCCTTTGGTGTATTGAAGCATAGGCTGAAGCAGATATTGTTAGATTTTCATAAAGTGGGCTTTATTAATTGGATTTATTAACTGGATTTATTCGGTCTAATTAATTGAGATTATTAGGATTCTTAATAAACCATATGAGGTTGGCAAGTGTGTGGGCTGAGTATGGCGGCAGTAATGGGGGCTCGGTGGTCGAGGAACTCAATATATAAAGAAGGCTCAAGTCCTCCCAGACCCCCAAGGATACGTATTATCATTCTCACATCTGATTCTAAGAGATTTTTTCTCTAACCAAGTGAGGAGGCATTCTCATTTTAAGCGGTGTCATCAAAGGGCCATTCGGGAGAAGATCTTGAGATCTTGAGATTCGTTTTCTTTGCAGGTCTTCATCGATTCCGCATCAAGAAGACATTCATGGATTCCAAATCAGGTACATAATATTCATATTCTCTCCATTAAAATTATGTTTTGTATTCTAACATGGTGATCTAGGTTAATTAAATGTATCTCTGATTGGGTTTGTTAGTAAGTCGGCGTTGGCAGTTGGCCAGAGTGGGTCGTTGGTAAGGTAGTCCCAATATAAGTCGGGTGTTGACTTCTCCATTGAGCGTTTTAACATCCATACGGTGTAACTCCATATCGAAATGAGCAGCTAATGCCATGATCACTGCAGAAAGAATCTTTAGAAGAGGCAGGAGAAAGGTTGCTTCATAGTCTACTCCTTCTCTCTGAGTGAAACCTTTGGCTACGATCGGCTAAAAACTATAACCTTTCCTTTAGAGTCCTTTTAGTCTTATACATTTGCGGCTTGATAAGATTACATGACCATCGGGTAATTGATAAGTTCCCAAACTCCATTATGCCTCATAGATTGAATTTCATCTCTCATTGCATCCAACCACGGTTACATTTTGAGAATGACAGCTTCCTCATGGGATTATTGGATCGATCAAGGGCCGATATCGTGATCTTGCTCTCTATGTAGACTAAATAGTCAGGTGGTATTGCTGATCGTCTCACGTGGATCTCCTTCTTGGAGTATCAATAGTCACATCTGTGCACGAGCCTTGATGAACTATGAGTGTAAACTTGAGGATCGGATATCAACGGGTTCAATATGGTGTGTGGGAGTTTCACAATTATACGTATGGGAGGAGATACGAGATACTACTTGCCGTCTTATCATCACCGATGATCTGTGAGCAGTTACTTTCTTCGGCCACATCAAGAGCTCGAAAACTTGAGCTGTGCGCGGATTCCACTGATTCTTGTGCCTCCATTGGGATTATAGAGCCCAGATATCCCTTCGAATGTTGGAGTACTTGCAGATACAAAGTAACGTCAGTGGTTCACGGAGTCCAACTTACTTAATCATTGGATTATCTGACTTCATCGCGGGACATTCCCCGAACCGCTAAGATGATTTAAGCAGCTTCTGTAGAGTCCATAACTTTCAACGAATTGATGGAACTGACTTTTTGTAGAGTACCACGATTCAAAATGTACAAAGCTGTTTTCAAAGCCACCCCTGAGAAAACCGGGTAAATTGTCCACCACTAATGCTACTCCTTACCATTTCCATAAAATGCGATTCTTTCGAATTTTATACCATTTTGCTCGAGGACTCCCGAGGCATAGTAAATTTGTGCTACTATCCAGAGTCCTCTAAGTATTGTGGGCCCTTAAGCTAATCGGCACTTCGCCATGCTTGCCATAATACTCCACCTCGGTCAGATCCTAACAACCTTATGACTTTTCCCAATTGTTTCTCGACTTGATCCAAGAAAAATCTTAGACTTGTCAAGAGACTCGAGACTTTTCTTTAATCAAGTACAAATAACCATATCGAGAATAGTCATCAATAAATGTGATGAAATAAAAATTTCACACAAGGGTTGACACATAAGGTCCACTTATATGATTGTGAATGACTTCCAACAGGGTCGGAACTCACGGATCTACTTGATTTTCTTTCTTATCTTGGTCATTTTACCCCTACAGCGGTCTGCGTATCTATAGTCATTTTAAGAGCGAGCTGAGATGTTAGTCTTTACTCAGCCTTTCTACTCTATCCTTAGAGATATGGCGAAGTCGTTGCCATATAATGCATAAGACTCTTCCTTAGGTAGTAGTCTCTTAGAAAGCAACCTTTTTCGGTAGTATAAGCGCGTATATGTCATTGGGGAGATAAAGCAATGTGAGTCTCTTAGAAACAACCTTTTCAGCCGTATAAGCGACGTATATGTCATTGGGAGATAAACTTAATCTGTATAATCCGTTGGACATATGGCCAATTACTGACCTTATTTGAATTAAGAAATATTGAAATAACATTACTTTTAATTTCAAAAGAGTAATCATATGAATCCAAACACGATACAGAAACTAAATTCCGTCTAAAGGAAGGTACATAAAATGTGTCTTTCAACATCAATTTAAAACCAGAATCTAGAACTAAGATCACATCTCCCACGAACATGACATCGGCCTTCGTTGTTTCCCCTTTGGTGAGCTTTCATTCATCCTTGTTTGGCTTCCCTCAGGTTTATGAATCCACTGTATGAGTAAATGCAACATGATTAGTTGCTCCACTATCCAGTACCAAGAGCTGGATGGTGCTTGGATAGGTTGGATTCACAAACAAGTGATAAGAATCATTACACCCATGGCCGCGGCTTGGACATCCAAGCTTTAAATTTTGCACACTCCTTCTTCATGTGACCTTAACTGACCAAGTCTCATCTTGGGAATTGTAGTTTGTCTTTATAATCCCAAACTCAGGTGGAAGGGTGTTTAGGGCTTGATGCACAATGCAAGCATCAGGAATGGTAACATTAAGAGCTTGGAGCTTCGTCTTTAGGTCTACCATCCTCGGGACGCAATCTACAACGGTATGCCATCATACTTCATGTTGAAGAGCTTTTGAAGAAGAGTTCCAACCTCAGCATTAGATGAAACTCGATTTCTAGCCTCTATGGCTGCCATCATTTCCTTAAGCGATGCAGTACAGTCTCTGGTAAACCACTTTTCAAGTGTTCTTGTATGGATTTCTTCGTTGTGTCGCGAATCCTATTGCTCCTTTCGGGTGGCATAGTCAGTTTTCTCGACCGTGCTAGTGGTTGTGATATCTGTGGCTTATCCTTTGTAAAGCGCGATCTTGAACATCCATGACTCCATTCAAATAAGTCCTCTTTCCATTTCTTGAAATTCAATCCGATGGGACCTCGATTGAAATGGAATTGCGCTCGGAAAAATTGGCGAAAAAATAAAACAAAACAATACAATTAGCATCGAATACTCCTTCACAGAGAATTACATACATTATCACATAATCACCTTTAGGCGAGAAAATATGACAATGCAGAGTTGTACACTCTCCACATGACAGCAGCCATGAGAACATATTCTAATCTTTCGTGAAATCACCACCTTTGGGTGTATGAACCACTAAGATCAGTCATTTCTCAAGCACATGCCATACATGTATCCCTCCATGAACTAACAGGATCACCTCCTTCAGGAGTATGATCACGTAATAAACAGGAGACATACCACCCTGATATGAGGCAGTATTTCTCGAGAGCCCGATCAAGTGTGCCACTTTGGCCCGGTCACAACGATTGAATCCTTGAAAATCACTCATACCGGGGATATAAACTTTATGTATCACATTGATATATATATGTAATATGATTATCTTTGTTCAATTCATTCTAGACAATGAATTTAGACTCTACGACCCTTATGCGGAGTGATATTCATGTAAGCTACCATATGTATTTCGGAAACCGTAGAAATACATAAAATACGTCTCAAAAATACCTAATTTCTAGAGCACAAAGGGTTCTATACGCATTTTCATATATGTAAAAGCTTCAAACATGCAAAGTGAATATACCACATTGTAGAGAATTTGATACGAGGTTCTGCGAGATGTAGATTGCCCGAAATGCCCTGCGCGCGCCCTCGTGCGCCACGGAAAGAGAATTCGTAGCGCGTGTGGCGGTAGCGTGAGCTCTTTGGGTTTGTTGGCCAAGGCGGGTCGATGTCGGTCGGGTCGTTGGCCAGATCGAGATGACATCATCATGGCGATCGCCGATCCGTCGGCGTCAGCGTCGGCGTGCGTCGGCCATCCTTCGCGAGCGGGTCAAGCGGATCGTCGCGAATCGGTTTGGCCGGATCCGGTTCGCCCGGCCAGGTCATCTTCGTCATCATGGCGTCGGCAGCCGATGGGCGAATCGGCGCGTGTCCTTCCAGCAGTCGTCTTCAATGCGTGTGGCGGCACATGAGGGCGCGTCCGGCCACCTCCGGCGACGTGCCACCCACCGATCTGATCGTCTCATCGTGTAGATTCCAAATATGCAAAAAAATTTAATTTTGGATTTGTAGAAAATCTCGGCCCGAATGAATGCGTTGAAGAAAACCCGAAAATAAACATATTCAGATTCATATGCTTTGAATTCTAATCCATGGTTGGCTCTGATACCAACTATAGGATACGATTTAATTAACCTAGATCACCATGTTAGAATACAAAACATAATTTTAATGGAGAGAATATGAATATTATGTACCTGATTTGGAATCCATTGAATGTCTTCTTGATGCGGAATTGATGAAGACCTACAAAAGCGACCTCCAGAGATCCTAGATCTTCTCGAGATAGCCCTTTGATGACACTGGCTTAAATGAGAATGCCTCTCACTTGGTTAGAGAAAAATCTCTTAGAATCTGTATGTGAGAATGATAATACGTATCCTTAGGGTTTGGGAGGGACTTGAGCCTTCTTTATATATTGAGTTCTGACCACGGGCCCTCTCATTACGGGCCGGGCCATACTCAGCCCACACACTTGCCAGCCCCATATGGTTTATTAAGAATCCTAATAATCTCAATTAATTAGACCGAATAAATCCAGTTAATAAATCCAATTAATAAAGCCCACTTTATGAAAATCTAACAGATATTTGAGAGTGTGGAGTCATTGCCATATGAAGAATCTGAGGGTCCAGCTTTTCGTGTCCATGAACGGTTGACAGTGAAGTATGAATCAGAGAAGCATATTTCATTGCGCGGGGCGGATCCTATTAACAACATGGTTTCGACTGCATTTGTGGCTTTGGTTTTAAACATCGGTATGAGATCCCAAGGTAGCAGTTGAATCGAAGAGGCTACAAAGCGAAGAAGAAAACAATACAAGAAAGCGAGAAAAAGGTTATCATTGCACTTCTTGTTTCTCTGTTTGGAGAAGAGTGGAAGCGAAATTATTAAGTGTAGATGGAAATGCATCTTGATAAGCAGTGGGAATGTTGAGAGGCGCTTGAAGGCCTTAAGGAAGGGTGAGAGTAGCATTTAAGTGGATCAAAATCTTTGTGAAGCCAATCCCTCCCCTATCTGTGTCTTAGCTCCGCCCTCTGGTTTTCTGCGTATTTATATTCTTCACGATTAATTACGAAGTTTTAGGTTGAAGTTCTATATCGATCAATATTTCTTAGTCGTGTAATTAGCTTGCTTGGATTTAGGAAAATATTCAACAGTTTCTTTCTTGTACCTTATATGTGGTAACACTCGAGATTTTCCTCTTCGATTTTTCGCGTTTGGTGAAACTTCAGAAATACATTATATTGTTGAACAAATTTCCTCTAGGAAGAGAAATATTACGAACGTTTTATTAGTGAGCATGTGAATAATATTGTTGTTTTCAGGTTTGTGTTTATTGTTTGATGCTAATGCTAGATACGCGATGAGTGTATTCTCCTTTTAAGATGAGATTTGAGCCTCTTATTAATTTTCTGCAACCTAATTTTGAGCAAAATGGAGCTTTTGTGAGCATGGAAACCTTCAGACTCTGGATAAATGTGACCACCATAGATAACAAAACCACCTTGCTTGTTTATCGATTCTATCTAGGAGGTTTATGTGTTGTTTCTTTTCAAATGGCAAATTTGGCATCTGTTACTTCTATTCAAAATTGTAATAAATAAATAATTGTTAGTCTCTTTTCTATGAAAGTATTAATTCTAAACTGATATATTATGCAAAAAGGTTGATTAATTTAAGAAAATGACAACTATATTAATTGTCATCTATTATTTGTGATGGTTTTTGCGTTCTATTGGAGATAATTATGTAGCTGCTGTTAGTTTTGATGGGTTTCATAACTTTCATTTACTCCAGCATTCCATTTTTATGTACAAGTTTAGAGCGAGATGATTTAAATTATGTGTAGGAGATATTGTTATCTTTTAGTGGATCAATTCTGATGGATGAGTTGATTCATCATAAGAATTAACTATACTAATTTAAATATTTATATATAATAACAGTGAAATTGAAGGCCCTTGAGGCTGTCTCGAGTAGTAATAGGGAAGGTGAACGGGGTCTCGGGTACTTGTAAGAATAGTGATCGAGATGTCGACTGAGTCCTTGTAAATAGAGTAGTACAGCGTTGGCATGCAACATGGAAAAAATAGAAGGAGGAAAAAAGAAAATAGAAGGGAGGAAAAAGGAAAAAGAGGTAAAGAGAAGGAAGATAATCATAATTAGGATTGGAGTTGGGATTAAAATTTAATAAAAATATTCGATGAGGCTTTGTTTGGAAAGTGTTTTGATTTTGGGAACATGAAATATTTTAAACATATTTTCTACGTTTTTTAAAATACGGTTTTAAAATTTTTTGGTAATAATTTATTTTTAATCATTTTTATATTTATATAATTATTTTTAAATAACTTTAAAAAAATGGCACTTGAAAACAACTAAAATATGTATCATATTTTCTATTTCTCTTTGTTTGTAGATTGTGATTGTGGCCTTGGCTTAGAAGTCCGTTGACTACGAATCAACCCGCGGAATACAAGTGGAGGTCGGGTTGCAGCGCCACTTTAGAAAATCGAGCGAGTCTCAGCATGCGGGAGCTCTACCCCAGTCTGAGGAGGAACACAATATAAACTGTCCCAAATCTGACAATATATGCAATATATATATCAATGTCTGACCCTTGGGCCCATCAGTTTGTCTTTCAAACACATATATCAAACTATATCAATAGTTTCAAGGTTCAAATGTTTTACTCTTATACAACATATATTAAAATACTTTCGAATTCTAATACATGTAAGTATCGCCAAAGCCCCGCTGGCTTTTCTTCTTATCAACCTCGAGCGAGCGGAGTCTTCCGCACGCTCCTGCACGAAGGGGATCCACGACGAGGTGAGCTAAAGCTCGGTGGGAGATAAGCCCTAAGTGGGCTCTCACCACCTAAGTGCGATTGCAATGTTCCAATTTAAGCGCCCATTCAAGCAAATGCATGATCCTACTTGAATGTCTACATGACCTTCGGATCAGGAGTCTCACCAGAGCTCTCTCACACTTTCGCCTAAGCCTTGTGAGTATTGTGTTATTAGTGGGCAACCCTCCGATGAATATATATCAATTGGGCCGCTCCGATGATTGATATATATTATTTGTTTGTGGACTACCCTCCGATGAATAAATATCAACTGGGCCGCTCCGACGGTTGATATATTATTTGTTTGTGGACTACCCTCCGATGAATAAATATCGCGGGTAGCTCACGTGGTTGATATATTATTTAGTTTAGACTACCCTTGATGATTAACATTTTAGACTACCCTCAGAGCCTTTTCTCTCTATAGACTTAATTCATGCACTCGCTCCTACATAATCCTAGAATTGTCCAGTGCATATGGAATGCATGTATGCCAGTTCCATTACAGTATAATCACATGCAAATATATAACATGAATATATTTACATAGAAATTTAAATCATACAACATGTTATGATTTTATCATTTCACACACACGAAAATTGTTGGCTCACTTGGGCTAATCAGACACAAAACACAAGCAATTCGATTCGAGTGCCAACCAAACACATAATTTCACGTGTTTACATTCTTAGAACCTTATTTCGAGAATAGTAAAACCCTCGGTTACTATTCCCGAAAAATCCACAATCTTCCGGTTCACTTAGTGAACCAGGGTTTCCACGACCATTTTGACCTCAATCAATCGTACACATCAACACACAAATACATGATTTCCACCAAAATCGCGATGGGCGACCAGAGTACCTGTTCTCCAAAAATTTTTATCAATTCGGTCCCGTGTTTTGGGGCCAGATCAAAAACCCTCACGGCCTCGAACAACCAAGAACATTAGTAAAACACTTAAAATGGGAATAAAACCCAAGTGGGAAAATCTGCCTCAAGGAGGGTTGAAGAAACTCCGTCCGGAATCACGCGTAGCCTTGTCCAAGCGTAAAGCGTTTTTCATACCGTAGAAGAGAGCCATGTGAAGCCCGGTTGGATCAGCGTATTTAGAAGGAGGTCCTTCTCTATAAAGTTTCCTCCATTTTTCGGCCCTGCGCTCCCTCTCCTCCAGCCCGTTTTCTTTATTTCCATTTGAAAGATAATCCTATTTTTCTTTGTGTCTTAAGACTTAAACTTTTCAAAATGGTAGATTGTATCCTTTTTCTAGTTTGATAATGAGCACTACCTCGTGCCATTTTCATTATTCTCTACCATTCATATGATACATAAGTACATGCTATATCATGCCTTCGTTGCATCGAAAAACATTTTACGGCACTCGGCAGATGCGCAAGAAAAAGCGTCTTGGAAACTCATTGTCTCGGAAAATTATGAAATTTTGTGCTAACTTCCATTTATGAGGCGATTCGATGGTACAATAAGTTTCATCATTTGAGATCTAAAGAATTAATTCTGGATTTGCCAATTTACAATTTTGTAATCAAAATTACGATTTTGCCCTTATTCGAAGTGGAATTTTCTGGATCTTCGTTGATAATAAAAAATAATAATTTTTTGTAGTTAAAATATAAAATAATGTATTTTTAGATAATTTTTTGATTTATTTTAATTGTCTTCTCTTGTTTTATAATTGTTTTAAAGAATGATTATAGATATGAGAAATAATTAAAACTAAATACTACATATGCCTGAGAATTTTATTTTTAAAATATTTTTAAGAATAAAGGAGATAAGGTGCACAAATGCGAGCTTTTGATTTTGCATAATAGCTTTTTTGGTTCCAAAATACTCGATGTTTACTTTTTGTGGCTCAACCATACCATATGCGTTACTTGGTACACATATGGACAAACGAGTGTTTAACATCGCTGACATGGAATGTCACATGTATATTTCTTAGGTTGTGTTCTATTGTTTGATTCTAATGCTAGATCCAAAATGCTGTGAAGCCAATCCCTATATCTGTGTCTTAGCTCCTTCCCCCAGGTTTTCTCTGAATTTTTGACTTCTTCCTAATTAATTCTGAATTTTAGGTTAAAGTTCTATATCAATCAATATTTCTTAGTCAACATGATGGATTTGTTTCTTTAATGAAGCTTCACTCATAATCTTGCTTGTTGCTGCGATCCTATAAGTTGTGTGTTGTATTCTTTTCAAAATTGTAATTGGAACAAGGTCGAATGGCAACTTTGCCATGTTTCCATTAACAATTTTAGGTGTCTCTCAATGATGTTTCCAAAATAGTTTTTCTAAATCATTTTTGGGAATAGCTCCTAAATGTTTGAAATAATAAAAAACTCTTAGAATTTAAATAAAAAATAAAAGTAAAATTAAGTCTACAAATTATTAGTCTACAAAGTCTAATACGATATAGAGTCTGAGCTAGCATCCTTCTCAGTCCTATTGTCCAAAAATCACCTTGGTACCTTGTTATTTTTAAATGAATTGTCGTAGTATCTTCAAACAAATTATTAAAAAAAAAATTATTTTCAATTAATTTGGACAATAATAGCCTAATATTAAAATATTGGAAAATAAGATTTCTTAGAGATCTGGTAAGTATTTTATGTGTGCAAATTTTGACTCATCAGCTAGCTCATTGGTTGGAGTAGTTATTTAGTTCGTCCTTTGTTTCTTGTAAGAAAGACTTGTGTAGAAATCATTTTAATAGAAATTAAAAACCGTTAAAGTCTCATAGCATATTCGCATATCTTATTTTTCGATTTGCATATTTGTTTCCCTAATTGATTGTGTAAACCTAAAAGGATTAATTGTGGTTGTTACTTTATGGCCTATAGGTAATGTTTACATGTGAAGAAGGGTGTTAAAGTATGATACTACTGTACGTATAAACCAAGTTTCCAACTTTCAAAAGGCTTTATAATTTAAAATGGTATTAAAACAATGAGTTTAACCACTTAGGAGTAAGTTTGATTCTTTTTTGTTCTAAAAACAAGGAGAATAAAGAAAACATAAGAAGAATACGTTTGGTTTCCAATTTTTTTTTATGTGAATAAACAAGAGACATAGTAAACTTTGAATTAAGAGAATAAGAACAATTTTAAGTTTTTGTGTTTTCAAAAAACCGATTCTCAAACGGGTTTAAAATAATAACCAACCAGAGACCATTACTCTTTGAAATAAACTTAAGAAAGGTTTTAATTGAATGAAGACTTTAAAATGGGTGAAGTATGAAGTTGAGACACCACCTATCAAAGTCATGAATGCATGTAAAACTACATGACAAGCTTCTTTAAGATTTTTTTTTATAGAGTTCTGGGCAAAAGACTTTAAAAATGGGTCAAGCATAAAAATTGACACTACCTATCAAAGTCATGAATGCATGTGAAACTACATGACAAGCTTCTTTAAGATTTTTTTATAGATTCTGAGCAAAGACTTTAAAATGGGTCAAACATGAAATTGACCTTGCTCGAAGTCATGAATGAAAGTGCTAATATGGGACAAGGCTGTTTTATTTTAAGATGATTTCAAGTTAGCAAGACTTTAAAATGAGTTAGGTAGGGGCAATTATTTAAGTCATTTTTGTTGTTCAATTCGACATTACCAATCAATGTGACACCCTATCCAGGAAGTCCGTTGACAACGTCGACCTAACGAAAACCGATTAGGTGTCGGGTAACGATACCACACCATCATGTCCCATTTATGATATCCATACTTTAACAAAAATCGGATAAAGTCTCCTGCAAATGCGAAGCTCTATCGAAATACAACTTTGTATAACATTACATCAAATGACCCACTCCCAGTTTCAAATATACCACGCTCGACCCATTCCAACCATACCACAAAAATACTATACATGATATGGTGATATGTTTACAAGAGTTCGATTATACCTCTTACAAAAATGATATATAACCCCAGACCTTGGACCTTGGCGAAATCTTGGATTACGGTGCCCATGCGTAGCTCGTCTTGTAAACGACTTGCTCGGCCTGAGATTCGAAGTAAACAAAACCCCATGAGGCGCCCAGGAGAAAAGTTGCTTTTCTTCTCCTCCCCTCTCTCTCTCTCTAACGTTTGGTCTAGATATTTACGCGAGATCTTTTTTGATATCTCACGAGATATATTCTTGATTTTTTTTTAGATATTTCTTGTATTTATACATGTGACAGTGGCTCCGTCGCGCCACTTGTCGCTGACCGTTTTCGCCCCAAAACAATTTATTTCGTCCCAGTTTTTGTTTCATCTATATTAAATGGACATTCTTTAAATATTTGACATTTTTCAGGATTTTTCTCAAAATCTCGTTTTCAGAGTTCACTCGACGCCCATCGTCTCGAAATTTGTGAAAATCCGATTGTCTCGAAATTTAACGAAATTCGCATGGGTGACTAGATTTCATGAGACGATTCCAACGGTGAAGTCCGTTTCGTCATCCGATATCTAGAAAGAATTCCGAAAAAAATTACCATTGTGCCCTTTCTAGCAAAAATTCAAATTTATAGGTTTTTTTTCCCGGGTCTTACAATCAAAGTCATGAATACACGTTAAAACTACGAGACAAGTTTTTATAAAGATGATTTCAAGTCCTTCAGTACAAACAAATACTTTGTTTATTTTCAATATTAGAAAATTCACACCACTTATCAATGTCTTACATTCTTAGAAACACAACCCTTATATATATATAAAAAAAAAACTTACCTTTTATTTTTAGAAATTCCTTGAAGGTTAACATTAGAAATAGTACAATTTTTAGTATTACAATTTTTAAAAGCATTTGTATTTTCCAAAAAAGAGAGATTAAATTAGAAGTCATAATATCTATTCAAAAGCTTAAGCTTCTTAGAAGTGATTAAATTATCATTTATCTATTTAGCTATTCAACATTTATTATTAGGAAATCTGCAATTGTGTCTTATTTATATGAAAACATGTTACTGCCACTTCAATGTCATATACCTTAAAATAAATACAGTACATATAAATTTTACTTTTAGCGAAGAAGGTTATCTAGGATGCCATAATCATTTCAAAAATTCTCATAAGATATTTAATACTATAATTTAATAAATTGAAGTCTATCTATTGTTCGATTCTTTTAGTTGATCAACATAAACTAGCGCGGTTCACAAGGATTACTAATTATGTGAATATTTAGTCAAGATTTTTTCATTACAAATAATAGTATAAATTTAATCTTTTAGTAAATTTCTATATGAATGATATGTATACAATCAATTTTGTATATTTTGATCATATCTATCTCCTTGATTGGATCACTTGTAATACATTATTGTCACCCTCTTTATATATTTGTAAGATATTTAGTACTATAATTTAATGAATGGAGGCCACGTCCCATAAATGTCTTCACCTACATCGAATAGGATATTGACATGGGTGACTAATATAATATGAATACTTAGTCGAGATTTCATGATACTACATGATAAATTTTCTACCCTAATGAACATGATATGTATCATAATTGAAGTGAATGTAATTGAAGTCATAAATTAAAGTTTTTAAAGATGTTTTGGAATTGAGTGAAGACTTTAAAATAGATTAATTAGGAGGATATTTTTTTTTTTGTCTTAGAAAAGTTGATAATACCTATCAAGTTGAGCAAATACTTTAAAACGGGTCAAGCACGAGTATTTATTTCGGTTGTTTTTTCATATTTTGGAAGTTGACGATACCTATAAAAAACCATGCATTCTATAAAAGTCATATATATATATATATTTAGATATATATATAACAACATATGTACAGGTAGTGTTTGAGAAATAGACTTCTTGTATCAACATTGAGCCCTCACTTAAAAAGAATTGTAATCCTTAATTTTAAACATGTTCTATTTGAAAGAGCATGGAGAAAAGGGAATGAAAAAGGAATATTTTTAATTATTTCCTATGTAATTGCAATAGTCTATTTTAATTAAAAATAAAAGTAATATTTAAATTATCTGCTGTAATTGTGGGTGTTAATTTTATAAAAAATAAGACTATTTTGATAGAAAATAAAAAGTGAAGTTGATATTACCTATTTTCAATTCCATTAATTGTAGTGGAATGAGGTAGTTAGATGTACACACACCCGACTAATGGGAATGCAGGAATGTATCACACTTAAGTTTATAAATAAGTGTTGCATCTTACTCACATGTACACCTGTAATAGCTTCATCTCTACCCGACAAAGATGGCCCATCAATATCCTTCATCCTACTCCTTACTCTCTCGACTCATCATCACTCCTTGCTTTTTCATATTTCTTCTTTTCCCTTTGTCTTCAATATCCATCCTTCCATGTCATTTCACCTCTGCCTCTTACTTTACCATTCTTATTTCAAAAAGTTGAACAAGATCAAGAAGCACTCGCTCTTCTAGCATGGAAGGTAAGCCTTGATAATCAAACCCAAGTTTTACTCTCATCTTGGTTTGGACGCAATTCTTGCCATCATTGGTTCGGAGTGGCTTGTCATAGGTCAGGAAGTGTCCGATTTAAACCTTCAGAGTTGTGGTTTGAAATTTACCTCCAAAATCTCGATTTTCATCTCCCCGACCTCCTTTACTCTTAATTTGACTAACAACTCCTCGATGGAACCATTCCAACCAATATTGGTAATATTTCCAAACTAATCTACAATTCTTGATTTTGGTTCTAATAATTTCAACGGTGTAATACCTAAGCAACAGGTTTTTAACATCACTTACCTTTCTATCTTTGGCTTCTAATAATTTTAAATTCGATTCTTCCTTTTATAATTTGAAAAGCTTAACTATTTTGCATTTTATGAGAATGAGCTTTGGTTTCATTCCTCGAAATTGGATTGTTAAGATATCTTAATGATCTTCGATTGTCGACTAACAATCTCCCTTTGGTCGATCCCTCATTCCATAGGTAACTTGAGAATTTAACCACATTGTACCTTTATAGGAACAAAGCATGCGAGTTCCATTCCTCGAAATTGAATTGTTAAGACTCTCTTAATGATCTTGAATTGTCAAATAACAATCTCAGGTCGATCCCTCCTTCCATAGGTAGCAGGAATTTAACCACATTAATACCTTGCTATAGGAACAAAGCTTGCTGGTTCCATTCCTCGAAATTGGATTGTTAAGTCTCTTAATGATCTTGAATTGTCAAATAACAATCTCTTGGGTGATCCACTCCTTCCATAGGTAATGATCTTGAATTGTCGAATAACAATCTCCTTTGGTCGATCCCTCATTCCATAGAGTAACTTGAGGAATTTAACCACATTGGCCTTCATAGGAACAAAGCATGCAGTTCCATTCCTCAAGAAATTGGATTGTCAAGATCTCTTAACGATCTTAGATTGTCATTTAATAGTCTCACTGGTACAATCCCTCCTTCCATAGGTAACTTGAGGAATTTAACCACATTGCATCTTCATAGGAACAAACTGTCTGATTTCATTCCTCAAGAAATTGGATTGTTAAGATCTCTTAATGATCTTCAATTGTCAACTAACAATCTCAGTGGTGCCCTTCCTCTGGAAATGAATAATATCACTCATTTGAAAAATTTGCAATTGTATGAAAATAACTTCATTGGCCAACTACCAGACGAGATTTGCCTTGGTATAGCACTTGTAAATTTTACCGCCTTTGGGAACCATTTCACGGATCCTATACCCGAAGAGCTTGAAAAATTGCACTAGCTTGAAGTATTCGAGTTCGACAGCGAAACCAACTCAGGAGATATAATGAGGATTTTGGTGTATACCCAAACCCGAATTATATCGATCTAAGCGATGGCACAATTTTTATGGCGAGCTTTACGAGGAAATGGGGACGGTGCAAACTAACACACTTGAACATCTCAACAACAATATTTACGGTGCCATACCACCTAAACTTGGGAGAGCCACTCCAATTGCGACTTGATCTTTCCTCGAACCATTTGAGCGGGAAGATCCCAAAGAGTGGGTATGTTGCACTGTGTTCGAATTATTTGCTGATAAGCAACGATCTTCGAAGCATTCCTTTGAAATTAGGAAAAATTAGCCGATCTTCAAACCCCTTGACACGGAATCGAACAACTTAGCGGTCGAATTCCCGAACAAAATAGAACTTCTTTGAAATTATCGTCCTTGAACTTGAGTGGGAATCGATTTGTGGATAGCATTCCCGACGAAATTGGAAAGTTGCTTAATCTTTGGAGTCTTGATCTTAGTCAAAATATGTTGACAGGAGAGATTCCACCACTGCTTGAAGAGTTACGGTACATAGAGACGTTGAATCTCTCCCATAACCAGCTTTCTGGCACCATCCCACACACTTTTGATGATCTGATTAGCCTGACATCTGCTGATATATCCTACAACCAGTTGGAAGGTCCTCTCCCAACATCGGCCAGCTCCATTTGAGGCATTTAGAAATAATAAAGGTCTGCTATTGGTATGTCACTCATCTCTCAAGCCGTAGTGCTAGTAGGAAGAGGCGAAGTTTTTATCTTGATCATACTACTCCTCATTGTAGGCACTCTGTGTTCTTATTCGCTTTTATTATTGGAATTTATTTTTCTTGTCAAAAATTGAGGAAGAAAACAGCCAAATCTACGCAGGCGTCGATGTCAAAGATCTATTTGCAATATGGGGACATGATGGGAATTGTTGTATGAGCACATCATACGAGGCCCGACAATTCCGGTTCCAAACATTATGTTAACCTTTGGAGGATATGGCGCATTTACAAGGCCGAGTTGCGAATGGAGTCGGGTTGTTCGTGAAAAGCTTCACTACTCATCAGATCAAGATGGTGGAGATATGGCTGATTTGAAGGCTTTCAAGCGAGATTCATGCTACAACACGGATAAAGCATGCTTAATATTGTCAAGCTTTATGAGCCGATTCATTTGCTAAGAACTCATTTTGATTTATGAGTTTATGGAAAAGGGAGCTTGAAACATTCTAAGCAACGATGAAGCGTAGAAAAACTTGATTGGATTGTGAGGCTAAACGGTAATGGAAGGGGTGGCTAAAGCTTATCTTATATGCACCATGATTGCTCACCTCCGGTAATTCATCGAGACATAACCCGGCAACAATGTGCATTAAGATTCGGAATATGAAGCCCGTGTCTCGGAGCCGGCCGCGGCTAGGCTTATAAAGCGAACTCATTAATTGGACTACATTTGCGGGGAACTTTTCGGTTATCTGCCTCCGAGGTACCATTTCTTAATTAGTGCGTTAGTTATCTTTGTATAATTTCTTAGCGAAGCGAGCATGATGTAATCTTCTTAATTTGCGAGAACTTGCTTACAAGATGAAGGTGGATAATAAAACGGATGTTTATAAGCGAGTTGCTTAACAATGGAGGTAATTATGGGAAGGCATCTGGTAGACTCATCTCATCAACATTATCATCCAGCATCCTCCCTCATCCTCATACCTCTTTACCGTTATTTGCTTGACCATTGGGTTGAATGATGTTATGGATGACGCCCTCACCTCCACAATGGATGAAGTGGGTGAGGCGAAAGTAGTGGTTCTGCAGTGAAGATAGCATTAGCATGCTTATGTGTCAATCCCAATCTCGGCCAACTATGCAGCAGTTAATGAGCACTCTCAATGCAAGGGCCACCACTATCGAAATCGTTTTCCATGATTACATTGGGTGAACTGCTTGGTCATGGAGGCAAAACTAGCTGATGGTCCTTACTTCTCCATGTGTTTTCTTTTTTTATCATCCAGAATCATTGATTTTATTAAGATGAAAATCTCTTTTTCTCTATCTCTCACTTTATAATTGATCTATAAATTGGTTGTGATGCAGCCTATGACTATGTCTCTACTTCTAAGGCTTGATCATCTTCGATCTGCTCTGTTTTTGGAGAGATCGGATACCTGTAGTTTCTGGAAATGAAGTGGGTCGTTCCTGTGTCAACATGTCCTATAAAGGGAAAACCATACTGGTATACCATAATGCGACATTCTTTTATTTTGGTTGCTAGCTTTTTCCTTCCATTTTTCAACATAGGGTTTTTAATTTGTTTGTTTCTGTTTTGGTCATGTTCTATGGTGATAGTTTGACTGTGGAATTCATCCAGCATACTCAGGCATGGCTGCTTTGCCATACTCAGGCATGGCTTCTTTGCCATCCTTCAACCATTGATGTCCTTTTGGTGACATAGTTTGTTCTTTTTCCTTGTTGAATATTGTAATGTTATTTATTTTTATAACTTAGTAATCTGCTGAATTGAGAAATGAAGTTTAGAGAATATCATTATTATTTTTGATATTGTAATCCTAGAGTATGGTCATTTTCTGCAATTTATTTATTTTTATTTTTTGAAGCAAATGGAATGAATTGTTCACGAATGAGTAAATTGAGAAAATAAACCACTAACATTAACTAAAGCATATAAGATTTGTGGAAAGCGGCTATAGAGCACATCTGTATCTTCTCTTATCGATATCGATCTTAGGAGCATTGCCGGATATATCTTGAAAGGAAGAGACTACATCTACCACCTAATTTTTATGCCATCTTACGAATAAGCTTTGCTTCTCAATGGTTTCTTCATTTAATTTTCCAATATTTCTTTTCTCAAGGAATAAGCTCTTGGAAATTCCTTTCTTTATATGAAATAACTTCCTATACTTGAAATCTATCCAGCATTTTCTAGTATGGCCTTGAGATCTTTTATTGCTTTGAGTAGATTTTCTTGAGCTGACTTTTCTCCATTTTGAATTCGAACTTGCATGGCTGATGAATGCTCTTGAAATGATCGAAAACACATCACTAGTTCAGTTATCTACTATCGTAAGCATTGTTATAGGAGTATTCTCTTTGTATTTGGATTGGAAGGATCACTCTCTATAGAAAGACCATTCACTGTGGGGTTCCTTTTACGGCCTTCTAGAGGATCACGGAGTTCTTTGTATACTTTCGTGCTTGAGGCAGAGAGCTTACAATAATCAAATCTATTAGCTAAAATTCCTTTGGAGAAGCCCCAAATATTCACCTTCTTTGATTATGTTGAAGTTCCCATTACTTTCCTCAGCATTGTTTTCTTCTCAGTGAATGGAGTTATGTTAATCTGCTTATCTCGACGACTTTACGGCCTTCTAGAGGATGCGGGTGTAATGTACTTTCGTCTTGGAGAGCTTAGGAGGCTACAATAATCAAATCTATTAGCTAAAATTCCTTTGGAGAAGCCCCAAATATTCACCTTCTTTGATTATGTTGAAGTTCCCATTACTTTCCTCAGCATTGTTTTCTTCTCAGTGAATGGGGTTATGTTAATCACATACTTATCTCTGAGCAGTATTGCTCTCACTACAAGAAAAGTGTCTTATAAGGACATTATTTTAGTTGGAACCAAAAAATTTGTAACCAAAATATCTTTAGTTTCATATTTTCTTTCGGCCCTTAGCTGAAAGTGACTCCATATATGATTAGGATAAATTGTAGTTGCATGCAAAGTGATCGTAAGGTAGTGGGACATTGAAATCTAAGTAGAGGGGCCAGCCAAGGGTGAGAGTGACAGCAAGAGTAAGGACTTTGCCTAATGGATTGTTCAAATATCTAGAAAAACATGATGATTTCGATTTCGATTTGATGCTATGACTATATCTCTTCTATTTTCCTTTAGTTTTTGCTACTAATTTGTATGAATTTCGATATTCTCTTGATTCCTGTGTTTTTTTGGGTTTTTGTTTGAGATTTATGTTCCAGTAATAGAAAATATTAGATTTTCTTTGCCTGATGGCTGTTGTATCAAGGGTTGTATAATTGAGAAACATATGTGATCCTTAGTATCTTGAGGTCATTTTTCTTCGGATCTAAACTTCTTCTTTTTGATTGATTTAGCGAATTAAAATATTTTAGTATTAGTCCAAAACACTACAGGAAAATTGTTAATTAAATGCATAAACTGGTAGTCCTTGAAGTGTTTGATAAAATGTTTGAGAGAGACAGAGAACATAGGATGGAACAGAGGAGTGTGAACTTGTAAATGTTCCAGTCTAAGGAATGACCATTAGATATGTTTATTATTTATGAATATTTTTAATCATTTGGTAGCATTTAGTGGCCATCATTTTCCAAGGAATATATAAGATAAAAAGAGCATATAGAAGAAGGTAAAATACCTTGTGGGGTTTGCATGGAAGTTCCCACCAATCTCCTCCATTCCCTTTAATGGTTCTTCTTCCTTTGAAGGTCATGTGATCAAGTCTATAGAAAACGAGCCATTGCTTCTGCTATTTGATTTACGCGTGATCAAGCCGTGGGAGGCATTAGGACTCTATTAATCTGCCCACATACTCAAGCTTGGCTTTGGATTCATAGGAACAGAATATGGAGAGAGAAAAATGGTATTCTTACTTGAAATACTAATCCTAGATTGCAGGGGCTAGAGAAGATTGTTGAAGTGATCATGAATACATGGTTGGAGGCTTTTGAAGGGCCTTAAGAGGTTCGTTCTCCATGGAAATTTTGGCAGAAAGTTATTTGTATGTAAGGATTGAGGATAGGATTCCTTCGCTTAGGTATCTGGGGACATGCTCCTTAGAGTTATATTAGAAGGATGGATCTTCAAGGCTAGAAGCTTGGAAGGCAAGGCATACATTGACTTCAAACATTAAAGTAAGCTTTCTGAGACGCATTGGAAATTAGTACGGACCACTGATATTCATGGCTAGTAATTATAAATATTGCCAACTAATATTTGCCCTTGTATGAGCAGAGGATTACGAGATTGATTACAACGTGTGTGCTGAATTTCTTCTTTTAGTATGCTAACTACATTTGGTTTAAAGAATATTTGCTAGGAATCTTTATGCAGTTTAGAGAAACCTAAACATCTAAATTAAAATTCCATTCCCTTTTAAGATTGCCTTTCTTCCATTGGTGTTTCCGTTAATTTCCCTGAGAAAGTATAATTTGTTCTAGATATACGCAATGCAATTGGCTTTAGCCTAGACTCAACCCCACAAACAAACCCACCATGAAACTGAGCATGCCATAAAGCTTATGCTAAGCTTCTACATGGTTCACCATAGTTGCTGGCAAAAACTATGGTGGTAGAAAACTATAATTCTTGACAAAGAAATTGTGAGTACTTATTTGTATAGTTAGACGATAATCATTTTTGGAACAAGCTTTGTTTGGCGAGTGTTGTTATCAATGCTTAAATATAGAATTTTGGTTGGGAAATTGTTGGTCTTATATTAGTCTATGGCGATTCGTTATTCCCAAAAAGTGCTAAATACAATAGAATTGGAACTAAAAAGCGTTTCATTATGAATGCGATCGATCCCCGAGAAGAACATTATCAATAAAAGACATATCTGAGCCCTTGAACAAATTTACATTTAATTATTTGTGCTTGTACAACTACATACCATAACTGTCAGCTACAATTGTGTGATAAATTAAAATAACTATAACGAGTTATTAAGAGACATATGCAAAAGTAAGATAAGTTTAGCCCAGTAAGGCATCCCAGTCGAGAAATCTTGCAATCCTTTTTATAAGCATAAACTTTGTTTCTCTAAGGTCCCACATAAATGGTTATGGTTTGATAAGACTGTCTAATAGGATGTCCCACATGAAGGGTCCAAATGGTGGTGAAGCATGTGAGCAGACATATATACAAATGATTACCAAGTAAATTTATAACAATGTTGTAAGTAAGAAGGTGTGGGGCTCATGTTATTTTCCTTATTCCAAGTATAGTGTACAAAAAGAAACGAAACACTATCTACGATTGTGCTATTTTATTGTTTGAGAATGAAAGAAGAAATTTAAGGGTCATAAGGTGGATAGCTGGCTTGCCTTATTTCACCATTCAATTTATCCAAATGAAAAGCCAAGGGTTTGGTGCAACATAATTTTACCCCAAATATAACCCTGGAAATGCCCACCTGTTGTTGGCGTCGGAGCTGGGGAGTCATCAAGAGGCATTATTGTCTAGCATGGATTGAAAATGACGGTGCAGTCTTTTCCACTAACATTTGGCTTGAACTTTGGCTGCAATTCTGGCTTCTAATTTCTTCGATTGACCGGAAGATATACCATTTAGTTACGGCCAGAGAATTGGCTCTATTCTAATCAACATCATATATCTTGGCTTGTTCTTGCAAAATCGCAACAACGTTGAGGACTTATCATCAAATGTTCTGCTTGAAGAAACTCTTTTGACCTTTTTATTGTATTATACCCTGAGATTTTCTTAGTGAAACTATCTTTCTACCATGCGGGTTTGGAATAAAGCTTCATATCTTCTAAAAGGCAAAGTCAAGGGATGATTGCTTCAATGTATGTATTCAAGTCTAACTACATGGATGATTGACAAATCCACTATTGGCTATATATTTTTGAATTGTCCTGAGCATATGGCTTTGTTGAATATTGGAGAGAACACTAGGGAGAGAATAAAAATGCTGAAAATAGGTTGACATAGGAGTCTAGTTTTGAGTATATTTCAACATATTTCTTGCCCTTTTCTTGCTAAGATCTAAAGAACCCAAACATATAATAGTGAAAGAAAGGCAGTGAATACTAAATTATGGCAACTACAAAATCATAATTGTGAATCCAACCCTAGAACAGGTATCTTCATTTTTTAATTTTCATTCTTCTCCCCTTCTTGATATTTTTCAACCATAGAACAGCATTTCCAAATGCATTACTGATATCGTGTACTGCATATTTCCTCTATTCTGCGAATTATGCGGCTGCGGCAGGATCGAAAGTGGTTTGAATTAGGGTTCACCTGAAACTAAGGAACATGCACTATTTTTGGCTAATATTGTATTGTTGATTCATGTTGGCCCCGAAAAGGAAGATTGAAGAAAAAAAAAATTTATGGTTCAATTTACTTTAAGTATTTCACAATTAGACTTTACGGCCCATTTTGGTTCTTGGGTAGGACTTTGCAATGTAATTTTTGTGATTGAAATATGAGATTTGGCTTGTTTTTAATCCATGGAACTTCCTGAATCTTTTGTTAATTTGGTTTGGTTTGGTTACCTATTGTTGATGGATAGCAATATATCTTTTCTTGAATTTTTGGTGGAGTAGATTCTTATATCTCCTTATGATTTCGTTTACGATACATCTAAAAAGATTCCACCTTTCATATATGGTAACAAATAGCGACGAAAAAACCATATATATCCACCCTTATAGCGCGTGACAAAGCACCCCATCTACATATCACCTTGTAGTAGCAACCAATAAAAAACCCCCATCTATAATTACCCTTATTTTAGTGGCAAAAAAATCACCCCATCTATATATCACCTTATAGTAGCGGCCAATAAAAATCCTCATCTATAACTACCCTTATAGTAAGCGGCCCGACAAATCACCCCATCATATATCCTTGCCCATAGTTGCGGCCATGAGTGGCTATTATAGTCACCCTTATAGTTCTTGGATGATGTTCATCCATAACCATCTCTTATAGTTGCAGCCAAGAAATGGCCCCCTCTGTAGTCATATCTTTTAGTTGCGGCCAAAAAATGACCCCAACCATAGTCCACCTTTAGTAGTGGCCAAAACTAAAATTGTAACTATAACTTATAGTTATACCCCCTATAGCCACACCTGGTTGCGGCCCATTTTCTTTGCATCTATATCATATGGTTGGACTTGATCTTACTTTTGATTGGGGTCAGTGACCCCAACTGAAAGCTCACTTCCTTGTTGTGTCTTAGTTATGTAGCGACATAATATAGTAACGATCATTTCATTCAGTATCTTGCATGTCTGTCTTCTTAATGAACTTTTGTCAATCATGAAACTTTTTAGAACTTTCATCTTCAGTTTTCCTTTTTGGTTATCTAGTTTACTTTCTCATGTAAAATTGCCCATGTTCTTTAGATGTGCTCTCCACTTTACTGCATTGTATTCTTAATGAACTTTTGTCAATCATGAAACTGTTTAGAACTTTCATCTTCAGTTTTCCTTTTTGGTTATTTAGTTTACTTTCTCATGTAAAATTGCCCATGTTCTTTAGATGTGCTCTCCACTTTACTGCATTGTAATGTGTTGCATTTCTTATGAAGCTTTCACTTGGATCATACTGCATCCCTTCCTTATTTCATGGAGAAGGTTGGCCATTTATTTAATTAAAAATTTATGTCATTACTTTGCCTAGAAAATGAGCTAAAATATTTGAATTTATTCGTTAGACCACATTGAAGGGCCAGATTCACATGACACATGCAACAAAAGGCTATCTACAAGTTTCTTTTGTCACGATTATGTGAAAATGAGCAAAGTTTTACATTGAAGATATATTATATGATGAGCAAAGACGTGCTTGCTCCATGGATAAAATTGAGGTGAGTTGATTTTTTTATAGATGTATGTTTCATTCTCCACTTTTTAGAGACTAGTAGTTTCCTCTAATTTCCTTTCATTGTCGGGATTGATTTTGAAGTAATCTAAATGCATCCGTTTCCTTTATTAGTTTGTAAGAGACTTAGGTTTAGGTCTTTTAATCTTTTATTTTACAGTTTTAAATTTTTGGTTAATGTTATCTTTAAAGTTTCATTGAGTACCTTATTCCATGGAAAGTGGATTTGGAACGACGGTATCCATGACATGTTTGTTTTGATTTCTCATCCTTCTCTTGTACTTCCTTTTTTGAAGGCCTGAAATGGTCCATGCATCACAGATTAGTTTAGATCTGTTTATTTGAGTTATTTGTTTGCTCACAATATTACATGTAAGTCTCTTGTGAAATTAATCTTTGCGAGAAACATCTACTACCTCATTCTTAAAAGCTTAAATCTTTCTACCATAGACATTCTTACCTGGATCATAGATTCTACCTGAGTATAAGTACTACTGTTTTAGATCTTCATCTGTGGACTTTGTTATGCACCTTCTATGAGATTAATTGGGTTTTGTCTTCAACATTGGAGATATTGGCAAATAATACTAATATAAGCGAGGTGAATCTATTGAATTTAATTGACTACTTCTAATATTGATTTTTTTTTTGGTGTGCGCTCCACACGACATTATATTATTGTCTGAATTTAGTTTTTCAAGCTTGTTATAAAGAACCTAATAAAATATAAAACTTGTTCGAAAAAAGGAAATGATATGGTGTGTGTATTTCTCATATGCACGAAATATCGGTTGCATATAATCCACGATGCATTCGCAATTTGTTTGGAGCATTTACAACAATTGACTTTAGATGTGTTGCTTAATTTTATTATCTCATTTAATATTTCTGTAACTATAAGTAAATTCATCTTACACGGGTTATTGATTTCCATCGAGACATTAGAAGTAAATGGAATATGATTTTGGTGTTTACCGCAGTGGGCACGTCCTTGGAAAATTTTGCCATGTTTATAGGCGATATTCTTTAGTGTTCGAGTACTTTGAAGACTATTCTCATGAAGAAGATTGTCATCTTTGTCTTTCTTTGAGAGATCAGTTCTCCCTGATATTTACATAACTAATTGAATCCACTTGTGGTGTGCAGCTCCATCAGCCTCGGAATGTGAGAGAAAAGTGCTTCACAGATGTCATCCACTCAACCATTTCTCAAGGGGGCCGTGGTTCTAATACCTGCATTTGCTTTAGGGCGTGCCCAAGAACTTCTCCTTATCCTTGATGAGTATTGGTCTAACCATCCTGACCTCCATAAAATCCCCATATATTATGCTTCCCCCCTTGCAAAAAGGTGCATGGCTGTTTACCAGACATACATTAACTCCATGAATGAGAGGATCAACCACTTGCAAATTCGAATGCTTTTGACTTCAAGCACATATCTCCTTTGAATAGCATTGAGAATTTTGACAATGTAGGTCCATCAGTGGTGATGGCAAGTCCGAGTGGTCTTCAGAGTGGATTGTCAAGACAACTATTTGAAATGTGATTCTCTGATAAGAAAAATGCATGTGTTATACCTGGGTATGTCGTGCAAGGAACGTTGGCAAAAACCATCATCAATGAACACAAGGAAGTTACTTTAATGAATGGTCTTACTGCTCCCCTCAACATGCAGGTCCACTACATATCTTTTTCGGCTCATGCAGATTTTGCACAGATAAGAAAATGGAGAAAACCATTGGGAGGTTGGCTGAAAAGACCCCAGAAGTTGGTGAAACTGTCAGCGGTTTACTAGTAAAGAAAGCGTTCACTTATCAGATAATAGCTGAGAAGCGGATCCCCATTAAGCGTGACATGGTTTCGACTCTGTTGTGGCTCACGGTTTTAAACTTATCAGTAGTGAGATCCCCAAGGTAGTAGTTGAATCGAGAAAGAGGCCACAAAATTGAGGAAGAAAACGGTAAGAAGCGAGGAAAAAGGTTGTCCATGAACTTCTTGTTTTGTTGGGAGATGGTGAAGTTTGGAAGAATGGGAAGCGGTGATAAGTGTGGATGGAAATGTGTCGCATCTTGATAAATAGAGTGGGAATCTTGGTAGCAGAAGGCCTTAAGGAAAGGGGTCTGAGTGGCATTCAGTGTCTCCAAATTCGATCCAAATGCCGGTGGAAGCCAATCCTCTATCTCAGGTCTTGGCTCCTTCCTCGTTTTCTTCAGATTTTTACATCTTCCCGATTAATTATGAATTTGAGAAGTTTTCAAGTTCTACATCAATCAATATTTCTTAGTCAAGGTAATTAGCTTGCTTAGTTTAGGAAAATATCTCTACATCGGAAGTTTCACAAATGCATTATATTGTTGGAATGTATTATTCTCGAAATTATGATTATCAATGGCTAACCCGAATGTTTTATTAGTGAAGCTTGAAACCTCAGCTACGTGGATAAACGGGATCACCCATAGATAACAAACCACCTTGCTTGTTGCTCGCCTATCTAGGGTTTTATGTGTTTGTTTTCTTTTCAAATGGAAAATTTGAGACCGTTACTCTATTCAAAAATTGTAATAAAAATAATTGTTAGTTTTTTCTATGAAAGTATTAATTCTTAAATCGATATATTATTCAAAAAGTTTGATTAATTTAAGAAAAGACAACTATATTAATTGTCATCTATTATTCTCAGGATGGTTGTCAAGGCTTATTCGAGATAATTATGTAGCAAAATTAGTATTGATGGGTTTAATAACTTTCATTTACTCCATTCCATTTTTATGTCCAAGCCAGAGTTTAGATGATTTTAAATTATGTGTAGGAGATATTGTTATCTTTTGCGGATAAATTTGATGGATGAGTTGATCTCATCACAAATTAATGTCTTAATTTAAATATTTATATATAATAACATACTGAAGGGGCCCTTGAGGCATGTCTCGTAGTAATGGGGGAAGGTGAATGTGGTGCTCGGTACTTGTAAGAATAGAGTGATCGAGATGTCAAGCTCGGGTCCTTGTAAGAATAGAATAGTACAATGTTGTAATACAACATGGAAAAAAAATAGAAGGGAGGAAAAAGAAAATAGAAGGGAGGAAAAAGGAAAAAGAAGTAAAGAGAAGGAAGATAATCATAATTAGGATTAGAGTTGGGATTAAAATTTAATAAAAATATTCGATGAGGCTTTGTTTGGAAAGTATTTTGATTTTTAGAACCTGAAATATTTTAAACATATTTTCTATGTTTTTTAAAATACTTGCCAAATTTTGGCAATAATTTATTTTTAATCCTTTTATATTTATATAATTATTTTTTAAATAACTTTAAAAATGAAAACGCCAAAATAACAAAATATGTGTATCATATATATTTTCTAGTTCTCTTTGTTCAGAATTGTTATAATAAAAAATATAATTTGCCCTTAAAAATATAAAATAATGTATTTTAGATAATTTTTTTTGATTTATTTTAATTGTCTTCTTGTTTCAATGTTTTTAAAGAATGATTATATAGATATGAGAAATAATTAAAACTCAAATATTACATATGCACAAAATTTTATTTTTAAAATATTTTTAAGAATAAAGGAGAGAAGGTGCACAAATGCCCGACTTTTGATTTTGCATATTAACTTTTTTTGGTTCCAAAATACCCTCGTATGTTTACTTTTATAGCTCAACCATACCTTGCCGCTACTTAATTACACGTATGGACAAACGAAGTTTTTAATTGTCTCGAATTTAGACTTTCCTAATTATTTCTTAGTCAACAGAATTAGTTTGCTTTTAAGGAAAATATCGACTTTGATCAACCTCGAGTTCCTGTACCTGGATCGTATTCATCATCTTTTTGTTTCTGTACTTTATGTGGTAAAGCTCAAGAGATTTTCTCTATAGGTTATGCGACGGTGTAAGCCTCTACAAATGCATTATCTCAATAATGCAGTTATTTTCCTTAAATTACTATCAATGCATAACCTGGAATGTTTTTATTAGTGAAGCATGTAAACAATATTTTTGTTTTCCTGGTTGTGTTTTATTGTTTGATGTTAATGCTAGATCTACTGAGGGATAAGATACACATATGTCTATGATGTTTGGCCATATGTCTAACTTGGCCTTTAAATATTTTTTTTTGGGTCCAATGTTGTCCATAACGTTTGTTCCATAGCTCAAATATGTCTTTACCTTAAACGGAGAATTGGGCATTTAACATTGTTGGCGTGTCACCCACACTAACAAATTTTGTTGTCGTGAAACCGAACTCAATAAAGCTCTTTATTAATCGAAAATCTCCTCCAAATTGCATCATATGAATCCCGATTTATTCTTGAAACCCTAATCTGCAAATTCCACCCGATTTTAATTCCCCCAAATTCTAGATGGTGAAACCATAATCCTAATTTGTTCCTCCACCAGAAGGTGAAATTATGGAAAACCCTAATTAGTGGTATCCATTATATCCCTCAGATGACCAAGTTGTATATAAACACAATATTTTTGTTTTCCGGGTTGTGTTTTATCTTTTGATGCCAATGCTAGATCTATGATGAGGGTCTTCTGCTTAAGATGAGACAGATTTGAGCATCTTATTACCTTCTACAACTTTTTGAGTAAAATGGAGCTTTTAAGTGAGTATGTAAATTCACACGATAAATGTGACCACCCATATATAACAAAACTACCTTTGCTTCACAGCTTCATTCCTATCTAGTATTTATGTGTTTGTTTTCCTTCAAAATTGTATAGGAACAAGGTCAATGGAAATTTATCATCTCACTATTTTTAAATTTTGTATGTTCGATGATGTTTCCAAAATAGTTTTCTACAAAAGGTATTGGTTGCTTACCGACATACATCAACTCCATGAATGAGAGGATCTACAACCAATTTGGAAAATTCCAATCCTTTTGACTTCTAGCACATATCTCCTTTGAAGAGCATTGAGAATTTTAACGATGTAGGTCCATCAATGGTGATGGCAAGTCCGAGTGGTCTTCAGAGTGGATTGTCAAGACAACCATATGAAACATGGTGCTATGATAAGAAAAATGCATGTGTTATACCTAGGTATGTCGTGGAAGGAACGTTGGCAAAAACCATCATCAATGAACCCAAGGAAGCTTTCTCAATTTTAATGAATGGTCTTACCGTCCCCTCAACATGCAAGTGTGTCCACTACATATCTTTCTCAAATTCTCATGATTTTGCAATGCATAAGTACGTTACTAAAGGAGCTTATGCCACCTAACATCATTCTTTTCCATGGAGAGGCCAATGAGATGAGGAGGCTCAAGAAGAAGCTTATCACCCAGTTTGCTTACCGCAACACAAAAATTATTTCCCCAAAGGCTGGCTCAAATGTAAAACCCGAGAAAAATTCAATTTTTCGAAAAAGGTAACGGTAATTCATGGAAACTAAAATACTTAGATCTCGATAACAAAGTGGATCACAACTGCTAAATCTGCCTCGCGAAATCTAGTGACCGTAAAAATTCTCAAGTGAATTCGAGATAGCCATAATATTTACAAATTTCTGGGTGATAAAATTGTAAGTACTTCGTGAGATTTAGATTTTTACTTAAAAACTTCAGTTTAAAATCTAATTAAAGTTCATTTAAAAGAATTGAATTGAAAAGAAATAAAATTTTTCGGAATAGAAATGAACCCGAATGAGACAATATAAACTATGTATCCAAATAGTAATAATAGTAATAATAATAATAATAATAATAATAATATAATAATATTATAATAAAAACAAAAATCATCAAAAGGACTGCAGGAGGCATTTTCGCTCAAGTAGAGGAGAGCTTGAGAGGAGAGAATTTTAATTTTATTATTTCTTTTCTTTACTTTTCCTTATCTATGAAAATTCTGGATCGTAGGTTTCGTTTCGGGTTAAAGGCCAAAGTTGATCTACGCGATGAGAGCTACGCGTGGACACCAAAAAGTTGGAGTTTTGATAAATTCCATGAGGTAGGGGTTTTATCCTACTTGAAGTTACACTTTGTTTAAGTGTTTTGTAATGTTTCGGTTGGTTTGAGGTCTTGAACGGTCGTTTGATCGGTCCCAAACTCAGAATCGAATTGTTTGAATTTTCGAGAATTTTTTGAGCTCATTCCGACACCCGTGATCGTAGGCTAAGGTTCGGGGTGTTTAAGAAAGCTTGATGTTAACATGATGTCACAATTATATGGAATATAATTGTGTGTATAGGCCTTTGAGATGAAATTGTGATTCTCATTTCAATTATATGGAATATAATTGTGTGTATAAAGTATCGAGATAAATCAGGATTTACTCAATTATATGGAATATAATTGAGTATATGGTCATTGAGATGAATTGTGAATTGCTCAAGTGAGCTAATTTGGGTGTTGTTTGATCCATATTGTTGAATTACATGTGGGTGCGAATTAAAATTTGGTAATGTTGCATAATAATATATTGGTATATATTGTATAAATGGTTTTGGAAATGGCATAATGTATTTTCATATGCACTGGTAATCTAGAATTTAGTGTGAGTATGACATGAATTTTCTGAAAATTCAACATGGTTGCGAAGGAATTTCACATGATGATTTTCCGGAGAATTGGTTGAGATGGGCCAATGTATCATTTCTGATGAGGATCAGATCGCTGGAAAGCTCTCACCAACCAATTCGCCTGAGGTAGTCCCACATTTTTACCAACACTGTAGTATATTTTCAAGAACAATAAGTTTTGTTTTGAAAATGATTATTTTCTACATGGCTTAGGCAAGTGTGAGTGAGTCGGTGAGACTCGAGACATGGAACGTGGCATTTAGACATTCAAGTAGATCACCTATTTACTTGAGTGTGTGTTTAAATCGAGCATTGCATATGCACCCTAGGTGGAGAGTAACCATTTAGGTGATTCCACTATCACGATAGCTCACCCCGTCGATGGAACATTTTTTCAAAGATGTGAAAGTACTGTACATTTCCGTTTAGAGACCGATTTGGAAGAAAAAGCCAAGTTGTGGCTTTGATGCTTGGATAATATGTATTAATTCGAATTTTAATATGTATGTGTATTAAGAGAATGTATAACTTTGACTATCGGATAGTTAATGAGTCATTTTTGATGAGTATTGGTTTACGGGCCCAAGAGGCCATTTTTACTGTGCATGTGTCTCATGAGCAAGAGACTTATAGATTTTCCACAGTCGACTCCGTAGGTCAACTGACACCTTGGCTAGCGCCACATCAAAAGACCCCGTGTTGGTGAAACCGTCAATGGTTTAATTGCAAAGAAAGCTTTCACTTATCGGGGATAATGGCACCCGAGACCGTGATCCCATTAGCGACATGGTTTCGACTCGCTAGGTCTAGCTTCTAAACACATCAGCCGTGATCTCAAGGCAAGAGAGTTGAATCGGTGAGGCCACAAAAACTGAAGAAGAAAACAATAAGAAAGCAAAAAAGTTTATCCATGCACTTCTCGTTTCTTTGTTTGGAGAGAATGGGAAACTGGTGATAAGTGTAGATGGAAATGTGGCGCATCTTGATAAACAGAGTGGGAATGTTGAGAGCAAAACTAAGGCCGTGGGTATAAGAGAGAATATCACGGATCCAAATGCGAACACCCACTGACTCTAGCCCAGGTTTCACTCGATCACCCGACACTCATCGAATGAAACACAACACATTATCGCACTTACATTTATTTAGTTTAAGATCAATATCGACCCAATCAAACATTACATCAACTTTTCTTTGTACCTTATATGTGATAACGCCAAGAGGATTTTCCTCTTCCGATTTTCTCACGACGGCCGAGCTTCACAAATGCATTATATTGTTCAACGTAGTTATTCCACATAAATTATTATTATCAATGAACCCGAATGTTTTATTAAAGGAAGCATGTGAACAATATTTTGCTTTCCTAGGTTGTGTCTCTATTGTCTGATGCTAATGCTAGATCCAAAATGTCAGGAAGCCAACCTATATGCCTGTGTTTTCTTAATTTTAGACTTTTCCTACTATTTCAGTCAAATATAATTAGTTTGCTTCTTTAAGGAAAAATATTCGACTTTGATCAATCAAAGTGTATCGCACCTGAGGATATGCGAATCACATAAGGCCGAAGGCTAAATGGTCGGGTTGTTGTGAAAAAGCTTCACTACTCATCAGATCAACATGGTGGCAATATAACATTTGAAGGCTTCAAAAAGAGAGATCTATGCTCTAACACATAAGGCATCGTAATATCGTAAAGCTTTACGGTGTGTTTCGGGCCTATTCTTACGAGAACTCATTTTTAATTTATGAGTTTATGGAAAAGGGGAGCTTGAGAAACATTCTAAGCAATGATGAAGAAGTAGTAGAAAACTTGATTGGATTATGAGGCTAAATGATTGTGAAAGGTAATAAAGCTTTATCTATATGCACCATTATCGCTCACTCCAGAATTCATCTGTGACATATCAAGCAACAATGTTTTGTTAGATCTGCATTACGAACCTCATGTCTCGACTCGCAACGACTGTGCCATAAAGCCTGACTCCATCTAATCGGACTTCATTTGGCAGAACTTTGCTATAATGCCTGTATCATTTTCTTAATTAAGGCCTCGCTTAACTCTAAACTTCCTCCATATATACAGTACCATTTATAAAACCGTTATAATTTCTCTAGAGCAAGAAAGATTATCTATCGAACGCTCTTTCGTAGTAACTCGGCATACAATGAAGGTGATAATAAAACTATGTTTATAGCTCTGGCTGTAAATAATGGAGTGTACTATGGTAAGGCATCCTGGAGAACCTTATCTCATCACTCAAGTATCATCAGCATCCTCCTCATCCTCACCCTCATTACCGCCATCACACCATCGGGTCATTGAATGATGTTATTGACAAGCGCCTCACCTCCCGTGGATGAACGGGTGAGTTTCGGCGTACGGGTAGTGAAGATAGCATTAGCATGCTTATGTGTCAGATCCCCAACATCGCCAATCCATGCAAACAGATTGACAGAGCACCTCACGGCGCTCACCACCGTCGAAACCGCTCCATGATTACATTAGTGAACCGCTTGGTCATGGAGGCGAAATCCAGCCGCTGACGGTCCTCACTTCTCCAAGTGTATTTTAGTTTTATCATCCAGAAATGATCGATTTTATTAAGACGAAAAACTTTTCTCGTGTCTCGCTATAATTGACCCATAAATTGGTCGTGGATGCAGCCTATGACTATGTCTCTACTGGTGACTCGATCATCTTCGATCTGGCTTCTGCTAAGAGATCGATACCATTTGGTGACAATTTATGTTCTTTTTCCTTTGTCAATATAATGTTATTTGTTTTATAACTTAGTAACTCATTGACTGAGAAATGAAGTTTAGAGAATATCATTATTGTTTTTTATATTGTAATCCTATGAAGGTCATTTTGATATTGTGGGGCATTGTTAGCTGCACTACTCGTGATTAGAGGTTTATTGTTCCTTCTAGATGATGCAAAGTTAATATCTCCACTCTCCTTTGCATCTATGTGTAAAGTGTCCATATACTCACACTTGAGTCATGTATTGTATTTGAGAGCCTGAGAGGCTACATTAATCAAACAAATCTATCAATAAATTCCTTTCTGAAAAGCCCAATCGTCTCGCCTGATTATGTCAAGTTCTACTTTCTTTCCCCGCATCGCTTTCTTCTCCGTGAACGGGCTTGAGCGTTAAACACATACTTATCTCTGAGGAGTGCTCTTAGTCAGGAAACGGGTTCATTTCATTCAAGATTCGCATGTCCTGGGCCTTGTCAATGAACTTTTTCAATCTTGAAACTTTGAGGAACTTTCTTCAGTTTTCCTTTTGGTTATCTACTCTACTTTCTCATGTAAAATCACTGCTCTTTAGATGCTCGGGACTTCATCGCATCAGAATGTGTTGCATTTCCCGTGTTTTCACTGGATCATGCTCATCCCTTCCATATTTCGAAAAGGTCACATTTATTTATAATTAAAATTTAGCGATTACTTGGTGCTATAAATTAAGATAAAATATTCGAATTTGTTCGTTGTAATTCACATTCAAAGGGCGAGTTCTTATGACACATGCAACAAGCTGCTTTTTGTCCTGGACATGCAAAGAGCAAAGTTTCACCAAGATAAGGGTCAGATGATGAACAAGATATTCTTCGCCCGTGGATAAAATCGAGGAGCTGAATTTCGCTTCTAGATATATGTCATCCTCCCTTTTAGAGACTAGCACAGTTTCCTCTCATCATCCGAACGGATTTCGTTAATCTAAATGCATCCGTTTTCGCGATTGGTTGTAAAGGGACTTAGATTTGGGTCTTTAATATTTTTATTTTCTCGGTTTAAATTTTGGCCAATTTTATCTTTTAAGGTTTCAATGAGTACCTTATTCCATGGAAAATTGGATTTGGAAGAGAACAAAGATCACAACATCGAGTTGTTTTGATTTCTCATCCTCTCTTGTACTTCCTTTAGTCTAAATATCTATGTATCGTAGATTAGCTTAGATCTGTTTATTTGAGTTCGCAGTTTGCTCTAATGTTCTATCTTGGGTCTCTTATTCGAAATTAATACTGCAGAAACATCTACTACCTCATTCTTAATCTTAAATCTTTCTACCATAGACATTCTTAATCTTAAATCTTTCTACCATAGACATTCTTACCTGAATCATAGATTCTACCCAAGTGCAAGTATTACTGTTTTAGATCTTCATCTGTGTACTTTGTTCTTCACCTTCTATGAGATTAATTGGGTTTTGTCTTCAACGTAAGAAGGTTTCCGCAACAATACTAATTAGTCTATTAAGATTAAATTGACTATACTTCTAATATTGGTTTTTTGTTGTGCTCCACCACAGCATTATATTATTGTCCTGAATTTAGTTTCAAACTTGTTACATAACCAATCTAATAAAATATAAAACTTGTTCTGAAAAAAAAAGAAGCAATATGGTGTGTGTATTTCTCATATGCCAAAATATTGGTTGCATATAATCCTGCAAGGTTGCAGACTGTTTAGACATTTACAACAATTGACTTTAGATGTGATGCTTAATTTTATTATCTCATTTAATGTTCCTGTAACTATAATTAAATCCATCTTATGCAGGTTATTGATTTCTGATGGGGATATAGAATTGGACCAAGTATCCCACTCGCCAACCCGATAGAGCAAGGGGGTCCCTGCCCCGCCCATGTCCTTCCATAGCAGCCCAAACAGAGGTCTGGCTCATTAGGCCCAAAACATGTGATTTGGAAAAATGGGGAGGCCCATACTCGGTCAGTCAACCCATATCCTTCCAATAACAGAAGATAGAAGAAGTCCCTAAAAGATATCCTACTCGGTCTAATCAAACCTATTATAAAGGAAAGAGAAAGCAATAGAAGACCATCAGTTGAACATTCTCCAATAAAGAAGGAGGATTATTCCAAATAAACTCCTTTGACTAATCCATTGCTAAATCTAAGACTGACTATGTGAGGAAACATACCCTCCAATGGGAAAGACCCCGAGTCACCGCCCAAACTGGATCAATATCCACTACAAATACAAGGCCGCTCCACCACTGAAAGGTACGCCAATACTAAACAATCTACACCTTCTCTCTTTCTCTTAGGAAGAATTCGACTTAGTGACACTGAGTTCCTAGCGGCTTCGACCCTTCTTTCTAATTCTTCTCAGAACGTATCGCATACGCAGCCCGTATCAACATTAGCAAGAATCCTAACCCCCAAACGACTCCCGCATCCTCCGGGGCCTCAGCCCCACCACGTCCTCTGGCCCGACCCAAATAGACCCTCAAGACGCCCAAATCTTGGCCCGGCTTGAACAAAGGCATCATCAGCCACGCCGTCAGGAACGAAAGTTCCTCCATAAACATAATTGATTCCTCAGTTACTGATGGTATCAACAAGGAATACAAGCAGGAGTAACACTAATCCGCCGAGGATGCGGGATCCACCAGGCGATATGAACAAAGAACTTGCTGGGATCTGCAAACGATGCAAGCCAATACAAACGGAAGTGGAAGCGCCGCTGGCCAACCAAATACCGGGTCGAAGAATCGAGCGCCTTACCAGCAAGATACAACATCACCGTGGAGACACTACAAAACCCAGAATATAACCTCCTCCCCCACGAGGAACAACTTGGTCGAGACATTCCCCGAGGCATCGGCGTATGTGAGTCCGGCCAAAGCCAGGAGGTGGACCATCAGTCAGTCTCAGCCGAGGAGGAAACGGTTATACCAGAGGCGCTCGTGAACGAAGCGCCAAATCACCCTCAACTAGAAGCAAGGGAACAGTCATGGGAGCAGAGGTTCAAAAACCTTCAACAAGAGCTCATCCGCGTGAAAGAAGTGGTGAAGGGACGAGCCCCGGATACTATGGATACCTGTGCAAAGAACGGAATCTCCCTTCACAAATGTAGGTGCTACACTTTCCCTTCCAATAAATCTCGTAATGCCTCGTAGAAACATTCGATCGAAATAAAGATCCCGCCGATCACCTTAATACTTACAAAATCAGATGGAGCCGTACACAGAATAGGACCTCGTAGCGATGCAGGCGCCACTACGCTCAAAGGCCAGCTTTGGCCTGTCTCACTAGAATTCCTTCCATCTATCTCGTCATTCAGTGGAACTAGTCAGTTGCGCTCCTGCCTCCCACTCCCCATCTGAGCTGGGACGCATGCAGTGCCGAGCTACCATCTATTGGACCATCGTCAAGGATCGCAGAAAGTTTGAAATCTCAGGCAGTACAAAGATTCAACGCCGAGTCCTCAAGATAGGACGATTCGACTAAAAATTCGCTTGTCACAAATTTTCATCACTGGCCGGGCGCATAATCAAAGGGACCGATGTTCTCTATCAAGAACCTCAAGCCAGCATGGCCGAGGTCCTCGCCAAAGGTAAAAGCAGCATAAACGGGCGCAGGAGGCCCTCATATCAAGAAGGAGAGCTCCTCCGCCGCAAAGAAAAAGGGACGCATAGACAGACGACGAGGCTGGAGCCCCAAGACAGACGAACAGAGGAACCATTGCACGTAATCCGAGCGATCCCCTAAAAGGAGAGGAAGTCTCAGAGACCGTTTGGGCCCACGGCAAACCGAAGGACGACGACATCACCCGTCACAACACTTCACTCCACTAACGGCCTCAGTATCACAAGTCCTGCATGAGGTGCGAAACGAGCAATTCCTGAGATGGCCGACTCAGATGAAATCAGATCCCGCGACAAGGATAACACCAGCATTGCTAGTTCCATTGTGGACTATGGCATCGTGACGGACAACTCAGATACAACTAAGAAGAGAAATAGAATATTTGATAACGCTGGATATCTTCAAGCGTTTGTCTCCGGAAATCCAAGCCTTAATCAAACCTAAAGTCAGCCCAAACCATAACCCGATTTCGGGCCAAGAACCACACCGGGCAGTAACTGCTCAAAGACCAAGAAATTTCGAGAAATCCATGGATCTCGGAGGATTGGCCGGAGAGGAGAATCTAGTTCACTCGAAAGGCCCACCTACGTAGCATAAGATCACCCGATACGGGGGAAATACAAGGTACCCAAATTACCACCTGACGACACTACCATCACGCCTCTCGACTCGGATCTCGAAGGGTGCAACACTCCCATGACGGTTCGCTGGTAGTTCAGCAAGAATCGTGGCCACAACGGTTCATCGGGTTTTGAATTGATAATGAGTTCAATACATCATCTTCGCATCACCTTCGATAGAATGGTACTGAAGAGGAAAACTGCATTCCCGTCTGGCACACATATGCTGGATTTTCAAGAGAGGAAGGTATTACAATTGGCCTCGGACCAACCGGGTGTCGACTATGGGAACCCCCGCCGTGCAACGACGACGCAAGGTTCCTTATGGGACGCCCACGCCCTATAATACGCCGCTAGAAGACCCTCCTAACGCCTATATAAAAGCCATCCCCGGCATAAATTCACATGATAATCAAATTCCCAAATAAAGGAATGGGCCTGGACGGTCCGAGGAGATCACGGTGGCCAGGAATGCTACACAAATTTCCATGAAACAAAGAGCGGTCGACTGAGTTTAGACGAGCCTGACATGCTGGACGAGGTACTCCACCCCGCCGAACCCCCGTAGAGGAATTGGAACCAATATCGCTGGATGACGACCCGGAGCATCTCGCTTACATCGGATCTAAATTAGCGGAATACCTCAAAAGCCTCCTCACTCAGTTTCTGAGACAAAATAGAGATGTTTTTGCATGGAAGCAATGTATACTGAGAATCGACCCCACAATGATCACTCATATCAACACCAACCCCTCCTTCTTGAAGTCCCAGCCAAGCAAAAATTACAAAGTTTCGCCAGCGGCAAAAGGCCATCAATGAGAAGATCGGCAAGTTCTCCAAGCAGGAGCGATAAGAGAGGTGGAATACCCCGAGTGGCTAGCTAACGTTGTACTGGGCCAAGAAAGCTAATGGGCAAATGGCGACCGTGATCGACAATCGACATAAAACAAAGCATGCCCGGGCGACGCCCTCCGCCACAGATCGACCTCATCGGATGCCACTGTAGGGCAATGAACTCCTTAGTTTCATGGATGCATTTTTCCGCTACAATCGGGATCAGCAATGACCCCGGACCAAGAAAGACTTCTATTCGTCACAAGACATGAACCTATCAAGCATTCTGCACGCTTGGACTCAAGAATGTGATGACCTACAGAGACTAGTGAACCGAATGTTCCAAAGGCAGATAGGTACAACAATGGAGGTATACATAGACGACATGCTGGTAAAGTCCACTAAGTCCGATCTCCATGTCACCCATCTCTCTGAAGCATTCCAGATCCTGAGGAATTATAACATGAATAACCCAGTTTAAACAGCTTTCGTGTCACTGAAATTGCTTCATAGTTAACCACAGGGGAATTGGAATAATCCATTAAATAAAGCGTTGCTCGGGATATGCCATCGCCTTCCAGAATAAAGGAGGTCCAAATTACCGACAGAAGGGCTGGGTACTTTAAGCCGCTTTCGCATCCGCAGCGAGTGATAAATGCCAGCCTTTCTTCCAAGTTCAAGAAAGCCTTTCGACGAAAATGTGAAGAAGCATTCACTATGATTAAAAACATACCAGTAGTTCTTCCTCCCATTCTAGTAAGTCCCACAAGGAGAACCTCACTTCAGACTTAGTCGTGACGATTTCAACCAATGCAAAGATCGCCGAGACAAAGAGCGAGTCCAGCACCCAAGCATTACTGCAAATGAGCTCTTGAGAGAGCTGAGGAGAGGTACCCGAGAATGGAAAAGTTGATACTTAGCACCGGTGACTGCAAACTAAGCTCGTCCCTATTTCCGTGCTCACACCATAGAAGTCCCAACTGAGTACCCAATGAAGCAAGTATTACACAAGCCAGAAGTCTCCGGAAGGCTGATGAAGTGGGCCATAGAGCTAAGCGAGTTCGACATCAGGTACAAGCCAAAAACTGCTATAAAGGGACAGGTCCTAGCCAGCCTGCCACGAATTAGCCCGACAAAGCTTACTGAGCCCACTCGTTCAGAGGACGACCTCCCCATATGGAAACTCTCTGTAGACGGAGCCTCAAATGCACAGGGAAGCGGAGCAGGCTTAATTCTGACCTCACCAGAAGGAATAGACATTGAATACGCACTCAGGTTTGGTTTCCATGCTTCCAACAACGTGGCCGAGTACGAGGTCAGCATAATAGCCTCAACCTCACCCATTCATTGTGAGGTCGACGTTTAGAGGTCCATAGTGACTTAACCGGTGGTCAGCAGATCAAGATACATACGAGGCCAAAAAGTGAGACGATGGTTCTATATCTCCAAAAGTCCGTGATTTATTAAAAAGTTCTTGGCTGTTCAGTCAAGTACGTCCCCATACCGTAGAATTCCCCGAGCGACGCCCGGCTAAACTAGCCACGCCTTGTGAAGATATCTACGGTCAACGCCCCTGTCGAATACCGTTGAACCCTATTGACCTTTACAAAGATGATGACCGCCCCGCAGGATCCTCGCGCCATGAATGGACCCTATTCGGGATTATATTAATGACCTAACCCTACCGCACGAATTCAAGGAGGCAAAATTAAGATAAGAGTGAGGTCTTCAGTTTACCAATCACAAGGGTAGACTTCATAAGCGAGGATTCTTCACACCTTTCCCGAAATGCAGGTTGAAGGAGAAGACACCGAGTATGTGCGAAGGGAAGTACACGGCGCATGGGCGCGAAATCATAATTCCAGCCTCGAACGCGAAGCGTGAAAAGCCTCGGCGCGCGATACCACCGGCCTACACTTAGCACGCGATCGACCTAGCTAAGCAGACGCAGACCGCTGCGAACACCCAAAATATCACGCCAAGTCGGGAGCCCCTAACGCCAATCACACCCGCCCTTCCAAGACGGGCCTGACATACGTGGTCTCGCCATCGGGCAAGGGCCAGGGCCAATGTAAATTTATAATCGTCGCGTGATTATTTCACCAAGGGGCCGAGGCCGGCCTCACTCCAATTACAACGTAAGATACACCAGGTGGCGAACCATCATACGTTCTAATCCCAAGAGCCCTAGTATCGTATAATGGAAAATAGCTTCGACAACACCAAATTGGGTGGATTTTTGTGCTGAAATGAATTAAAAATTATTACTCGTCACCAAGACTCCACAATCAAACTGACAGCCAAGTCACCATCGAACCCTTAAAGCTGCCTCAAGACTGCCGAAGATCTAAAAGGAGATCGTGTATCACCTCCCGAGGTACTACGGGCCTACAGACGACACAAGTCACAAGAACCCGGAGACTCCATTCGTCTCTATCCTTCGCACGTACAGCAGACTCGTCGAGGTCAGGAATAAAGTTCCTGTAGTCGAGCAAGACGCAAGAGCTAATGATGAGGCCCCCACGCCCGAACTTAGAACCCCGACGAAAAGCTGACCCGTGTTCTACAAATGCATAAAGGAGTATCAAAGAAGACAAATGTGTACTCATAACTGCAGAGTCAAGCCCAGGTTACACGGGGATTCGTCTTAAAAAGCTTCGCCAAAGAGGAGTGAATCCAACATAAAACTGCGCCTAATCGAATGCCCCAAGCATAATAACCTCGAGTCATCAGACCAGGCAATTATGAGCTCCAAACAGAGGAGGGAAAAATCTTACAACATACATGGAACGCGGAGCACCTGAAGCGTTTTTACCAGTAGGCACCGGTTTGTAATAAAACCTTATCAATTCTTATGTGACGAGTCAGGCACACGCGGGTTATTTAGTATCTCAAACAGTCCGATATATAAAGAAACATACACAATGAGAAAATTCATAAAAGTCTCTCTTTATTTCAAATGAATCATATTCGGTTACAATCAGTGGTGTCCTGACACATCTCAAAACACTCGCACAAGCAATTGCGCAAAAAGGGGAGACAAAGGAGAAAGACAGAATAAAGAAAAGAGGTGATAGGAGAAAAGAAAAAGGAAAAAGATGGGATGAGGAAAGACAGAAAAGTGAGCATGGTGATGAGAAAGTCAGGAAGAAGAAAGAAGGAGAAAAGAAAGAGGGAGAAGCAGGTAGAAAGGAGGAGGAAGAAGATAAAGAAAAATACAGAGCAAAATGCAAAAGATGCACCACCCTCCGGACGCACCCTAGCCAAAGCTAGGGAATAACATGACTTACAAAGGGGAGACTAGTGGAAAAACACAACTCCCACACATGAAGACTCGTAGCACATCCAAGGCCAGAGGAACCTGAAGGCAAAATGAACATCAGCATCCATCCCAGCAACTTCAGATCCACCCACTGTGAAAAGCAAAACATAAAGGATAGAGGCAAATGTGAGCTACCCATTTATAAGGAGGCCAAAGAGCTTGAAAATCCACGCTATCGTTCCAAATTCCCCATAAATCAGCATTAATGACGGTTCGCCCCCTTTTCAAGGACATGCGAGGCGTTTCAGTTCACCAAAGCTCTTCACATACTGAAAATCATGCGGAGCGGTTCATTTCACCAAAGCCCTTCAAGATTGACCGAAAGTCACGCATAACGTATCTACCACCTGACGAGTTCTCTACTGCAGACAGCCACGTCGTCTCAAGAGTCGTACTACCAAAGCACACCATTCATTAACGCCACCGTTATTACGCGCTAGATTCGGGGCCGTCACTGACGAGCTCCTATCGAGACAGCACGCCGCTCAAGAGTCGTACCACCAGCACATCGCCATCTCGGCCAACGCCACCGCTGGGTCAAAGCGCCCGGGGAGCTCCGGGCCGTCGCTTGGACGAGCCTCACTGCACAGCCACGCTCAAGAGTCGACCAGCCAGCTACATCGCCATTCCCATTAACGCCACTCAAGGCCACGCTCAGAGCCCTGGGGCCAAGCCCCTTCGACGAGCTCCTCTACTGCACGTGCCATGCCGCCCAAGAGTCGACTCACCAGTTACATCGCCATTCTACAACGCCACCAAGGCCACAAAGGTCAGGAGCCCAAGTACTCACTGACGGCTCCTTCTACAATTCACGACGAGGCTCCGTCCTCAACCTCGTAATCGACGAGCCCTATTATTCACAAGGATCCAGCCCTTCGCCGGCATCTTTACTGCATCGCCTTCTCATAATTCATATCGACGAGGCTCGTCCTCAACCTCGCAATGACGAGCCCCTACTATTCGCTAATGACGAGCCCTTCGCCGCCTCCGCATGCATTCCGGCCCTTCTTACAATTCAGACACGAGGCTCGGGCCCTCAACCCGTAATGACGAGCCCTACTCATTCACAAAGTGACGGCCCCCGCCGCCTCCGCATGCATCGCCCTTCTTACAATTCATATCGACGAGGCCTCGTCCCTCAACCTCGTAATGACGAGCCCCTACTATTCACAAAGGACGAGCCCTTCTCACGAGATTCGCACGCACGGCCCTCTTACAATTCATATCAGACGGCAGGCTCCTCCCTCAACCTCGTAATGACGGTTCCTTACTATTCACACACCGACGTTCCCTTCGCCGCCCTCCGTACGCACGGCTCCTTCTTACACTATATCAGAATGGTAGCTCGTCCCTCACCTGCACGACGAGCCCTTACTATTCACGCGGATCGCAGCCCTTCGCCGCACCCGCATGCACGGCCCTTCTCTACAATTCATATCGACGAGGCCACCTCAACTCGAATGACGAGCCCCTACTATTCAATCGTGGACGAGCCCTTCGCCGCATCTGCATGCATCGGCTCCTTCTTACAATCATATTGACCAGCCCATCCCTTAACTCGTATGGACGAGCCCCTACTATTCACAAAGTGGACGCAGCCCCTTCACTGGACTTTAAATCGGCACTCGGCCCTTCCTACTATCTACTGACGAGCCCTTCACCGGACTTCAAATCGCACTCAAGGCTCCTTCCTACTATTTATCGACGAGCTCCTGCATGTACCTACCTAATAAGCCCTCCCCCTTTAGCACACATGGTTGAGCTCTGCTCAACCGCACACGCTGACAGTCCCCAAAGACGACTTACTTTGCCTCCCAAAGATCGACGACATCATCCACAAGCAGGACGCGCACTTGAAGAATCAGGTCAACACCCGCAAGTCAGACGACGAAGGCCACGGGCCCAATCCGACAAGCTCCACCTACTCCAAACTACATAATTCGGGGAACTGCCAGTCAAAATTGTATCAATACAAAATTCCAACGATGCGCCTAAATCACAGACCCATAATTCAGTTATACAAGCTTCAGAAAAGAATAAAGATATCTCACGAAACACAAGTTTCCAAAAATAAGTATTTACCGAAAGGAAGGGTACATTGTGACTCCAGCCCCCAGCCCAACAAAAAAAGGGGGGAGGTCGACATCGTGAGCGATAAATGAGTCCGGACCAAAGGCCGACATGAAGAGGCAGAGAAGGATCTCGCAGGAGCACTGTGCTCCCAATAGTTCGCATCGAAGACTCCTCCCGCCTTCATCACTGGGAGGTCAAAATTGAAATCCAGATTGGGTACGCTGCGGATGGCCTTCCGCAGTGCCAAGCCACCCCGAAGCCCATCGAGCACCGGCTGTCCCGCAATCAGCCTGACAACCTCATCCATCCGGGAAATCATACGCCTCACTGACGGAGCTCGCGGCAATCCACGACACTCTTCATTCAGCCGTCCGGATAAATTTACAGCTTCGCAGGAATCATACGAGCAACAAAGAACACTCGGGCTTCTCCAAAACCGCGACGGAAATTTCGAAGCCGTTTCTCCATTTCGCTCAAAACCAATTGTAATCACGTAGCTCACCAAGATCCCGCTGTCACCCTCGAGAGATGATGAGTTCCTCCCCGACCGCCTGAGTTCACTGGCGGATCGCGTTCTCACGAGTCTCAACCAAATCATTCTCGCGCTAATTAAGCTCACCCCGAATCTCCCGGCTCGGGCCTGAAAGCCGCTTGTCAAGTCGTCTTCAACCTCGTCTCTCTATTTTCTCGAAAGCACGAGCCGATGAAGGTGCCCAAGATCAGATCTTGTTTCGCCTATTTCTTCAAATATATGTGAGAGAAGCACAACCATGCTCCCTCATCTGGCGATCTTCATATTTTTCATTCGGTTTAGCCTTATCGGCGGGCTGCGCTAATGGGTGGCGGCTGCGCCAGCCGGACATGAAGCCAATTTGCTAGCCTTGCGAACAAGCATGAATTAAGCACAGTACGGACTCGCGAGCGTCCACGAGAAAAAGGCGGCGCAGCTTCATCGCGTTGGCAGCTCTTCCGAGCTCAGCGTGGAACTCCGGGAGGATCGAGCGAGAATCGCTTTGCGCGGCTGTTGCGGAAAGCGAAATCTCGGTGCGCTTTTGGCGCGTTTTCATTTTCTTCTCTTCAATAAGGTAGTATAGAGAATGACAATACTGTGAAGGCCCGGTTATCTGATTCTGTGACCCGTTGCGGATCTTAAATCGCGCCATGCACACAAAACCGCGCTGCGTCGAGCTGGGGAAACGATAGGTCAAATCCGAGTGAGCCTTTGCTCCTGCTCTCGGCGAGGAGAAGGAAGTGATATCCCAGTGCGAACCTGTCGGGGGTAGCGGCGCTTGCTCAGCTCTTGAGCGGGAAGAGGAGGCGCGGGTCTGACATCTCTTGGCGGCGTACTGCTGTGTTCTCGAGAGGAAGGAAAGAATTTAATTTGCAGAGTCTTGGCAGAGCGAGCCCCGGTCGCTCTCGGGAGCTTGGTTTCTTCCTCTCTTCACACTTTCAGGGACCCCAGGGGCATTGCCACAAATAACATTGAATCTCTCCCCGGTGGGAGCCGCGACAACAGGCCCCGAGGGCAGCTCCGGGTGAAGAAGGCGGGAGGCCTCGACACGGGAGCGTGCGGGCGGCAGAGCCCAGAGGCTAGGAATCTGGGCACTGTGGAGTTCGCGTGGCTGGCCAGAGACTGTTCTCCAGCCTTGGAAGAACTCGTGAGTATCCTGGTAAGCTAAGGTCAAGGCCGAACATCGGGAAGCATAAGGGAAGCAGGTGAAGTGATCATAATCCATATTAGTCAAATCGACGAAGTGAACGTTAGTACTCTTGGTTATCAAGGCACCCAGTGTTAGACACACCAGTTGTAGATCCCTATCAGGATGTCATGCTCTGATTGGTGCCTTCATGAGAAATATCGATCACTTCTATATGATGAGGAGGGAAGGTCAGAGATTGGGAAGGAGCTGGGCGTCTTGGAAATCTGCAGATAAGCCTCTCAGTAAGTAAGCGGTTGGGTTAAGATGAAGACAGAGCCACATTGGGGACCTTTTTGGCCATATCCTAAAGGCGATAAGCACGAATACCCCATCATTGGGAGCCCATTTGAGAAGGAAGCAGATGTTCAGAAAATATGAAGGCCACTTTATAAAGGGGTGGAATTGAAAAACGAAGGTGAATTATCAAAGCGGCACAAAAGCGAGACCTTCTTACCATTGCGGAGCGGCAAAGAATTTAACATAGAGGGACCACTCTTCGGACACGAGGAGAGCCGATCGCGTTAATAAAAATAACCATTATGAAGGTTAACTACTAGGTCCCACTGCGGCATGCTAGAAGCGGCGGGCTTAGGAAGTGACCTGGGATGCTCTGATCGGGTTTATTTTTCTTTTGCCTTACGAGGAAGGGAGCGCCTCGGGAGCATTTTGAGGCTCAACGGCGGTGTGAATGGGCCCCGGTCTTCCGGGCCGGCACCGACGGAGAGACCATGCAATGCGCGAGGCAGGTCGGACCCATGCGCAAGCAAGCAGGGCAAAAGTGGGCAGCTAGAACCCTGAGCCTGTCATCTCAATCTCAGAAAAGAACACGAAGAGATGGAACCACGGTGGGCGAGAATGAAGAATGGGAGAAGAAACGTAAAAAGGACCTTTGTGAGCGAGGAGGGAAAATCGAGCGAAATACAAGAACACCAAATATAAAGACAAAAGTGGGAAGTTATAGGGCGGAATTTCGCTGGGAAATTCGAGCGATGCAGGGAAAGCAAGGGGCGCGAAACTCGAAGAGCCATCATTGCGCACCACGTGTGACGGTTCAGGTTAATCGATCCACACCCGAGAAGACAGAAATAACTGGCAGTATGGGTTAATCACCCCAGGCCACCTGATCGTTACCTGAGTGAGGCGCTTGATGGGGATATCAGAATTGGACAGTATCCTACTGCATGACGGAGTAAACGGGGAATTTCTTGACATATCTTCCATAGCAAATGCAGAGGCCAAAAAACATTAGGCCCAAAACATGATTTGAAGAAAAATGAGAGGCCCATACTCGACAGTCAACCCATATCACTTCGATAGGAAGATAGAATAGTCACCCAAAGATATCTATAGTCCCGATCAAGTCACATTATAAAGGGAAGAAAGCGATAGAAGACCATCAGGTTGGACATTTCTCATCAAAGAGAAGGTTATTCAAATAGCTCCTTTGACTAATCCATTATAAATCCCCAAGACTAACTATGTGAGAAACATATGCCCTCCACGATAGGAAGAACCAGTCACCTTAAGCGGATGATATCTTCTGATACAAGGCAGCTCACGGCTGAAAGATACGCGTACTAAACAATCTACACCTTCTCTCTTTCTTAGGGAGAATGCGACAAACATGGAGGCGGCCCGGGACCCGCAAAACCTTCTTCGATTCTTCTTGTAGGAGCGTCTTGCATATAGAACTTTATGGTCGACATTACGATAATCTCGCGCCACGACGAAAACGACCGCATCTCGGTTAAACCTGGCGATCCTCGGTAGACCTAGCGACGCCGCGCTCGATTGGTTGAACAAAGGCATCATCAATTTCGCTCCGGACATTAGAAGTAAATGAATATGTTTTGGTGTTTACATAGTGAGCGCGTCCATGAACGCTTATTTATAGTACGATCTTCTTGATTCGAGCGCTGCGGAATTTATTCGCGAAAGAATTTATCATCTTTGATAACTGTTGAGATCGCGGTTCCCACGATATTTACAAATTGAATCTACTTATGGTGTGCGACTCCGCCAGCTACCGAATGTGAGAGAAAGCGCTTCACGGATAATATCACTCGACCATTTCTCCAAGGGGTCGTGTGTTCAATCACACGTTGCTTTAGGGCGTGCCCTGACGGGTATTGGTCTAACCATCTGATCATAACATCCCTGTTGCCGCCACGCAAAAAGATGCATGGCTCTTTACCAGAATGTACATCAACACATATCTTTGAAGTGCATTGAGAATTTAAGCGATGTGAATCATGATGTTGCGAGTCGAAGTCGTCTTGAGTGGATTGTCAAGACAGTGTGAAATATGGTGCTCTGATAAGAAAAATGTATGTGTTATACACAGAATAATATTGGAAGGAGCGTTGGCAAAAACCATCATCATTAGACAGGGAGATTGCTCTTATAGATGGTATTCTTGCTTCCCTCGACATGTAGAGTCCACTTTATATCTTTCTCTGTTTAAGCAGAATCTTATACCTTGATTCTTGGCAATGACACCAAAATTATTATTTCCCCAGTGGTAGTTGGTTAGAGATGTATTTTCAACAGGAAGAGGCTGGTGAAAGACCCTGATCGATTGAAGCGTCGGTTTCTTGGTAAAGCGTTCACTTATCGGATAATGGAACACGATAATCCATCTTCTCGTAGCTATCGAAGAAAATATCTCGGAAGGATTACTGTGCCTGGCTGTTTTGGTGTATTGAACATGGCTGACCGAGATATTGGAGAGTGTGGAATCATTCACGATCGATCGAGGTCGACTGCCGTGTCCATGAGCAGTTGTGATATGAGTTAAGCATATTTATTCACACCCAGAATGGATCATTAGCGACATGGTTTTGACTATTGTGGCTCTGGTTTTAAACATCGTTAGTGAGATCTGAGAGTTGTGTTGAATCGAAGAATCCCTAAAGCTGAAAAAACAATTGAAGCGAGAAGGGTTGTCCATGCACTTCTTGTTTCTCTGTTGGGAGATGTGGTTTCGGAAGATGGGAAGCTAATTGATAAGTGTGGGATTAGATGTGGTAGCATCTTGATAAGCAGTGGGAATGTTGAGGCTGGCAAGGCCTTAAGGAAAGGGTGGTAGCATTTCTAGCGGATCCATCTGCTTAGAGCTAATCCTCTATCATTGTCTTAGTTCCTTCCCTCCATGTTTTCTTTGTATTTCCCATTCTTCTGATTAATTCTGAATTTTGTGATTAAGTTCTATATCGATCAATATTTCTTAGTTAGATTGATTAACACCTTAGTTTAGGAAAAATATTCAACATTGATCTACCTCTCGGTTCAAATTTGGATCACATACATCAACTTTTCTTTCTTGTACCTTATACGGTAGCACTCAAGAGATTTTCCTCTTCGTATGAAACTTAACAAATACATTATATTGTTAAACAGAAGTATCTCACCAGAAAGTATGTTATCAATGCATAACGTGAATGTTTTTTATTAGTGAAGCATGTAAACAATAATTTTTATTTTGAGGATGTCATATTTGTTCTGTCTCTTTGGACATTAACAATATGATGGAAGTATTGTGAAACTGGATACTATCAAAACTGTGTAGCTCCTTCCCCGGGTTTTCTCTGAATTTTTCGACTTCTTCCTAATTAATTACAGTTTTGAGGGTTAAAGTTCTCTCGATCATTTTCTTAATTGACATATTAGTTTGTTTCTTTAATTCATAATCTTGCTTGTTGCTTTTCCAGTCTATCTAGAATTTAATGTCAGCATATTCTTTAAATTATATATTAGAACTAAGTCAAATGGCAACTTTGCCATCTGTTCCTTAACGATTTAGTGCGCTTTCGATGATGTATCGAAGTAGTTTTCACAATCAATTTTTTGGAACAGCTCTAAATATTTGAAATAATAAAAACTATTAGAAGTTTAATAAAAATAAAAATTTAAAATTAAGTCTACAAATTATTAGTCGAAAAAAGTGTTTGATATTGAGTGCAAATGACATCATTTTTGTGGCGCCCCCAAATCGAAATTAAGTTGACTACGAAGTGACCATGAGTACTCGTCAGATGTCGGGTAACCTACCCGACATTCTGAAGAGCAGCAGTCTCTTTGTACGGAGAGCTCTGCTGCCCAGATACATCTGTAATTTAACTTTGTCCCGAGCAGCATCAATCATGATATATATCGAGTAAACGGCCTCTTGGGCCCATACCCACAATACTCATCTGATATCTATATCCAGTAGTTTCAGAGTTCAAATATTTTACTCTTACACAACATATATTAAAATTAGAGAATTCTAATACATGTCATACATCATAACCCAAGCCACAATCGGCTTTCTTCTGGCTTCAGTCTCTAGGATATAAACCATCTCTCATACGCTCCTGTACACCTTAAATGTATCCCTCGGCGAGGAGTGAGCTAATGCTCGGTAGTGGAATCACCACTAAGTGGGTTACTCTCACTAGTGCATATGCAATGTTCAAAATAAACACATTAAGAAAATATGATCTTGCTTGGTCATCTCATGCGATCACATCTCGTGCGAGTCTCACCGACTCCTCACACTCGCTAAGCCTCGACAAGGTATTATGTTTGTACACTTGGACCACAACCCTCCGATGTGTATATATATATATATATATATATCAATTGGGACGTCTCCGATGATTGATATTATGTGTGGACTACCCTCCGATGTATATCAATTGGGCCGTCTCCGACGATTGATATTTTTAGTATGGACAACCCCCGATCATTTGTTTTAGTTTTAGACAACCCTTCGAAACCATTCTCTCTAGACTCACCTCATGCACTCACTCCTATGTCGAGGAATTTGCCCCGATTGCATATAGAATGCATGATGATGGGATTCTGATACATATCGCATGTAAATATATAAGCAACATATATATTCACATGACTTTATCACACAATCATGTTATACAATTTCGCATTCCATCACATCAAAATTAGCTCACATGGGCTAATGTCAAACACGAGAGCAATTCTCTTGAATTACTAGGCCAAACACGATGGTACAAAAATATTTTGTGAGCGCTATTCGAGAATAGTGAAGCCTCGATTACCTTCCCGAAAAATCACCAATCGTCGGTTCCTTACAATGGAGCGTTCTGACCATTACGATACTATGCACATCAAAAGCATCATTACATAATACAAATTTGCCTCGCACTGAATATTGACAGCCCGGTGGATAGTCGGGACTGTTCACATGGAATTCAAAATCCAACACGTCGGTTCCAAAGGTTTGGGGGCCAGATCAAGCAACCCCTCACGGCCTCATTGACTCAAATTAACAAGGTACTTAAATGAAGAATAAAACCCCGAGTAGGATAAATCTACCGCGAGGTTTGTCAAAACTCCTCAATCCAGCCACGCGTGAGTCTCTCGCGTGAGCGGCTTTCCTTCACGTCCAGAAGCAGATTTAAACGATCAGATCTCCCACGATTCTAGAGAGAAGTCTAACCTTCTCACTCTAAAACCAAATGAATTCGGCTACTGGTTCTTCCCCCTCCCTCATTCACGTTTTTGACTTCTCATTTCAAGTGGAGGAGATGACATTGTAGCTATTTTGTTTTATTCTCATTTAATCAAATTCCAAAATGACCATTATGCCCCTTCTTTTCGATTTAGCATTCGGCACTATCTGATAGTCCATTTTCATCGTTTACTCTACTCTATGCCGCCTTGGCATATGAGTACGTGTTATATGTGACTTTACGTCGCATCGGAAATTGTTCTGACACGGCAAGTCTCCAGCGTGCAACGCTCAAGCCGTCTGCAGTGCGACGAAGTCGCCGTGGCGTAACTAGATTTCGCGAGATGATTCCAACAGTGAAATCTGTTTCGTCATCCGAGATCTAGAGAATAAATTCCGGATTTTTGACCGAAATTACAATTTTGTAACCGAAATTACGATTTTGCCATTTTTCCATAAATTGGAATTTCTCGGGTCTTACAATTTTAGTCCTATTGCTCCAAAAAATTACCTTGATTTTACTTATTTATTTTAAATGAATTGTCGTAGTATCTTCAAAAAAAATTATTAAAAAAAAATAATCTATTTTCAATTAATTTGGTGATAATAACTGATATGAAAATATTGGAAAATAAGATATCTTAGAATCTGGTAAGTATTTTATGTGTAAATATTGACTCATCAGCTAGCTCCTTAGTTGGAGTAGTTATTTAGTTCGTCCTTTATTTCTTGTAAGAAAGACTTATTGTAGAAATCATTTAATAAATTAAAACAAATTAAAGTCTCATCAGCATATCTTATTTTCGATTTTTGTTGTTTCCCTAATTGATTGTGTAAACCTAAAAGGATTAATTGTGAATTGTCGCCTATATTTTATAGGCTTGTGTTTACATGTGAAGAAGAGGTGTTAATGGTATGGTATTACTTGTATGTTATAAACCAAGTTTCAGCTTTTAAGACACATAATTTAAAATGGTATCAAAACAATGATTCAACCACTTAGGGTAAGTTTGGTTTGTGTTTTTTGAAAACTGTTTTTTGTTATAAAAAAAAAGGAGAATAAGGAAAACATGAAGAATACGTTTGGTTTTCAATTTTTTTTTTTGTTATGAATAAACAAAGAGACATAGAAAACGTTAAATTCAGAGAATAATAACAATTTTAAGTTTTGTGTTTTCAAAAACGGTTATCAAGAACAGGTTTTAAAAATAAGAACCAAACAGACCCTTACACTTTGAAAGAAACTTAAGATGGTTTCTAATTAGACAAAGACTTTAAAATGGGTCAAGCATGAAGTTGAGACCACCTATCAAAGTTATGAATGCATGCGAAACTACATGACAAGCTTCTTTAAGATTTTTTTTATAAGTTACGGGCAAAGACTTTAAAATGGGTCAAGCATGAAGTTGACACCACCTATCAAAGTTATGAATGCATGTGAAACTACTTGACAAGCTTCTTTAAGATTTTTTTTATAAGTTACGGGCAAAGACTTTAAAATGGGTCAAGCATGAAGTTGACACCATCTATCAAAGTCATGAATGCATGTGAAACTACATGACAAGCTTCTTTAAGATTTTTTTATAAGTTATGAGCAAAGACTTTAATATGAGTCAAGCATGAAATGACACTACCTACTCCCGGAAGTCATGAATGCATGTGAAATTACATGACAAACTTCTTTAAGATTTTTCTCGAGTTAGGGGCAAAGAACTTCAAAATGAGTGAAGCATAAATTGACACTACTGTTGAAGTCGCATGAATAGAGAGTACTAATATGGAATGAATTGTTTTATTTTAGATGATTTCAAGTTAACAAAGACTTTAAAATGGGTTAGGTAGAAATTATTTAAGTCATTTTTGTTGTTCAAAAGTCGGCATTACCAATCAAGTCATGAATCTGAGGTTAAAACTATGGGACAAGTTTTATAAAGATGATTTCAAGTCCTCGGTATAGACAATTACTTTATTTATTCTCGATATTAGAGTTTCACACCACTTATCAATGTCTTACATTCTTAGAAACCCAACCCTTATATATACAAATAAAAAATAAAACTTTACTTATTTTAGAAATTCTTTTGAGAGGTTTAACATTAGAAATAGTACAATTTTTTAGTATTACAATTTTTAAAAGCAACTGTATTTTCCATAAAAAGGGGTAAATTAAGTCATTTCCATTCAAAAGATTAAGCTTCTTAGAAATTATTAAATTGTCATTTATCTATTTAGCTATTCAACATTTATTATTAGGAGAATCACGATGGTATCTTATTTATATGAAAACATGTTACACACACCAACTTCAATGTCATATATCTTAAAATAAATGCAATTTTTATATCGAAATTTGCTTTTATAGTGAAAGAAGGTTATCGAAGATGCCATAATTATTTAAATTCTCGAAGATGTAAAAAAACCCAATAAAATTCTAATTTTGTGAAAAAGTCATAAATGGTAATTTCGATCAAAATCGAGGAATTTTTCTAGATCTCGGATGTGAAGCAGTTTCATAGTTGGAATACGTCTGTAATCTAAGCTGTATCACGTTAATTTTGTTGAATTAAGGAGCAGTCGAATTTCATGTTTCGAGGCATCGGGTGTCGGTCTTGATATAAGCGGTTGTGAGAGACATGTGATGTGACAAAGTCTTACTACATGTACCACGTGTGACACATATTGCATGATTGGTGAGATGATAGTGGAAATGAATGACTTAGATTAAGAAATTTAAGTGTAAATCCTTAAAAGTCGAACAGGGACACAAATGGGAATTAGTGAAGATTTTTAAGTAATAAGGAATAGTTTTCTTCTCCAAAACAAGAGAGAAAACGTGCAGTGAGTTGGGGTTTCAGATTTTAGAGAGAGAAGAGTGAGCTCTCACTACCGTTTAAACTTTGGACGGTCGGTTCGCGTCGGACGAGGCCAATATTAGCTCAGGGCTCTGCGTGGGCCTTAGGTTACACAGGAGTTGAGCAACTCTAGAGGTAGGATGCCTTTTCTCTTGGTTTATTCTTTGGCTAAGAGCCATTTTATGGATGGGGATTTGTTGAGGCCTAAATTGCTGTATTTTCGGTCTCAAAACCTTTGAACCGAGTGAAGAAATCCCTACTTGTGTGGCCGTGAACAATGCTGACCCGAGGGTTTCACTGTTCACGTGATTTGTTGTGTGATTTTTGTGTGGTTTGGGTGATTCAAAATGAATTGCTTGATTGGTTAATTAGCCAATGTGAGCTAATTTTGGTGTTATTGATTGTGAATTGAATAACATGAATTATGTGAATTAATTATGTTAATATATGCATTTAAAATATATTAACATGAATGGTTTGGAATTGGCATAATGCATTCCATATGCCTTTGGGGCACCCCTAAGAATTATTAGGTGTGATGCATGACGAAAACAAGCGAAAATGTTTATGAAAGGAATTTCGATGGAAGATTTAGGAGAATTGTGTTGGGGGTGTCCAACGATTCACGTCGAAGGGCCCTGGTCTTCCGAGAAGGGTTATCAACGATTAACCTCGGAGGAGGTTATCCGATGAAAATTTTGCGGAAACTTCAGTAGTAAGTTTTCGAGAACAAAAAGCTTTTGTTTTGAAAATTGTATTTTTCTCACATTTGGCTTAGGCATGTGTGAGGGAGTCGGTGAGGACTCGAAACATGGGATTGAGCATGTAGACATTCAAGTAGGATCATGTATTTACTTGAGTGTGTTTGGTTGCCATTGCATGTGCACTTAGGTGGAGAGTAACCCATGTAGGAAATTATCACTATTGGGCATTGTTCACCCTGTCGAGGGATCATTATTTCAGGTACATGGAGCGATCGGGAAGGCGACACTCATTAGAGGTCGTTTTTGAGAAAAAAGCCGACTTGTGGCTTTGATGGATTATTTATGTAAAACGTGTATTAAACTCATAATTTTAATATATGTTTGTATTAAGAGTGATGTATCAACTCTTGAACTGTGTATATGAATGATGTATTTTAATGAGTATTGATGTATGGAGGTCCCAGTGTCATTTTACTCATGTGTGTGTGTCTTGTGATACGAGACCACACGGTTTTTCCATGGATGGCTAAAGTTGTCAACGGACACCGGTTTTGAGTCACACAAAAGAAATTTAATATATAATTTAATAAATTGAAACCACAACTCTATTGTTGGATTCTTTTAGTTGATCAACATAAATAATTATTTCTAAAATTCTCATAAGATATTTAATACTATAATTTAATAAATTGAAATCTATCTATTGTTGGATTCTTTTTAGTTGATCTGACATAAACTAATGATTAAGGTTACTAATTATGTGAATATTTAGTCAAGATTTTTTATTACACAAAGCAATGGTAAAAATTTAATCTTTAGTAAATTTCTTATAATTGATAGATATATAATCATTTAATATATTTTGAATATATCTATCTGCGTAATTGGATAACCATCAGTTATTGTCACCCTGCTATTATTTGGCAAGATATTTAGTAATACAATTTAATGAATGAAGCTCATCTATAAATGTCTTCTACCATCAAATAGGGATATTAAGATGGATGACTAATAATATGAATGTAGTCGAGATTTCATGATAACACATGATGAATTTCTACTAATGAACATAATGATGTATCATAATTGAAGTGAATGTATTGGAGTCGCAAACTAAAGTTTTTTAAAGATGTTTTGGAATTAAGGTAAAGACTTTGAATAAAATTAATTAAGGAGGATTTTTTTTTTTATCTTAGAAAAGTTGATAATACCTATCCACAGAATTTGAGCAAAGACTTCACTTGAGTCAATACAGTATTTGGCCCGGTTGTTTTTCATATTTTTGGAAGTTGACGATGCCTATAAAAACCATTCTCATTCTATAAAGTCATAATGCATGTAAATTGTGTGACAGGATTTTTTAAATATGATTTGAAATTAAAACACTACCTTTTTTGAAAAAAATAGAAAGACTAAAAATAGATTGATTGGGACAAATTATTTTGTTTTAATTAAGAAGATGAAAATACTTATCAAATTGAGTAAAGACTAATTTAAAGCAAGTCAAACATGAGTAATTACTTTAACATTTTTTGTTAACTCGCTTTTTGTAGCTATATTTGTAAAAATCCCAAAAAAAATATGTTGGTGAATTTTTTGAAGATAATATGTTTCTAATATATTGATAAGTTAAAATAAATAAAATTGATTTGAAATAAAAGAAATAAAAATAATATATGAGATTTAATTTAATTTTTATTTTTCTTAAATATATTCTCTTTTACTTTTACTTCATGTTTTCTTTCTCTTGCAATTTTCCCTCAAAATTTTGAGAATCAAAGATAGGCTAAATATATTTCTTCAAGTAATGGCATTGATTCTAAGAACCGACAAGACATCAAAACAGGCATGGCGAAGGAAGCAGAATTTTCCTCTTCGATTTTAGCGATTTAGGCGAAACCGCAAATGCATTAGATTGTTGAACTCAGTTATCTCCCCATAAATTATGATTATCAATGCATAACCTGGAATGTTTTCTTAGTAAAGCTTGTGAACAATATTTTTGTTTTCCTGGGTTGTGTTTTATTGTTTGATGCTAATGCTATATCTAGTGAGGGATAAGATATACAAATGCTCTTGATGTTTGGTTATATGTGTAATTTGACATTTTAAACTTTTTTTTGGTCCAATGTTGTCCTGTAGCTTGTTGTGGCTGAGAATATGCTCATTTCATCAACAGAATGAACAAATGAGCAAACGAGGGTCAAACACCATTGACATGTCACCCATACACATGGAAAATTTTGTTGATGTCATAAAAAACCTTTTTAAATTAAAACTTTACTTCAAACATATGAATCTCGATTTGTTCCTGAAACCCTAATCTACAATTTCCGCCCAATTTCTTCCCCATATACGGATGAATTTGAGAACCTAATCCTAAACGGAAATCGTTTGATTTCCATTTTTTTTTTGTTATGAAAAAACAAAGAGACATAGAAAATACTAAATTGAGATAATAAGAACAATTTTCAAAAAAACACTAAAATGGTGTTCTTCGTGTTTTCAAAAATTGTTTTCAATAACATTTTTAAAAACTATAAACCAAACAAACCGTTACTCTTGGAAAGAAACTTTCTAATTGGACAAAGACTTTAAAATGGGTCAAGCATGAAGTTGACACCACCTATCAAAGTCATGAATGCATGTGAAACTACATGACTTTCTAATGGGACCATTACACCATATACATATAATATATTTTATAAATATTTTGGACAATAAAGAAGACCAGGTAAAAATATTTCACATTCCTAGTGAGATAGATAAAGTTTTATGGTATTCTAAAAAACAAATGGATCAATGATCAACCATATTTTTACTATGTTGGTTGTGTGACATTTTTAAAGAGTTATGGAAGCTTGGAAAATAGTTCCTTACCAAAAGTTTGATTAATTTACCCTATACGATTAATGGTAATCCTATATTATCTCTCATTTTGTTTCATTAATTTCCTTTCATTCTCTCTATTTTTTTTTCTAAGCAAAGAAATTTTGGGTACATATCTAGGTTCACTCCTAAGCATGGATCAATTATTTTTTATAGTATGATAAAATTATTCCATAGCGAAAGAGAAAAATTGTTTGTTATGATAGTGATTCAAGAGATATTGCAGTAAGTGGTGCGCCACTGTCATAAGTGTTGCAGCTAGTTTTACTTAGTTATGCAACTTGTTGGATCAATTTGTGATAGATCTGTTGAAGTAATGTAATTGGACAAGATAAAATTACATGCATAAATTCACATACACAAGAAAAAAACCCAGAGATTGGTTACGAGGTTTGACCAAGCGTACATCTTGGGGTTGTGATCAGATGCAAATGATTCTACTATATATCAATTAGGTTACTTTGATCTTACATGAGACAAGACTCTCCCTTTCTCTAATGCCCTCTTTTGCCCAATTCTCGATATTAGTATAAAATAAAATGAGATCCTCTCATTCCCCCAACAACATCTAGACACCCACAAGCCTAAATTCTCTCCATAAACTCATGTATACATAAACATAACACTCAATGCTCATGGAAACTCCTCTTCCTTTGAATCTTGAACTTCAGCCCTGGTCTGGTCCAGAGGGATGCTTTGAAATGTATTATGGTCCCTTATTTATTTTTGTGCTTCATAATCTTTTTTAATATTCCTCTTGATTTGCAAGATGATCTCCAATATGTGTTTATTGTAGGTTCCCTTAATTGTTGCAATTATCCCTTTATTATCTAGATTTTATTCTATAAATATCATAATAGAATATTTGCCTTCTATAGAAAACTCACCAAACGTGATCCAATCTTCTAGATTTGATTTGCTCAATATTATCTTTTAGTCTTCCTTATTTGTCCTACGGAATATTTTTAATTATTTCCTTTGTAATTGCAATAGTCTATTTTAATTAAAAAATAAAAGTAATATTTTAAATTATTTGCTATGTAATTGATGGTGTTTAATTTTATAAAAAAATAAGACTATTTTTGATAAAAGAAAATAAAAAAAAGTATGAAGTTGATATTACCTATTTTCAATTCCATTAATTGTAGTGGAATGAGGTAGTTAGGTGTAAACACCAACTAATGGGAATGCCGAATGTATCACACTTAAGTTTATAAATAGGTGTTTCATTCTCTCCTCATGTAAACCTTGCAATAGCTTCATCTCTACGAGCTAAATAATGGCCCATGAATATCCTTCATCCAACTCCTTACTCTCTCGACTCATCATCACTCCTTGCTTTTTCATATTTCTTATGTTCCCTTTGTCTTCAATATCATCCTTCCATGTCATTTCATGCGCTCCACCTACCATTCTTTATTTCAAAAGTTGAACAAGATCAAGAAGCACTCGCTCTTCTAACATGGAAGGCCAACCTTGATAATCAAACCCAAGTTTTACTCTCATCTTGGTTTGGACGCAATTCTTGCCATCATTGGTTTGGAGTGGCTTGTCATAGGTCAGGAAGTGTCTCCGATTTAAACCTTCGAGTTGTGGTTTGAGAGGTACCTTTGCAAAATCAATTTTTCATCTCTCCCCAACCTCCTTACTCTTAATTTGTCTAACAACTCCCTCCATGGAACCATTCCAACCAATATTGGTAATATTTCAAAACTAATCACAATTCTTGATCTTGGTTCTAATCATTTCAACAGTGTAATACACAGACAACTTGGGTTTAACATCACTTAGGGTTTTATCTTTGGCTTCTAATAATTTTTAGAGGTCAATTCTTCCTTTATAGAATTTGAAAAACTTAACTATTTTGAATCTTTATGAGAATGAGCTTTACGGTTCCTTTCCCTCAAGAAAATTAGTTATTAAGATCTCTTAATGAACTTGATTTAGGAATTAATAGTCTCATTGGTCGATAACTCCTTCCATAGAGTAGCAGGAATTTAACCACATTGTATCTTTCACGAACAAAGCTATCTGGTTCCATTCCTCAAGAAATTGGATTGTTAAGATCTCATAATTATCTTGCTTTTGTCATTTAACAATCTCCAGCTTTGGTCAATCCCTCATTCCATAGGTAACTTGAGGAATTTAACCAGATTGTACCTTTATAGGAACAAACTGTCTGGTTCCATTCCTCAAGAAATTGGATTGTTAAGATCTCTTAATAAACTTGATTTAGGAATTAATAGTCTCATTGGTCCAATAACTCCTTCCATAGAGTAGCAGAAGAATTTAACCACATTAATCCTTCATACGAACAAACTATCTGGTTCCATTCCTCAAGAAATCGGATTGTTAAGATCTCTTAATTATCTTGTTTTGTCATTTAACAATCTCACTGGTCCAATCCCTCATTCCATAGGTAACTTGATGAATTTAACCACATTGTACCTTGCTGCGAACAAACTATCTGGTTCCATTCCTCAAGAAATTGGATTGTTAAGATCTCTTAATGAACTTGATTTAGGAATTAATAGTCTCATTGGTCCAATAACTCCTTCCATAGGTAACTTGAGGAATTTAACCACATTGTACCTTCATACCAACAAACTATTTGGTTTCATTTCTCAAGAAATTGGATTGTTAAGATCTCTTAATGATCTTGAATTATCAGTTAACAGTCTCACTGGTCCAATCCCTCCTTCCATAGGTAACTTGAGGAATTTAACCACATTGTACCTTGGTGCAAACAAACTATTTGGTTTCATTCCTCAAGAAATTGGATTGTTAAGATCTCTTAATGATCTTGATTTGTCATTTAACAATCTCAATGGTTCAATACCAGCTTCCATAGGAAACTTGTCCAGCTTAACCTCTTTGGGCCTTAATCACAACAAACTCAGTGGTGCCCTTCCTCTGGAAATGAATAATATCACTCATTTGGAATATTTGCAATTGTATGAAAATAACTTCATTGGCCAACTACCAGACGAGATTTGCCTTGGTAGAGCACTTGTAAATTTTTCCGCCTCTAGGAACCATTTCACGGGTCCTGTACCGGAGACATAGCCGAAAGTTTTGGTGTATACCCAAACCTGAATCATATCGATCTAAGCAGTAACAATTTTTATGGCGAGCTTTCTGAGAAATGGGAGACCGGTCACCTAAACTAACACACTTGAACATCTCCAACAACAATATTTGGTGCCATACCCTCAACTTGGGAGAGCCCACTCAATTACAACGACTTGATCTTCCTCAAACCATTTGAGCGGGAAGATCCCGAAACAGATTATCATTGCGCATATTCGAATTGTTCTTTGACTAACAACAATCTTTGAAAGCATTCCTTTGAAATTAGAAATTATCCGATCTTCCAAACCCTTGACACGGCATCAATGACAACAGCGGTCAAATTCCCAAACAAATAGGGAACTTGTGGAAATTACTCGTCCATGAACTTGAGTGGGAATCGGTTGTGGATAACATTCCCAGAGCGAGAGTGGAAAGATGCATCCTCTTGAAGTCTTGATCCTTAGTCAAAATATGTTGGCCAGGGAGAGATTCCTGCATTGCTTGGAGGATTCACAGTGCACAGGACGTTGAATCTCTCCCATAACCAGCTTTGGCACCATCCACACACTTTTTGATGATCGATTAGCGACATCTGGCGATATATCCTCTGACCGGGTTGGAGGTCTCTCCCCAACATCAAAGCCTTCGCTCCATTTGAGGCATTTAGAAATAATAAAGGTCTCTATGGTAATAATGTCACTCATCTCAAGCCATGCAGTAGGAAGAAGCCCACGAAGTTTTCTGTCTTGATCATACTACTCCTCATTGTGAGCACTCTATTGTTCTTATCCGCTTTTATTATTGGAATTTATTTTCTTGTCAAAAATTGAGGAAGAAAACAACCAAGTCTACACTTGAAGTCGCCGATGTCAAAGATCTATTCACAATATTGGGACATGATGGGAACTTGTTGTATGAGCACATCATACAGGGAACTGACAATTTCAGTTCCAAACAGTGTATTGGGACTGGAGGATATGGCACTGTTTACAAGGCCGAGTTGCCAAATGGTCGGGTTGTTGCTGTGAAAAAGCTTCACTACTCATCATATCAAGATGGTGGAGATATGGCTGATTTGAAGGCTTTCAAAAGTGAGATTAATGCTCTAACATAGATAAGGCATCGCAATATTGTCAAGCTTTATGGCTTCAGTTCATTTGTTGAGAACTCATTTTTGATTTATGAGTTGGAAAGGGGGCAGAAACTGTTCTAACAACGATGAAGAAGCAGCGAAAAGCAGTTGGATTGTGAGGCTAAACATTGTGGAAGGGGTGGCTAAGGCTTTATCTTATATGCACCATGATTGCTCACCTCCAGTAATTCATCGAGACATAACCGGCCAGCCATGTTACGTTGAGATTCGAGGAATATGAAGCTCATGTCTGGAGCTTATTACGGCTAGGCTTATAAGCGGGACTCATCCTAATTGGACTTCATTAGGGAACTTTTGGGTTATACTACTCCGGTACCATTTTCTTAATTAGGGCGTTAGTTGCTCTGTTATAATTTCTTAGAAAATTTGGTGAGCATGATGTAATCTTCTTAATTTACGGAACTTGCTTCTGAGATGAAGGTGGATAATAAAACGGATGTTTATAGCTTTGGGGTTGTAACAATGCGGAAATTAATTATGGGAAGGCATCACGGTGAACTCATCTCATCACTGTTATCATCAGCTTCCTCCTCATCCTCATCCTCATCCTCATTCTGGGTTATTTGTGACCATTGTTAGGCACATTTGAATGATGTATAGACTGACGCCCCTACTTCTCCTATGGATGAAGCGGGTGAGCTGAAAGTAGTGGTTGCAGTGAAGATAGCATTAGCATGCTTATGTGACAATCCCCAATCTCGACCAACTATGCAACAGATTGAAAGAACACTCTCAATGCAAGGGCCACCACTGTCGAAACCGTTTTCCATGATTACATTGGGTGAACTGCTTGGTCATGGAAGCAAAACTAGCTGACGGTCCTCACTTCTCCATGTGTATTTTGTTTTATCATCAGAATGATTGATTTATTTTAGACGAAAATCTACTTTCTTTGTCTCTCGGTTTATAGTGAAGGCCAATAAATTGGTTGTGATGCAGCCCTGACTATGTCTCTGCCGAGGCTTGATCATCTTCGATCTGCTCTTGTTTTTGGAGAGATCGGATACCTCCCAAGTCTTCCGGAAATGAAGTGGGCTGTTCACATTGTCTATGTCCTATAAAGAAAACCATCTTGGTATACCATAATGCATTGTGCTTTTATTTTGGTTACTAGTTTTTTCCTTCCATTTTTCAACATTAGGTTTTAATTTGTTTTGTTTTATTTTGGTCATGTTCTTTGGTGATGGTTGGTTGTGGAATTCATCCGGTATACTCGGGCATAGGCGCTTTGCCCATACTTTGATGAATTGATCCTTAAACCATTGATGTCCTTTTGGTGACCGCAGTATGTTCTTTCCCTTGTTGAATATTGTAATGTTATTTCTTTTTATAACTTAGTAATCTGCTGAATTGAAATGAAGTTTAGAGAATATCATTATTGTTTTGATATTGTAATCTAAGTATAGTCATTTTTAACTTATTTATTTTATTTTTGAAACAATGGAATGGTGTTCTTTGAATGATGGCGAAAAATGACCAAAAACAACTATTGCCAAGCATATAAAGGTGACTAAAGCATTTCTGAGAACTTCATGCAGCCCCATCTTCTCTTATCGATATCTGGTCTTATTAGAGACATTGCGAGATATATCTTGAAAGGAAGGAGATACATCACCACCCATTTTATGCCATCTTCTAAATAGCTCTTTCTTCTCAATGGTTTCTTCATTAAATTTTCCAATATTTCTTTTTTCTCAAGGAATAAACTCTTGGAAATTCCTCTCTTCATATGAAATAGCTTCCTATACTTGAAATCTATCACTTACATTTTCTAGTATGTACGAGATCTTTGTGCTTTGAGTAGATTTTCTTGAGCCCTGACTTTTCTCCATTTGAATTCAGACTGCATGGCTGATGAATGCTCTTAAGCTTGATCAACCATCACTAGTTAGTTATCTACTATCGTAAGCATTGTTATGAGAGTATTCTCTGTGAAATTTGGATTGGAAGGATCACTCTATAAAGACCATTCACTATTAAGGTTCTTTTAAGCCTTCTAAGAGGATGCAGGTTAATGTACTTTCGTACTTGAGAGCCCGAGAGGCTATAATAATCAAATCTATTAGCTAAAATTCCTTTGGAGAAGCCCCAAATATTCACCTTCTTTGATTATGTTGAAGTTCCCATTACTTTCCTTAGCATTGTTTTCTTCTCAGTGAATGGGGTTATATTAATCACATACTTATCTACGGCTTAATCTGCTCTCACTACAAGAAAAGTGTCTTATAAGGACATTATTTTAGTTGGAGCCAAAAATTTATGACAAATATCTTTAGTTTCATATTTCTTTTTGTGAGCGCAACTAAGTGACTCCATATATGATTGCAGATAGAATTGTAGTTGCATGCAAAGTGATTGTAGGGGGGGCGGGAGACATTGAAATCTAAGTAGAGGGGCCATCCAAGGGTGAGAGTGACAGCGAGAGTAAGGACTCTGCCTAATGGATTGTTCAAATATCTAGAAAAACATGATAATTTCGATTTCGATTTGATGCTATGACTATATCTCTTTTATTTTCCTTTAGTTTTTGCTACTAATTTGTATGAATTTCGATATTCTCTTGATTCCTGTGTTTTTGGGTTTTGTTTTTTGAGATTTATGTTCAAGTAATGAAAATATTAAAATTTTTCTTTGGGTAGTGTGTCAAGGGTTGTATAATTAAGAAACATATGTGATCCTTAGTATCTTGATGTCATTTTTCTTCAGATCTAAACTTCTGCTTTTTGATTGATTTAGTGAATTAAAATCTATTAGTATTAGTCCAAAACACTTTACGAAAATGGTTAATTAAATGCATAAAGCGGTAGTCCTTGAAGTGTTTGATAAATGTTTGAGAGAGGCAGAGAACATGGGGCGGAGCGAGTGTGAACTTGTAAATGTTCCCGATCCAGGAATGACACCATTGGATATGTTTATTATTTATGAATATTTTTAATCATTTAGTAGCATTTAGTGGCCATCATTTTCCAAGGAATATATAAGATAAAAAGAGCATATAGAAGAAGGTAAAATACCTTGTGGGGTTTGCATGGAAGTTCCCACCAATCTCCTCAATTCCCTTTATTGGTTCTTCTTCCTATGAAGGTCATGTGATCAAGTCTATAGAAGACAAGCCATTGCTTCCTGCTATTTGATTTCTGCCAGCAATCGGAGAAATTGGGTGGCATTAGGACTCTATCAATCTACCCACATACTCAAGCTTAGCTTTGGATTCATAGGAACAGAATATGGAGAGAGAGAAAAATGGTTATCTTACTTGAAATACTAATCCTAGATTGCAGGGGCTAGTGAAGATTGTTGAAGTGATCATGAATACATGGTTTGAGGATTTTGAAGGGCCTTAAGAGGTTCATTCTCCATGGAAATTTTGGCAGAAAGTTGTTTGTATGTAAGGATTGAGGACGCTTAGGTATCCGGGACATGCTCCTTTGAGTTATATTAGAAGGATGGGTCTTCAAGGCTAGAATCTTGGAAGGCAAGGCATACAATTGATATAAGCATTAAAGTAAGCTTTTTCAAGACATTGGAAATTAGTCTGGACCACAATATTCATGGCTAGTAATTATAAATATTGCCAACTAATATTTGCCCTTGTATGGAACCAAGTTTGAGATTGATTACAACCTGTGTGTGCCTGAATTTCTTCTTTTAGTATGCCTAACTACATTTGGTTTAAAAGAATATTTGCTAAGGTCTTTATGCAGTTTAGAGAAACCTAAACATCCTAAATTTAAATTCCATTCCCTTTTCTGAATTGCCTTTCTCTTCCATTGAACCATTTCCATTAATTTCCTAGAGAGAAAGTATAGTTGTTCTAGATACTTCTGCAATGCAATTGGCTTTAACCTAGACTCAACCCCACAAACAAACCCACCATGAAACTGAGCATGCCATAAATCTTATGCTAAGCTTCTACATGGTTCCACCATAGTTCTTGCTTAAAAACTATAGTGGTAGAAACTATAATTCTTTGGCAAAAGAAGTGTGATACTTATTTGTATAGTTAGGCAATAATCATTTTGGAACAAGCTTTGTTTGGATTGGTGTTGTTATCAGTGCTTAAATAAGAATTTGGTTGGAAATTGTTGGTCTTATATTAGTCTATAAAGCGATTCTTTATTCCAAAGTGCTAAATACAATAGAATTAGGCTAAAACGTTTCATTGTAGTGATCAATCCCCGAGAAGAACATTATCGATAAAGACATCTGACCCTTGAACAAATTTACATTTAATTATTTGTGCTTGTACAACTACATATATAACTATCACTTTACAATTGTGTGATAAATTAAAATAACTATAAACAAAGTTATTAAGAGACATATGCAAAAGTAGGGTAAGTTTGGCCAAGTAAGAAAACATCCCGAGTCGAAATCTTGCAATCCTTTTTATAAGCATAAACTTTGTTTCTCTAAGGTCCCACAGAAATGGTTATGGTTTGATAAGACTGTCTAATAGGATGTCCCACATGAAGGGTCCAAATGGTGGTGAAGCATGTGAGCAGACATATACTCCTGAATGATTACCAAATTTAGAACAATGTTGTAGAAAAAGAAGATTCAATGGGGCTCATGTTATTTTTTCACTTATTCAAGTATAGTGTACAAAAGAGACAAACACTATCTGAGTTATTGCTTTTATTGTTTGAAAATGAAAGAACAAATTTAAGAAGTCCTGAGGTGGATAGCTGGCTTGCCTTATTTCACCATTCAATTTATCCAAATGAAAAGCCAAGGGTTTGGTGCAACATAATTATACCCCAAATATAACCTTGGAAATGCCCACCTGTTGTTGGCGTCGGAGCTGGGGAGTCATCAAGAGGCATTATTGCCTAGCATGGATTGAAAATTTGGTCTGATCTTTTCGCAACATTTGGCTTGAACTTTGGAACACGGTCGGCTTCAATTTCTTCCGAGTTGATTAGTGGAAGATATACCATTGGTTGACAGGAAATTGGCTCTATTCTAATCCACTGTTATATATCTTCGAAACTGTTCTTGCCAAATCACCAACATTGATTTGAGGACTTATGCATCAAATGTTCTACATTGAAACTCTTTTGACCTTTTTATTGTATTATACCACAAGATTTTTCTTAGTGAAACTATCTTTCTACCATGCAGGTTTGGAATAAAGCTTCATATCTTCTAAAAGGCAAAGTCAAGGGATGATTGCTTCAATGTATGTATTCAAGTCTAACTACATGGATGATTGACAAATCCACTATTGGCTATATATTTCTGAATTGTCCTGGGCATATGGCTTTGTTGAATATTGGAGAGAACACTAGGAGAAATAAAAATGCTGAAAATAGGTTGACATAGGAGTCTAGTTTTGAGTATATTTCAACATATTTCTTGCCCTTTTCTTGCTAAGATCTAAGAACCCAAACATATAACCGTGAAAGAAAATGAGTGAATACTAAATTATGGCAACTACAAAATCATAATTGTGAATCGAACCCTAGAACAAGTATCTTCATTTTTCAATTTTCATTCTTCTCCCCTTCTTGATATTTTTCAACCATAGAACAGCATTTCCAGATGCATTATTGATATCGTGCACTCTTACTTTTCTATTTCCCTCTATTCTGGGAGATCATGCAGGTATGACTTGGGATCGAGAGTGGTTTGAATTGGGGTTCACCCTACGAAAACTAAGGAACATGCGCTATTTTGGCCAATAATGTGTATTGTTGATTCATGTTAGTGAAAGGAAGATTGAAGAAAAAAATTTATGGTTCAATTTACTTTAAGTATTCTGAATTAGACTTCACGGCCATTTGGTTCTTGGACTGGTTTTTGCAATGTAATTTTTTGTGATTGAAATATGAGATTTGGCTTGTTTTGTAATCCATCGAACTTCACCTGAATCTTTTTTGTTAATTTGGTTTTGGTTTGGTTACCTATTGTTGATGGATAGCAATATATCTTTTACTGAAATTTTTGGGTGGGAGTAGATTATATCTCCTTATGGTCTAAGATTTCTGATACATCTAAAAAGATTCCACCTTTCATATATGGTAACAAATAGCAGCCAAAAGAAAAAAAACCCATATATATCTGGCCATTTGGTTCTTGGACTGGTTTTTGCAATGTAATTTTTTGTGATTGAAATATGAGATTTGGCTTGTTTTTTTAATCTATGGAACTTCTCCTGAATCTTTTTTGTTAATTTGGTTTTCGTTTGGTTACCCATTGTTGATGAATAGCAATATATCTTTTGGGGGGGAGTAGATTATATCTCCTTATGGTCTAAGATTTCTGATACATCTAAAAAATTCCACCTTTCATATATGGTAACAAATAAGCGACCCGAAAAGAAAAAGCCCATATATATACTGCCCTTATAGTAGCAGCCAACAAAGCACCCCATCTATATATCACCTTGTAGTAGCAACCAATAAAAAAACCCCATCTATAATTACCCTTATTTTAGTGGCCAAAAAATCACCCTATCTATATATCACCTTATAGTAGCGGCCAATAAAAATCCTCATCTATAACTACCCTTATAGTAGTGGCCAACAAATCACCCCATCTATATATCACCCTTATAGTTGCGGCCATGAAGTGGCTTCAACCATAGTCACCCTTATAGTTGCGGCAAAGAAATAGCTTCATCCATAACTATCTCTTATAGTTGCGGACAAGAAATGGCCCCCTCTGTAGTCATATCTTTTAGTTGCGGCCAGAAAATGACCCCAACCATAGGCCACCTTTAGTAGTGGCCAAAACTAAAATTGTAACTATAACCTATAGTTATACCCCCTATAGCCACACCTTGTTGCGGCCCATTTTCTTTGCATCTATATCATATGGTTGCACTTGATCTTACTTTTGGTTGGGGTTAATGACCCCAACTAAAAGCTCACTTCCTTGTAGTGTGTTAGTTATGTAGCAGCATATGCTCTTAACGATCATTTCATTCAGTATCGTGCATGTCTGTCTTCTTAATGAACTTTTGTCAATCATGAAACTTGTTAGAACTTTCATCTTCAGTTTTCCTTTTTGGTTATCTAGTTTACTTTCTCATGTAAAATTGCCCATGTTCTTTAGATGTGCTCTCCACTTTATTGCATTGTAATGTGTTGCATTCTTATCACGACTTTCACTTGGATCATACTGCATCCCTTCCTCATTTCATGGAGAAGGTTGGCCATTTATTTAATTAAAAATTTATGTAATTACTTTGCCTAGAAAATAAGCTAAAATATTTGAATTTGTTCATTAGACCACCTTCAAAGGGCCAGTTTTTATGACACATGCAACAAAGGCTATCTCAAGTTTCTTTTATGTGAAAATGAGCAAAGTTTCTATTGAAGATATATTGTATGATAGACAAGACATTCTTACTCCATGGATAAAATTATGAGGTGAGTTGATTTTGTTTATAGATGTATGTTTCATTCTCCTTTTTTAGAGACTAGTAATGTAGTTTCCTCTAATTTCCTTTCATTGTCCGAACTGATTTTGAAGCTAATCTAAATGCATCAGTTTCCCTTATTGGTTGTAAGAGACTTAGATTTGGGTCTTTTAATCTTTTTATTTTCTGGTTTTAAATTTTTGGTTAATGTTATCTTTAAACTTTCATTGAGTACCTTATTCCATGGAAAATTGGATTTGGAACAGAGAACAGTATCACAACATCGAGCTGTTTTGATTTCTCATCCTTCTCTTGTACTTCCTTTTTTGAAGGCCTGAAATGTTCCATGTATCACAGATTAGTTTAGATTTGTTTATTTGAGCTCACAGTTTGCTCTAATGTTCTATCTGGGGTCTCTTATTCGAAATTAATAATGCAGAAACATCTACTACCTCATTCTTAAGCTTAAATCTTTCTACCATAGACATTCTTACCTGGATCATAGATTCTACCTGAGTATAAGTGCTACTGTTTTAGATCTTCATCTGTGGACTTTGTTCTGCACCTTCTATGAGATTAATTGGGTTTTGTCTTCAACATTAGGAGATATTGGCAAATAATACTAATATAGCAAGAATTAGTCTATTAAGATTTAATTGACTACACTTCTAATATTGATTTTTTTTTTTTTTTTTTTTTTTTTTTTTTTGTGTGCGCTCCACCACAGCATTATATTATTGTCCTGAATTTAGTTTCAAACTTGTAACATAAACAATCTAATAAAATATAAAACTTGTTCTGAAAAAAAAGGAAGCAATATGGTGTGTGTATTTCTCATATGCCAAAATATCGGTTGCATATAATCCTGATCTGTTGCAGACTGTTTGGACATTTACAACAATTGACTTTAGATGTGTTGCTTAATTTTATTATTTCATTTAATGTTCCTGTAACTATAAGTAAATTCATCTTATGCAGTTGTGATTTTATCAGACATTGGAAATAATGGAATATGATTTTGGTGTTACACCAGGGCACGTCCTTAGGCGCCATGTTTATGGCTGATATCGCTAGGTGTTCAAGTACTTTACACTGGAGACTATTCTCGCGAAGAAGATTGTCATCTTTGTGCTGCTGAGATCCCGCAGTTATCCCCTGATATTTGCATAATTGAATCCACTTATGGTGTGCAACTCCATCAGCCTCAGAATGTGAGAGAAAAGCGCTTCACATATGTCATCCACTCGACCATTTCTCAAGGGGGTTGTGTTCTAATCCTTGCATTTGCTTTAGGGCGTGCCCAAGAACTAATCCTTATCCTTGATGAGTATTGGTCTAACCATCCTGAGCTCAATAACATCCCCATATATTATGCTTCCCCCCTTGCAAAAAGGTGCATGGTTGTTTACCAGACATACATTAACTCCATGAATGAGAGGATCTGCAACCAATTTGCAAATTCCAATCCTTTTGACTTCAAGCACATATCTTCTTTGTAGAGCATTGAGAATTTTAACGGTGTAGGTCCATCAGTGGTGATGGCAAGTCCGAGTGGTCTTCAGAGTGGATTTTCGAACCTTCAGCTGACATGTGTGGTGCTCTGATAAGAAAAATGCATGTGTTATACTGTAAAATAAATTAAATTAATATAATTTTCTGGGTTCTACAATTCATTCATTAATAACCCAGAACACAGGATCAATAATGACGAGTGGTCAAATCAAATTTTATTTGTTTCTATCCCTTTGCCCTTTCTTTACAATCTTTGACTATCAATGCATGATGGTAAAATATTTTTGTCTCAGAGAAACCTCATGGGCAGGGAGAGGACCTTATATACATGGGTTTAAAATTTAAATTTAAACATTTAAATTTCCGCTTCCATCAAGCGATGCAACCCAAACGATTAATTATACCCTTTGTGCATTTATTAAATCCTTTTTATCACCTGAGTCGTATATAAAAAAAAATTCTTACATTCTCCCTTGATTCGTGTGTGATAATACATTTATGATTTAATAAATATACTCGTCATAATGCGCATTACACACGGTTATTCATTCATTCATAATTAGTACTATTATAAAGTCATAATTAAGAATAAGAACTAACGAGAGTCATGGCGGTTGTATATCATTATTTCGATATAGTCCCTTCCATGTACTACACAATTAGCTCACACTTAACATGACCTGTAAATGAGAAGCACAAAGAAGGTCCACAATAATGTCTTTGTCAAAGACTTTCCTTTTAACATTCATCTGTATGCAATTATGTATACAAAACAGATACAAGGAAATTTCAAAAACATATAATTGAGCTCCAGAGTGTTCAATAAACAATCATCATGAGACTATTACTATAATGTGCTCAAGACTCATAATTTTCACATGGCATTTGATGTCTTAGTGACACTACTTTTGATCATTAAGTCTCAAAACATAAGTTATGTACATAATCTGTGACGCCCCAAAATCCGGGGGTCCTTTTTTTTTTTTTTTCAAAGGTAACCTTCAACAAGCTATTTAATAGCCTCAATCTTGCATATTCATGTGTCACTCAATTATTAAGCAAGGACACATAACAGTCCATCTCATTCAAGATTCTAGTAATTAGTGCACTTAGTGCAATGATAAATTTTTTCAGAATTTATGTGAGCACCAAATGCCATCCTCAGGCATATGGTTAGATTATAGACTCAGAGATCTTTCCATAGAGTCCAAGAACGCGCAAAACGGACTTCGGACGAGGAAGTTATGGTCATCCGAAGTTGGCATTGCCGAGCTCATTCCCTAGACGAGATCAGCTCGGCCAAAGGATGTCAGTTCGGCCAGAAGAGGTCGGCTCGGCTATATTGAGCACTAAATGCCATCCACAGGCATGTGGTCAGGTTCTAGACTCAAGGATCTTTCCATAGAGTCTAAGAACACTTGAAACGGACTTCGGACGAAGAAGTTATGGTCATCCGAAGTTGGCGCTTCATACGAGCAGCAACTGACGTGCAGAACTGAAAGGCACCTACTGTCTTTCGTCTTTTTCGAACAAAATATGAGCTCAGATTATAATGATCCATATGTATATGGATTCTAGACTCAAAGGGCGTTCCGTAGAGTCTTCGAACACATGAAACGGACTTCGGACGAGAAAGTTATGATCGTCCAAAGTTGACACAGTCGAGCTCATTCCCTAGACGAGGTCAGCTCATGTAGCTCATGCAGCTCATGCAGCTCATGCAGAAGAGCTCATGCAGCTCATGCAGAAGAGCTCATGCAGGAGAGCTCATACAGCTCATGCAGCTCACGCAGAAGAGCTCATGCAGGGAAGCTCATGCAGCTCATGCGGAAGAGCTCATGCAGCTCGTAGCAGGCTCATGCGGCTCATGCGGGAGAGGCTCAGCCTTGGCTCATGCGGGAGGCTCATGCAGCTCATGCGAGAAAGTCATGCGAGGTCATGCGGGAGTGCTCATGCAGCTCATGCGGGAAAGGCTCATGCAGCTCATGCGGAAGGCTCATGCGGCTCATGCGAAGAGGCTCATACGGCTCATGCGAAGAGCTCATGCGGGAGGGCTCATCGGCTCATGAAGGAGAGCTCATGCAGGTCATGCAGCGGGAGACACCAAGTGATGCAGGAAGGCTTCATACGGCTCATGCGGGGAGAGAGCTCATGCGGCTCATGCGAGAGAGCTCATGCAGCTCATGCGAAGAGCTCATGCGAGGAAGAGCTCATGCGAGGGTCATGCCGGGAGGCTCATGCAGCTCATGCAGCTCATGCAGCAGAGCTCATGCAGCTCATGCAGAAGAGCTCATGCAGCTCATGCAGAAGAGCTCATGCACAGAAGAGCTCATGCAGCTCATGCAGAAGAGCTCATGCAGCTCATGCAGCAGAGCTCAAGCAGCAGAGGTCAGTTCGGCTAGATGAGCTCGTCCACAGCTCATCCTCCCAGACCCTTCTGAGTAAAAAGGCCATAACTTAGGCTGTAGAGGTCCGATTTGGGTGATTCGAAAGCCCACATCAAGCTTACTAATGGGGCTACAATTTATATCAAGGATGGTAGTCCAAATTCTCACTTTTACCTATCCTAAATTCAGTCTCAAATACTAGACGTCTCATAGGCTCCAAAACAGAACGATGTTCCCACACAGCTCATCACAAGTGAGCTCGGCCACACACAGCTCATCCCAAGTGAGCTTGGCCTGCAGTGGTCAGCTCATCCTAGGAGAGCTCAGCCAATAGAGTTCAGCTCGTCCTAAGAGAGCTCAGCCAATAGAGCTCGGCTACACAGCTCATTCTCTCAGTTGAGCTCGACCACACAGCTCGCCCTCTCGGACCCTTCCAAGCAAAAATGTCATAACTTGGGCTGTAGAGGTCCGATTTGTGTGATTCGAAAGCCCACGTCAAGCTCACTGATGAGGCTAAGATATACCAGAGGGCCACAGGGCTAAATTCCTTTCACTGCCCAGCTTGAAAAATCAGTCTGAAGAATCCGACTAGAAATAACAAAAGTAAGAGAAAACTTTTACCAAATTGTATCAAACATGTGAACTGAGTTTAATTACAATTTATCTCACACTATATCTACAGAAACTGGATAACAGTCCAGTATATAACAAAAATTGGGTTTTCTGCCCAGACTTTTACAAAACACATAATAAGCCATGCTTGACCTTCTTCTCAACTAAAGCCTCATGAAGTGCCTTCTCTTGGTGCACCTCCAGTACCTGAAATGTTTTTCCACGGCCCGGGGTGAGCTATGCAGTAGAGAAAGTCTCCTACAAGGGCTACTCCCCCACCCTAAGTGCACATGCAATGACATAATCCACAAATCATTCACACACATTCATATAAAATAAGCATATCTCTATATGAATGTCTATGTCATCTCTAGTTTCAGTCCTCAGGCTCCCTCACACATGTAATTGTCATGTATGAAAATTGTTTTCAAAACAAAAACTTTTTGTTTTAAATCCACTGGACCATCTCCGAGTAACAAACCATTGGACCATCTCCGTGAACTCTAACTCTTTATCGGACAACCCTCCGATAGAGTTCATTGGACAAACCTCCGATATAATTTATTGGACAACCCTCCGAATATCGAACCACTGGACCATCTCCGAGAACCCCTTATTGGACAACCCTCCGATAGGGTTCATTGGACAAACCTCCAATATAATTTATTGGACAACCCTCGAATCACTGTCATGGGACAACCCTCCGAATATCGAACCACTGGACCATCTCCGAGAACCCCTTATTGGACAACCCTCCGATAGGGTTCATTGGACAAACCTCCAATATAATATATTGGACAACTGTTGATCGAACCAAAACACATGTAATAATATATCACACCAATGCCAAAGGACTATTAATTAATCCCAGGCGATGGCACAATAAGCTGGTTGATTGAGACCAAATGACATCTACACAAGTTTGTAACAAAATTACCAGAGGACTAATAAATAATCCCTGATAATGACGCCAATAAACTTGATGACATTATATTATATAAACCAAAAATCTCCTAGAGTAAATCATTTTCAAATTTCGGTTTTGGTTTGATATTCTGCAAGTGCACAGGTCGACAAGTAATAAAATGGATTTAAGTCCAGATATCGATCCCACAGAGATCTCAAGAATTTTAAATCAACTACCCTGACTACTCAATCTCTATACTATTTGGACTATAAAATGATAGTGGGTTCCAGTTTAAAGAGCTGGAAAATTAAACGAATACAAGGAAGATAAATGAACAATAAAATGACTGGAATATAAAGAATAAAGAGTAATGAATAGTTAAGAAACTAAATGGAAATGGAGAATCATCTTCTAGAGTATACATTAAGGTTACTGCTATCGTGAAGTATCAATTCCTGTAGCTAACACTGACAAATTTGCTTGTGTATTTCAGGTTTTAAAATCTGTCCAAGGCGTTTAGCGATGCAATTTGGATCTCTCCACACTACATTTGTTATCTAATTTACACTGATCCTCTCGAATACGGGGAATGAGATAACTACTTTTTTAAAAGGGTTTTCCTTAATCTGGGTATTTTCTTTTGCAATACTTCATACCCATTTGCAGATCTATAAGTACTTAGCTTCCAAGTTATCGGTCGAACGGGATATACAACTTCCAGGTTTCTCTTCCTCAAAATTAGAATAGATCACCCTCTCCTTGATTAGATCTCAGCTAACACGGGATTGGCCTCACTATCCGAATTGAGGTGAACTCTTTGCTTGTTTAAATTGATAACTCGTTCAACTCAATCTTGACTTCAAGTGAGAAGAGGATTTATCCAAGTAAACTTACAAAGCTCATTAGATCAAAAATAGCAGGTTAATATACCCTCAAGAAAATGTTCAAAACTCTCAGGAATGCCTTCTTTGTGTCACTCAGAGGGCTTCCTGGAAATCAGAGCATTGATACAAGTCTTAAAACTGGTATAAGACACTGATATTCGGATCAAAAACATCAAACCCAAACTGAAAGTAAATTCACAAACTGAAATCCACAAATTTCTGGAAACCACTACAGGAAAGATAATTTCTGACAATAGCATTCACATTAATGGAAACTGAATTCCTTAATTACTGAATTACACTACATTCCCTCTGATCATAGAATAGCGCAAATGGGAAGCTGAGGAAATTCAGATTCGAAATTGTCGAACTTCAAACATTCGGGTAGTAATTTGAAAGAAGCGAGTGCACGTCGGCTTCTACTCAAAAACATAACTTCCAATTCCAGAAAAGAAAACGAAAACTAAAACAATAAATCTAATCTAATCTCCCACTATCAACATTGAAGAGGAGATAAGAAAAGATAAGAAAAGAAAAGAAAAGAAAAGAAAACTAAAAAAAGAAAATGAGCCTTCAGCTATCGGACCTCTGGAATGCATTATGCATGCCCAGTTGCTGCCTCTGCTGGATAGCTGCGTATTTATAGGGTTTCTCAGTTGGGCCCTAATTCCAATGCAGTCTTTGTGGATTTCAAAGTTAGTTGGCCCATGTTACTGTTCAAGTCGCGACGTCAATTCCTTGTCGCGACATCGATCTCACGTCGCGACCTCAACTTCTGTCTATGCAGCCTTGAACTGATCATTAATGATGTCGCGACATCACTCTCTTGTCACGACATCAGCTCACGTCTTCTGCAGGTTTCACATGTTGCTCCTGATGTCGCGACGTCATTCTCTTGTCGTGACATCACCTTGTGGAGCTTCAACTTTCAACTGTGCAGGTCTCGTGTCGCGACTTCGATCCCACGTCGCGACCTCAACTTATGGCTTGCAGTCTTCATTTGATGGCTTTCGGTGTTGTGAATTCAGCCTCTTGTCGTGACATCAACTAAATGAAATTCAGCTTCCCGCGAATCTTGATGTGCAGGCCTCGATCGCATAAGCGACGGCGGTTCACTTCTTTAGGCTTTCCATCACGCCCAGGTTCTGATGTCGCGACATCGATCTCGTGTCGTGACATCGACTTAGTTCATTGGAGCTTCCAACTAGTTGCTCTTGGTGTCGCGACATCAATATCTTATCGCGACATCTAGTCACGCCCTTTGCAGGTTTCAACTGGTCTCTCATGATGTCGCAACATCAATCTATGGTCGTGAAGTCAACTGATCACTGCATTCTTCAATCTTGTCGCCACTTATATCTTTGAACTTGTTGCTCTTGTTGTCGTGACATCAGTCTAAGTACTTACAAGACTTCAACTGATTGCTCTTGATGTCGCGACATCAATCTCTTGTCGCGACATTAGCTTATGACTCCACAGGTCTAACTGTTCGTTCCTGATGTCGCGACGTCGATATCTTAGCCGCGACGTCGATATCTTGTCGCGACATCACTTCATGGCTCTGCAGCTTTAAACTGGTCCTTTGTAGTGTCGCGACATCACTCTCTTGTCGCGACATCAACTCACGTTTTCTGGAGGCTTCAACTGTGTTCCTGATGTCGCGACCTCGATCTCACGTCGTGACAACAGTTCAATTCATTACAGCTTTCGCCTGAGCAAGTCTCATGTCGCGACCTCGATATCTTATCGCGACATCAGCTTATGTCTTTGGAAGCCTCACTAATTGCTTTCGGTGTCGCGACTTCAGTCCTGCAGCCAGCGACAAAACGGCTTTCTGAATTAACTTCGGCTCATCCCCTTCCCGAACATGTCATAGCTGGTCGTTTCTTGTCGCGACCTGCATCAAATTTCCTTCAATTTTCCTGATGTCGCGACCTCATGACTGGACAGTGTAAACCCCAAAACTGCAATATTAGTTAGCCAGTTGCTTTCATTACGCTCTGCATTTTACGCATTTTACTCCACGATTCTTGCATTTTTCCCACTTTGCATTTTCTTAACTGCTTTTATATTTCACATAAATGACAAATTTGGTGAGTTTCTTCCTATTTCTGCATCTTAATTATTCCTATTTACATTAAAATCAACAGAAAAATGGACTAAAAATAGATGACTTTTAAGCTCATCAACAACCCTCCGAATCACTGTCATGGGACAACCCTCCGAATATCGAACCACTAGACCATCTCCGAGAACCCCTTATTGGACAACCCTCCGATAGGGTTCATTGGAAAAAACCTCCAATATAATTTATTGGACAACCCTCCGAATCACTGTCATGGGACAACCCTCCGAATAAACCCTTTGGACCATCTCAGAAATTTACCATTGGACAACCCTCAGATAGGGTTCATTGGATAAGCGCCAGATGTATAATTTATTGAAACAATACTCCAGATATAATTTATTGGGCGATCTGTCTCAATTTATTGGAATGACCCTCGATATTATTTATTTCATTAATGCCCTCACACCCGATTTACGCGATATCCCTGTGCACATGCGATGATAATTTCATTGCATAATATCTCATGTTACATGCACGAAGAAAACTACATGCAACAATTATTTTCATGGTTCATCTCAAGCATCATGTTAATATATCAAGCATGAGTATGTCAACATTAATATTCACAAAATCTGCATGTTACTCAAACAAGCAATACTTTTGGCAAACATCAATATCGATTGCGTGTCGACCATGAAATCGGTTCAAAGCGCCAGTTACGAGCGCACCGTCTGGACCCGAGAGCCGGTCTGACAACGGTACATGTGTTCTTTGAACAGCCCGTCACCGGGGCTACGCCATAGCATGTCATGGCTGCGAAATGAATTAACAGTGGGAGAGAAACCTGCCTCTCGAAGTCCATATCCTTGGCTGCTTCGCGACTCTTAGTTTGTTAAATCCTAGAACCCTTTGTTCTCTTTTCACTTACTCCTTTTTTTCTCTTCCGTTCCTTGTGGAGTTATCTTAGGTGGAAGACTCTCTAGGTGTAGAACACCTCTTCTTTCTCTCCTCATGGCGCATAGCATCCCACATGTCATTACATTGCCCCTTTTTGTTCCCATTCAATTTCCTAAATGCAAGAAGCTATCCAGGAACACACAGCATCCTTTAACATTTATCCTCATCTGAAGACCACTCTTTCATGCATGGTTAAACTTGACATGGCACACTTGGCCTCCACTAATGTTCAAATTGTCTGCCACCTCAGTGCCACATGGCATCACGATCCACATGCGTGTCACTTTCTCGTTCGTCCATTTACCTCGAAATCATTGAAATTGACATTTCGGGTCGGCGAAATCGTATTAATACTAGATTTCGCGAGGCGAACTCAGCCCGATTATTGATCGGGTGTCGTCATCAGAGATCTAGATAAATTCAGTTTTGACAAATTACCATTTACCCTTTTGAAATTCGAATTTTCGAGGGAGCTACATTCTCCCACTTAAAAATTTCGTCTGGAAATTCCACACACACTCTACGTTAAACCACATGCATATGTTACCACTACACAACACGTTTTTATTATGTATTACCTTCCCGAGGTCTGATCACGGACAATCAATGGATAGTCGATGATCCATGTCGTGAATGACATCCATATCATAGAGCCCTTCTTGGGCTACTTTGACACCCGATTCAATTCCCGATGGAAATTATCCGAATCTAGGAGTCAGCTCTGGAGCTCACATCCTCGACTCTAAGTCTATGTGATAACTTAACCATGTGTTTTCATATCGGGCAACATAACTCTTCGGCTTACACTTCGAGCCTCATACATTCACACAGAAATTTCGTTTTTTTTTTTTTTTTTTTTTTTTTTTTTTTTTTTTTTTTTTTCGGGTCTCTTACGCTGAGGGCTTTTGGGATACCTCACCGGGTCTCTTACACCCGTACGGGACCTTCCCGGACACTCTGTGGGTCTCCTTCACCCAACTCGGGCTTCTCACCTTAGAGTTAACGACCCCCTTCTTGCTTTACTGACACACTTTGAGTACTCTTCGTTTCTGATTCGAACTATGAGTCTTCATTGGAGCCGTAGTCCGAACAAACTGACCCACGCTCACGAGAATGAGTGAGGCCAAACCATCTAGTGCACCCACGCTGGGCTAAACGCGATGTTAGGTGCACATGAGCGCCAATCTGACCTATCCGGTCAACTCTCACCCTACCTCATAGGGAAGAACATCCATACACGGCTATACGAAGGCCTTAACCTCTAAGCTGATTCCGTCGCACGAGATCACGTGATGAATGAATATGATCATCGATTTAAGCGCCACTCTATTTGACAAGTGCGAGTGAAAGCGTGCGCTCATCGGTGATGCGAGGCATTTCAGGTCTGCGTACCCGCGGGATCTGCGCCTCGTATGCGGTACGGCGACAATGGTAACCACGTCATGCGCCCGGCCCCGACCGAACTCGGCTTGCCAAATCACGTGCTCGACCTCGCCTTACGCCCTGGCCTATGTGACCCGTCTGCGAAATACTAGGTGCTTGTGCAACACCCTGGAAATGATATTGGTTCCCCTGATCCATACTAGGGGGTGGAGGAACAAACTATGTCCTCTCCCGTCCTACCGCTGACTTGGACCACGCTGTCCCAAAACCTTGGGATCCTTGTCTTTGGGGGAAATCCCTCCTCATATGTAGGCTGTGGCAATGTGCGTAGCCTTACGTTGCCGATCATTAAAATGTCCCATCGACTTTGGTCACGATGACCTCGGCCCGAATCTGGAATATCATGCCCGAAAGCAGTCTTACGCTTCTAACCGGATTGGAAGAGTTGAATCTTCCTTCCTCTTGAGTACCAACACCCGTATCTTGGATGCCTCGTATGTGTCTACTCTCCCTGGCTAGTCTGCTGCACCGGCATGTGCAATAGCAGTGTACCGCGGCACCCATGGCCTGCAAAGGCTGTGAGTAAAGAACGGGTGGTGTGCCTCGTGGGCGACCCCTGCGTACCCTTCCTTGACTCGCCATCTACATATATCAAATAGCAATTTATTTATTTTTTTTTTTTTTTTTTTGAACCCCAAAGGTTAACTTCTCACCACCCCAGTGTTGATACTTCCTATATACTATTCTGAGCATATAATTCACGTAATATATAGCATACTACGTGAGCGCCCCTTGCAGACCGACCCAGCAGGCGGATCAAGGCAAGTCGGGATGCCACTAAAATCCACTTTCAAAATCACTGAAAATCATATCTTTGCGGACGATACGAAGTGGGTAAGCCCGTAAGCATTTACATTAACAAAATCCATTTTACAATGTAGGCATCCAAGCCTTTTCAAAATGATTTACAAAAATAGATGTTCGATATTCAAATTGTTTTATACAAAATATCCATATCAAAAAGAACACATGAAATAGTGCGTAATCGGGAGCATACTCGAGATTTCTTTCTTTATGACTCGACGCTCCTCGATCTTGAGTCGTATCGATCACTATCTATCACTTGGTACTGCGCGTGGTAAAACAATACGCTAAGCATTTTCATGTAGTGGTTCTATACAAATCCATTCTTCGAGTTCGGTTTAAATCCCGATTCATGCAGATTTAATAATTCGAATTTTCAATCTTTTTGGATGATCGATATAAATACATTACATATACTTTGTTATATATATACAATAAATTATAGTTCATTGATCATCCATAAATACATTTCATAATCAATATTTCACAATCTCAAGTAATTCAAATATGCTCACAAATTTCAATTTAGTTCTAACATTCAATTCAATTAGAAAATCAATTCGAGTTCGAAAATCGAATTCGATTATGCCAAATCAATTCGGTTATAATAATCACTTGATTATGCCAATCAATTGATTATGCCAATAAATTCGATTACATCCAATCACTTCGATTATACCAATCAATTCGATTATGCCCATACTTAATTTAACACAAGTCTTCGATATCTGAGGATATAGAGTCAGAAACCTTGCCCGATCTGGCACGAGAAATTATGATGGAGTATCACATGGTTTTATAACACGATACGGTCATTTGGGTGTATTTGGTTATAAACAATCAAATAGTGAACACTCTGCGTACGGTCAGCTAAGGCTGCGTCGAGTGACACATCAATAGTTCGATCTTGCTATTTGACCTGTTGTTATACCCGATCTATCTGCAATCGTAACCAGTTAACATTCTATTAAGGGCGTTGAAATCCTTTATAGCAAAATATAGTACAATATGTACGCTTGTATAAATAGTTTATTTTCAATAATCATGCAATTTTTATATGCAAACATTTCACAATCAGTTTTCTCAAATCAATTAAATCAATTCAATATGCCTTTATAACAAACATGCAAAAAAAAACTGGAAACGAGGAATAAGAAAAGGTAGAACAAACATTTCAAACTTGAAATGAGAATAGGATTTAGAAGAACAAACCCAAAAATATTTGCACTTTGATTCCAATCCTTGGAATCTCAATCACAGTTTGTCTTTTCCTCCTCTTCAGTCCCTATTCCAAAACCATTAAAGAATAATATTATTCATGCGTACTAGTAGTTTTGGTTAGGATTGATTTTCGGAGGTTAATATGATTTCCAAATTCGACAGGCTATATATAGATGGATTCTTGACTCAATCGGTTCCGCAGTCCAAAATACCGAATCGAGTTCGAGGACCCGAAAAGTTATGACCTTAGAAGTTGGAGGTCATACGTAGTCAACCTGACGGCGACTGAGCGACGGTGCACTGAAGTGGCCGAGCTCATTCAAAAACCTCGGTCTGACATCTAACATCCTCCTCAGGCATATGAATGTATTCTTGACTCCATGGGCTTTCCGCAGAGTCAAGAACACCCAAATCGGAGTTCAAGCGAGAAGGAGATATGACCTTAGTTGGAGGTCATACATAGTCAGCTTTGGCGAGCTGGCACAGGCGGCGAGCAGCATTTGCGAGCCTTTGTTTGGCGACCCTTTGTTGGGCGACCCTTTGTTTGGCGACCAGCGTTTGATGACCCTTTGTTTGGCGACATTGTTTGACAACCCTTTGTTTGGCAGCCTCGATTTGGCGACCAACTGTTTGGCGACCAGCGTTGTTTGGCGACCTTGTTTGGCGACCTTTGTTTGGCGACCTCGGTTTGGCTTGACCTCGGTTTTGGCGATACGACCCATTTGACTATTCAGAGTAAAAGTACCCATAACTTGGTCTACAGAGTCGAATTAAGAAATTCAAAAGCCTAACATCAAGTTCATTGATGTGGCTGATTCCTGAAGGACTTACTGCCAAATTCTCTTTATTTCTGATCCAAAAACCCGTTCTAAGGTACGGCTAGTTGACCCGAACTGGACAAACTGACCCGACCAGATTTAGTTGGGCTGACCTCAGTAAAAGGACTATAACTTAGTCTACAGAGGTCCAAATTGAGAAATTCAAAAGCCTAACATCAAGTTAATTGATGTGGCTACAATTTACTAGAAGGACACTACCAAATCCTTCGCCGTACCCAAAAAATCAGCTCTAAGGTTCGGCTAGCTGCGCCTTTGCCACAATGTGGCAGCTTCCCATGAGACAAATGCAGCCAAACTTTCCCCTAAGAGCCAGATAACTACCCAACAATCCTTAGGGTAGAAGAAGACCAAGTAGGAGAAGACCTACCTCATGGAGTTTGTCGAAAGTCCGGGATTCAGGTCTACACTTGTAGCTCTTGTCACTAGGAAGGACTTCCCACTTCGTGCTCCTTGGCCAGAGACCTATGGTCTAGATCGTCGGAAAATCTAGAGAGAAGGTGGGCCTCTCTCTCTAACTTCCTTTTCTCTATTTTCTTTTCTTATGTATCACTCTTAATCGTATTTTAAAAGGAGGAAGCTTCCTCCATAACCACATGCCACATGTCATTTCCTTGATTTTCTCCTTTTACTCATTTATTTCTCCTAATATCACTTAGACATATAAACTTATTTACAATTGGCCCTTGGGTCCCCATTTTACAATTTAATATTTTAACTTTTTTCGCGGGTTCGTTGCAGTTCCATGATCATCTAATCGATATTAAAAAATTTCGAGGAAAAATACCCGAGTTGGCTCCTTTATACGGAATATACTAAAAATTTTATTATAAAAAATTTTGGGTATTTTGGGCGTTACAACTCTCCTTAGCTAAAATTTCGTCCTCGAAATTACCTTAATCAAACAATTGCGGATACGCTGCATCGTTTCCTTTCCCGAAGTGGCTTGATCTTATGGTTTCTCCCACAGAACACCTTGATAACGAGAATCTTCTTGTAAGTAATTCCTTCACTTCACGAGCCAAAATCTTTACTAGCTCTTCTTAAATACGTCAAATGGCCTCGACTCAATTGTCTCGAAGAGTTTGCATGTGACCGGTCACGATCGGTACCTCGTGGCATGGACACGTGGGAAACACGTCATGGATCTTTTTTCAGAGTCGGAGTAATGCCCGATCTGTATGCCACTAGACCCGGCTTTCTCGGTGATCACTTCATGGGGGCCCAGTAAATCTAGGGCTCAACTTGCCGCACCCGAATCTCATCGCGCCTTCCAGCGATACTTTGAAAACACTTTTCGCCAGATCTCAGCGTAAGAATATCTTTTCTTTTCATGTCGGCATATGATTTATGTCTATCGGTGGCCACTTTTAGCTTTCTCTTATCATTTTCACTTTTTCTTCCAGTCTCAGTGCATCAAGTGCGGGCGGTACTTTCTTTTCAACCAATTCCATCAACTGTGATTGTTCTACATTTTCTCCCACGCCTAAAGCTCCCATAAGGCGCCATTCGATACTTGATTGGAAGCTGTTGTTGTACACAAGTTCAACTAAAGCGATGTGTTGATCCCGACTATTTCGAGGTCGATCACCTGACTCCTTAACATATCTTCCAGAATGCGGATCACTCTCTCGGATTGTCCATCCCAGTTTGTGGGTGGAACGTTGTCTTGAAATTCGATCGCGTGCCCGAGGCCTCTTCATTTTCCCTGAAATCTCAGTAAACCTCGGATCTCGATGCGAAATAATTGATATAGGAATCCCGGTATAGCAGGAACTATTTCCTTGATATCTGACTCGCAGGTAGCTTGTCAAGTGAATAGTTGGTTCTCATGATAGGAGAATGGTGACTTGTGTCGATCTTCGACTGTTGGTCATGCTTCTCCTGCAATCGTAGTGACAACCACAAAATCACGTGGTGATTAGGTCCATTTCCCTCAGGTATTCTAATAGAACATAGTAATCGGGAACTTGATCTCTGCCTTTACTCTTTGACACACCAAACACTTGGCTACAAATTACGACACGTCTCTTTTCATCCGGACCCTTTAGGAATGACATTTTAAATCTCGATGCATCTTTGTCTTCAGGGATGGATAGCTAGATCCCTTATGTGCCTGTCTTCAAGTATGGATTTCCCTCGAATCATTACGGTGAATTTTCGGCTTAGATCCTTATATCTAACCTCCATTTCGTTCACTTGTGGATCGGTTCCTTACCATTTCTAATCGGTTATTATGGCAATATTTTCTCTTCTTTCCTTTGTGCCTCGCACTTGATTCATGAGCTTCGGTCTCGCTATCGGTTACGCGCCTTCTGGAGTACCATCGTGCCATAATGACAAATGGGCATTCAATGCTTTCAAGCATTCGTGCGACTTTACACTCCAAATCGTCGTACTACATTGGCCTTTCGGGGTGATAATCAATTACGCGGTCATAATCTTATCAGTTCCATCCATCTCCATTGCCTCGAAGTTAAGCTCATTGTGACCAAAATATAAGACTCTTATGATCGGTGTGGATGAAACACTTCTCTCCATACAAATATTGTCTCCAAATTTTGGTATAAAATACAATTGCGACGATTCTGAAATCATGGGTGGGGTAGTTCCTTTCATGCGACTTCAACTGTCTTGAAGCATAGGCTACCACTTTACCCTCTTGCATTAGGACACATCAAGTCCATTTAGCGACATCACTAAAATATATTCTCTGCTTCCGTCGGTTGAGTAAACCGAGCCTCGGTTAAGTACTTTCAACTTATGAAACTTCTTTGACATTTTTTCACTCGGCATTCATACTTTACATTTTTACGGGGCAATCTAGTCATCGAGTACGCGATCATAGAAAAACCCCTTAACGAATCTTCTGTAGTAACCTGCTAGTCCAGAAACTACGCACTTCTGTAACATTTCTTGGTGGCTTCCATTCAACGACCACTTATTTTCTTTGGATCTACTTTCAGTTCCTTATTTCGATATATGCGAAAGACTACTTCATTCTTCAAAACTCACACTTTCGAGTTTTGCATCTGTTATTCTTTTCTCGAAAGTCTCTAACACTACTCTAAGGTGTATTGTCATGACTATCTTTGATCTTTGAATACACAAGAATGTCGTCTATGAACACTACGACAAACTGATCCACATCACGGTCGAAGAAACCACGATTCATTAGGTCCATGAGCATGCTGGAGCATTTGTCAATCCAAGCTGGCATTACAAAGGAATTCATAATGTCCATATGGCGTCCTAAACGCCGTCTTATGCACATCGACATCTTTAATTCTCAGTGATGGTACCTGGGTCCTTGAGTCAATCTTTGAAAGATACTTGCACCTTTTAGTGATTAAAAACCAGTCATCAATTAAAATTGGACTTATTCTTTCTCATTAACTTGTTCGGTTATGCGTAATCAATACATGTGAAGTGTACCATCTTTCTTTTTAACAAAAAGCACGGGAGCTCCCCATGGTGATACACTTGAGTGCAATAAACCCTTTTTCTGAAGTAGTTCTTGCAAGCTGCGATTTCAATTCCTTTAGCTCACAGTGGAGCCATTACGTGCGATTGTAATGGATGCAGGTGGCACACAGTACAACGTCAATAGCAAACTCAATCTCCACATGTGGGGGCAATCCAGTAACTCTTAGAACACATCAGGAAAGTCAACAATAGGGATATCAGATACACTATGCCTTGCCTTATCCATTTCAATCACATAAGCCAGTAGGCTACATCGGCTAAGTACCATTGTTCTAGCAGTGGCGGCAGATATCACATTAGCTAGATGATTTGACCTCTCACCGATGAAGGTTACTTCATCTTCATTCGGTGTCTTTAAGGTTACTGCTTTTCATTCTACAATGTTATTGCTTGATGCCGGGACAACCGATCCATCGATATCACATGAGCTCACGAAGGCAATCAAATCTCCCGAAATTCATACTCGTATTTTGATGGAACCGATCTCTATAGACTACATTCCGCAATATGGCGACGGGTTCGTCACGAGATGTCATACTAGGTTTCACTTCGGCAATTTACAAGTTGGGTATGTCGGTACATATGTATGAATGAGTCAATCACGGATCTATCAATGCATGCATAATAGTATCAAAGATAGTAAAATTCACCCAGGCTATCACATCGAAGCGTCGGTATCTTCCCACTGCTTTCGTGCATATGCTCCTAGGTACAGACATGACCATCTTGCCTACGAAGTTTGTGTCCCTTGTCTCGGAACACTTTCGGTGATGCCAGCACTCTTATTGCCTTTTAATAACGCTAAAAATTTGTGCCCCGGTCTGTGGTCTTTGTAAATGAACGAGCTAGGACAATCTCTTGCTCTATGCTCTTTAGATCCATAAATCAAACAAGCACCTGTAAGTCTCCAACATTCTCCTTTATGATTTCTCCCACAATGGGGCAATGGGAGCAATCATCCTCTAGAAGGACCTCCTGGTGTACTTCCTTGATGGTCTTGGTAAAGTAAGTATTCTGCGTGCTTTGTGCTATAGGGTGGTGGAACCATGGTCCCCTTAATTTCTTCCTTTCTTTGTTGTTCTTGTTTGGGCGACTGGATTTTTCTTTTCCACAATCTTTTATCATCTCTCTTTTTCCTCTTTCTTTACTCTTTCCACATTCAATGCACATGTCACAATTTTGGAGAAATCCTCATGGCAAAATGTTGTGACATGGGCTCGAATATGGTCATTAAGTAGATCTTCAAACCTGCAGCACTTTTCTTCCTCACTCCTGAGTATCTACCGGGAGCATACTTGCTTTCAGCCGTGTGAATTCTCTTTTGATGATAGTCCACTCATGCATCTTTGCTTCAGATTATGAAACTCGTCTCATGTTGTTCGGATAAATCGACCATATAATGCTTCTTGAACTCATCGAGAAGAACTCCCATGTCCTCCCGATGGTGCGGTCACGGTCACGAGAAACCCACCACTGATAAGCCTCATCCTGAAGTAATGAGGTCGCACATTCCAACTTCTCTTCAGTTGTGCAATGCATTTGCACAAGCATTCGCTCGATTCTCTCGAGCCAATTTTCTGCCATAGAAGGCTCATCCTCTTTCTTCCCCATAAAATCTACAAGTCGGTACCTTGCCATTCTCTCAATGGCTGATCGCTTTAGACAGTGCATTTGGTTGCCTGGCTCTTTGCAATGCCCTAAACCCAATTCTTCGGAGAATACCGTAGTACCTCGCCACTTGTTGGTTCATTCATTGGTGGGGCGTGGGATGCTACCCACCTTCCACACTAGCGGGATTTGTTTGGGCGAGTCCCTTGGTCAAATCCCTCGACCACTAAGGGGCCAGAATCGATCCATGCTTATCCTATTAAGACGACAAGATAAGCGTCGAGTCATGTCATCCTTTATATGCAAATGAAATGCATGTTAAACACAATTTTCAAAATCGTTTACAAGCGATTTAAAAATCATTTTGTAGAGCCAGAGCTAAACTGGGCTCTAATACCCGATAAATTTGTGGCCCTTACACGGGCAGGCCGGCTTGGGCGGATCGAGCAAGTCAGGGATGCCACTAAAATCACTCAAAATCACTCAAAATCATATCTTTGCGGAAGCAATTACGAAATTGGGTAAGCCCATAAACATTTACATTTAACAAAATCCATTTACAATGTAGGCATCCAAGCCTTTTCAAAATGATTTACAAAAATAGATGTTCAGTATTCAAATTGTTTATACAAAATATCCATATCAAAAAGAACACATGAAATGAGTGCACATGTCGGAGCATACTCCGAGACTCTTTCTTTATGACTCGGCTCCGCCGATCTTGGACCGCTATCGATCACTATCTATCACTCGGTACTGCGCATTGGTAAAACAATCGCTAAGCATTTTCATGCTTAGTGGTTACATACAAATCCGTTCCTCAGTTCGGCCATCGATTCATGCGATTTAATAATTGAGAACTTTCAATGCTTTTGGATGATCGATATAAATACATTACATATGCTGTTATATATATATCACAATAAATTATAGTTCATTGATCATCCCCATAAATACATTTACCATGTCGATATTTCACAATCTCAAATCAATTCAAATATGCTCACAAATTCAATTTAGTTACGACATTCAATTCAATTACGAAAATCAATTCGGTTAAAAAGAAGAATAATTCGGTTATGCGATCAATTCGGTTACATCGATCACTTGATTATGCCAATCAATTCGGTTAATAACCCGATAAATTCGGTTACGTCAATCACTTCGATTATGCCCGATCAATTGATTATGCCCTTATGAATTTAACCTAAGTCTTCGATATCTGAGGATATCGAGAGTCACTTGGCACGGTCCATTTGTTCTTGTTAAATACATAGGTGTTTTTATAACTCACTGATCTGGTCATTGTTCTTGGCCCAGTTATAAACAATCAAATAGTGAACCTCTGGAAATCACAGTCCGTAGGGCTGCGATCGGGTAAACCGCAATCGATGGATTCGCGATGCTAGCTGACTGACCACTATTGGTATACGATCTATCTTAATCTGAAATAAGCGGTTAACATTCTATTAAGAGGCGTTCAAATCCTTTATAGCAAAATATAGTACAATATATGCGCTTGTATAAACGAGTTTATTTTCAATAATCATGCGAATTTTTATATCTGAAACATTTCCGCAATCAGTTTTCTCAAATCAATTAAATCGATTCAATATGCCTTTATAACGAACATGCAAAAAAAGCGGAAGCGAGGAATAAGAAAAGGTAGAACAAACATTTCAAACTTGAAATGAGAATAGGATTAGAAGAACAAACCCAAAAATATTTGCACTTTGATTTGATCGCGGAATCACCAATCCGTTTGTCTTTTCTCTTGATCCACGATCAAAACCATTAAAGAATAATATTATTCATGCGTACTAGTAGTTTTGGTTAGGATTGATTTCGGAGAGTTAATATGATTCCAAATTTGACAAGCTATATATAGATGATTCTTGACTCAATCGGATTTCCATAGGAGTCGAGAATACGAATCGAGTTCGGACGAGAAGAGTTATGACCTTCGAAGTTGGAGGTCATACGTGATCGACCCGACGGTGGCTGACCCGGCTGTTTGCGAGTGACAAGCTCATTCAAACACCTCGGTCTGACATCTAACATCCTCCTTAGGCATATGAGATGTATTAACGGCTCCATGGGCTTTGTAGAGTCAGGAACACCCAATCGGAGTTGAAGCGAAGGAGATATGACCTTAGAAGTTGGAGGTCATACATAGTCAGCGGCGAGGCGGCACGGCCCGGCGAGCAGCATTTGGCGAGCACTGTTGGCGACCCTTTGTTGGGCGACCAGCTGTTGGGCGACCCTTTGTTAGGCGACCCGCTGTTTGGCGACCTTTGTTTGCGGCAACTGTTTAGCGACCACTGTTTGGCGACCGCCGGTTTGGCGACCAACGCTGTTTGGCGACCCTTTGTTTGACGACCTCGGTTTGGCGACCAGCGGCCCATTTGACTGTCGAGTAAAAATACCATAACGGTCTCTGAAGTCGAATTAAGAAATTCAAAAGCCTAACATCAAGTTCATTGATGTTGGCTACAATTCACATAGGGACTTACTGCCAAATTCTCTTTATTTCTGATCAAAAACCCGTTCTAGGTGCAATTGAAATTTGTTGGCTGGACAAGCCGGCCCGACCAGATTTAGTTGGGCTGACCTCAGTAAAGGACTATAACTTAGTCTACAGAGGTCCAAATTGAGAAATTCAAAAGCCTAACATCAAGTTAATTGATGTGGCTAAAATTTACTAGAAGGACACACTACCAAATCCCCTTCACTTCGTACCCAAAAATCAGCTCTAAGGTTCGGCTAGCTGCGCACTACCACAATGTGGCAGCTTCCCATGGTTTAAAATGCAACCAAACTTTCCCTAAAGGCCCCGGATAACTGCCCGACAATCCTTAGGGTAGAAGAAGACCAAGTAGGAGAAGACCTACCTCATGGGTTTGTCGAAACTCCCCGATTTCGGTCTCTACTTGTAGCTCTTGTCCACTAGAAAGGACTTCCCTTAGTGCTTCATGGAGACTGTGGTCACGTCGTCGGAAAATCTAGAGAGAAGGTGGAGCCTCTCTGCAGCACTCCCTTTTCTCTATTTTTCTTTTCTTATGGATCACTCTTAATCGTATTTTTTAAAAGGAGGAAGCTTCCTCCCTCTTTCCTACATGCCACACATGTCATTTCTTGATTTTTCCTTTTACTCTATTTCTCCTAATATCCTTAGACATATAAACTTATTTACAATAGTGAAGCCCTTGGGTCCCCCATTTCTAATTTCTATATTTTCTCTTCATAGGTTCATTTCTGGATTCAACAATCATCTAATCAATATTAAAAAAAAAATTCAGAAAAATACCCAAGTTGGCTCCTTTATACCCGGAATATACTAAAATTTTATTATAAAAATTTTAGGGTATTTTTGGGGCGTTACATACTATCATGCAACAATTCATCAAAATGCACAATGGATACATGATCTAACCCATGCCCATTTAGCCCAAGGTAATCGTGTACCTAAACTTTCCTGATACTTAAGCGTTCAACACTAGGTATTTATAAACCTAGGATCTGATACCAAATTTGTGACCTTTGGTATCGGGATAAACTCTCTTCACACCCGCTAGGAGGCTCGAATTGTCGTTTACCTTAGCTCTACGTCTGTCTTTGTAGCCCCAAAATCCGGGGGTCCTTTTTTTTTTTTTTTTTTTTTTTCAAAGGTAACCTTCAACAAGCTATTTAATAGCCTCAATCTTGCATATTCATGTGTCACTTTCAGTGTGCGAGGACACATAACAGTCCATCTCATTCAAGATTCTAGTAATTAGTGCACTTAGTGCAATGATAAATTTTTTTTTTTCAGAATTTATGTGAGCACCAAATTCCATCCTCAGGCATATGGTTAGATTCTAGACTCAAAGATCTTTCCATAGAGTCCAAGAACGCACAAAACGGACTTCGGATGAGGAAGTTATGGTCATCCGAAGTTGGCATTGCCGAGCTCATTCCCTAGACGATATCAGCTCGGCCAAAGGATGTCAGTTCGGCCAGAAGAGGTCGGCTCGGCTATATTTGGGCACAAAATGCCATCCACAGGCATTTGGTCAGGTTCTAGACTCAAGGATCTTTCCATAGAGTCTAAGAACACTTGAAACGGACTTCGGACGAGGAAGTTATGGTCATCCGAAGTTGGCGCTTCATCTGACGACAACTAACGTGCGGGCGAAAGACACCTACTTTCTTTCCTTTCAAACAAATATGAGCTCAGATTATAATGATCCATATGTATATGGATTCACAAGATAAAGGGCGTTAAAGTAAGAGTCTTCGAACGCATGAAACGGACTTCGGACGAGAAAGTTATGATCGTCCAAAGTTGACACAGTCGAGCTCATTCCCTAGACGAGGTCAGCTCATGCAGAAGAGCTCATGCAGAAGAGGTCATGCAGCTCATGCAGAAGAGCTCATGCAGGAGAGCTCATACAGCTCATGCAGAAGAGCTCATGCAGCTCACGCAGAAGAGCTCATGCAGGGAAGCTCATGCAGCTCATGTGGAAGAGCTCATGCAACTCATGCGGAAGAGCTCATGCAGCTCATGCAACAGAGCTCATGCAACTCATGCGGAAGGCTCATACAGCTCATGCAGAAGAGCTCATCGCGACTCGTCGCGAGAAGAGGCTCATGCGGGTCATGCAGGAGGAGGCTCATGCGGGCTCATACAGCTCATGCGGAAGGCTCATGCGGCTCATGCGGGGCTCATGCGGAGGAGCTCATGCGGCTCATGCGGGAGGCTCGTACGGGGTCTGTGCGACGGGCTCATGCGGCTCGTGCGGAGAAGGCTCATACGGCTCATGCGGGGAAAGGCTCATGCAGCTCATGCAGAAGAGCTCATGCAGGTCATGCAGGAGAGCTCATGCAGCTCATGCAGAAGAGGTCATGTAGCTCATGCAGCAGAGCTCATGCAGCTCATGCAGCAGAGCTCATGCAGCTCATGCAGCAGAGCTCATGCGGCTCGTGCGGCCCAGGCTCATGCGGCTCGTGCGGAAGGCACATGCGGAAGGCTCATGCGGGGAAGGGGCTCATGCGGGTCATGCGGAAAGGCTCGTGCAGATCATGCAGCAGAGGCTCATGCAGCTCACAGCGGAGGCTCAAGCGGCTCATGCGGCCCGAGGGCTGGCAGAAGATAGTTCAGTGGATGGGCTCGTCACGGCTAAATCCTCGAGCCCTTCGAGTAAAGGCTATAACTTAGGCTGTAGAGGTCCAATTTGGGTGATTCGAAAGCCCACATCAAGATTACTAATGGGGCTACAATTTATATCAAGGATGCTAATCCAAATTCTCACTTTTACCTATCCTAAATTCAGTCTCAAATACTAGACGTCTCATAGGCTCCAAAACATAACGATGTTCCCACCGCATTTCATCACCGTGAGCTATTACACCACACAGCTCATCCCAAGTGAGCTTGGCCTAAAGAGGTCAGCTCATCTAGGAGAGCTCAGCCAATAGAGTTTCGTCGTCCTAAGAAGCTCAGCCAATAGGCTCAAGCTGCCGGCTCATTCTCGATTGAGCTCGACCACCACGACTGCCTGCCGGACCCTTCAAGTAAAAAATGTCATAACTTGGGCTGTAGAGGTCCGATTTGGGTGATTCGAAAGCCCACGTCAAGCTCACTGATGAGGCTAAGATATACCAGAGGGCCACAGGGCTAAATTCCTTTGCTGCCCAACGAAAAATCAGTCTGAAAGTCCGACTAGAAATAACAAAAGTAAGAAAACTAATTGTATTAAACACGAAGCGAGTTTAATTACAATTTATCTCACACTATATCTACAGAAACTGGATAATAGTCCAATATATAACAAAAATCGGGTTTTACGCGGACTTTACAAAACACATAATAAGCCATGCTTGACTATTTCTTCGACTAAGCCTCATGAGTGCCTTCTCTTGGTGCACTCCCGATTACACGAAATGTTTTCCACGATGAGGTGAGCTATACTTGATGAAAGTCTCCTACAAGGGCTACTCCTACCCTAAGTGCACATACAATGAGCCTCAATCCACAAAAATCATTCACACACATTCATATAAAATAAGCATATCTAGCAAGATGTCTATATCATCTCTGGATTTCCAGAGTCCTCACCGACTCCTCACATGTGTAATTGTCATGTATGGCTTGTTTTCAAAACAAAAACTTTTGTTTTAAATCCCAGCTGGACCATCTGCGAGTAACAAACCATTTGACCATCTCAGGAACTCTTTATCGGACAACCCTCGATAAGTTCATTAGACCAAACTTTCTCGGAAGTAATTTATTGGACAACTCTCAGAATATCGAACCCTTTGGACCATCTCAGGGCCCCCTTATTAGACAACCCTCGGAGTAAGGTTCATTGGAAAAACCTCGATATAATTTGTTGAATGACCCTCAGAATCTTGTCATGGGGACAACCCTCCGAATATCGAACCACTGGACCATCTCCGAGAACCCCTTATTGGACAACCCTCCAATAGGGTTCATTGGACAAACCTCCGATATAATTTATTAGATAACCCTCCGATATAATTTATTGAACAATCCTCCGATATAATTTATTGGACAACCCTCCGATATTATTTATTTCATTAATGCCCTACTTTTGGAGTTACAGCGATATCCTGTGCACATGCGATGATAATTTCATTGCATAATATCTCATGTTACATGCACGAAGAAAACTACATGCAACAATTATATTCATGCTTCATCTCAAGCATCATGTTAATATATCAAGCATGAGTATGTCAACATTAATATTCACAAAATCTGCATGTTACTCAGAGCAAGCAATATGCCTGCAACCAAGTCATCAATATCAATTCACGTATCGTGGCCCAAAAAAATCAGTTCCAAAGCTGTAGTTAAGGAACTACACCAAATGCGAGATACGAGAAACCGATCACTGACAGGTACATATCAAAACATTCCTTTGAACCAGCCCATCACCAAGGCTACACTTCATAGCCATGTCATGGCTCTGAAATGAAGATTAACCGGAGTAGAGGAGAGAAACCACTGCCTCTCGAAGTGCAGATCCGCTTCAGCGCGCAACTCTTGGATTTGTTAAATCTGGGAACCCCTTTGTTTCTCTTTTCCCTTCCTCCTTTTTTTCTCTTCCATTTCCACCCAGGTTATCTTAGGTGGAAGACTTATCTGGGTGTAGAACACCTCTTCTTTCTCTCCTCATGACGCATAGCATCCCACATGTCATTCATGCCCACTTTTGTTCCCACTAATTTCCTCATTGCAAAAGCTGTCCAGAACACCTAGCATCCACTAACATTTATCCTCATACAAGACCACTTTCTTTCATGCATGATTTAAACTTGACACTTGGCACACTTTGCCTCCACTAATGTTCCAAGTGTCCTGCCTTCAAGTGCCACATGGCATGATCACCTAATACCACGTGTCACTTTCTGGATTAAATCCCGTTTACCTCGAAATACATGAAATTAGGCATTTGAGATTCAACGAGTCGGTATTATTTTTATGTTCGCGAGGCGAACTCAGCGGTGTGATCAGGTAATGGATTATCGAGATCTAAGAAAACTTCGGTTTTGATGAAATTACCATTTACCGCTTTTTCGAGAAAATTCGAATTTTAGGGGCTTCCTATAATCAATAAATTTAACACTCTTGTTTAAGATTATCTCATATACAACGACAAATATAAACCTTATATCCTCGATAATCATAAAGCATTTCTTTGTTGAAGAATTGACAACGGAATCTATTCTTTTTGCAACAGCCATAAAGTCAACAAATCGAGTCCTAAAATAATATTCCACAACCATAATCCATAATTTATGACATATTATATCATAATACACATTTTGATAGTCGATCCACTTATACCTTTACATAATATTAATTTCATATATAATCATCAATTAATAGGAACAAATAACAAAGAATAAACTTTCAACTATCGTCGACATAATTGAATCTAGAAAATAAAAAGCATGCATGAATCATTAAGGTTCTTCTATCATGATGCTTTCAATCCATTCGATAACCCAAGTCTTTTAAATATATATACTATTTATGAACAATCGACACATTCATGTAACCTTCATGGGACTGACTCATCTTGTCTCATTCCATGCATTCAATATCTCAATATCCTTTAAATATATACTTTATGAGACAATTTAACAATTTACATTACTTCATATAGGATATCTTATCACATAATATTATCTCTTTTATATACTTTAGCATACAATTTTAAGATCTTTTCATAAATTAATGCAATAAATTTAATTCACTAATACTTATCAATACATAATCAATAATTTTGCCTCCCTTTGATCTTTGTATTTATTCATTGGAAATAAGGGTGTTCTTAAGTCCAAAATAACATTCTTATGATATCATAAAGCTTAAGATATCATGAACAAACATTTGCAATATGTATGTCAACTTCAATGGAATTTTCATGTAACTTTATTTGGTAGCTATACAAGTTTGTCTCTTAAATTTAATCATAAAACATTACTTAATCCTTAAAGATAGGCCACTTAATGAAGTTATAAAATTTTCTCATTTGGCTCATAGTTTACATTAATTAAAGAAACAAACATGAAACATTAATAAAATTAGAAGTTGATAAAGCGCAAGCAAATCCCATAACTAGATTCAAACAAATAATTTTAAAAAGCGATACAAATACTACAACTCTCTTTGGGTAGATATTGTAGTATATAATACCCTTTATGGCGTTTTAGTACATATTTCTTTAATGGATATTCTTTATAGTTCATGTTAAAAATTAAACTTGTAATCTTTGGATGTACAAATATAATCTAACAAAATTATAAGATATATCCCAAAATGTTCATTATTCATAAGATGGTTAGTTTACCTTTGGGTAAATTCTTAAATATCTTATAACTAATGAACTTTAATATATTCATTCATCAAACTACTTAAATTTGTTTCAAACATCCATAAGAAATGAGTAATTGAATAGCATAAGTGTGTATTCCTTAATTTGAAATTCATGGAACATTCAAATTCGGCCACTTTGGTGACTAACGAACTTTACATTAAACGAATTTCAAAAGTTATAATTAGCATATTTACATCATTAAATATGATTATCAAATCCTTCAATGTAGTCATTCTAATGACTAGCATACCATAAATGTCTTGTACTCATACATGATAATATAATTATCATACAAACATTATATTGTGATAAATAAATAAAATTAAAATACAATTTTATTGGAAAAACCATAATATTATCACAACCATAAATCAAATATTTAAGTACAATATAAACTTAATTAGACTTCATAAATATGGCAAATATCAAAAGTTTATATAATATGACAAATCATAGACATGTCAAATGTGTTTCTATAACGTGAACTTGAGATTTTAAAAGAAATATCACATAATAAGTTCCATTTAGATTTATATGAATAATACCTTGAAATTTCGATTTAGTGTCAGTCGCATCATATAAATAAGAAGCTATCCATAATGTATAATTCATATAAATGATTATCTATAACAAGACCTTTAATGAAATGATCTTTAATTTATAACAATTTTGTCAAATTCTATATGATATTACGTCATCTCATTTATAAGCATTTCATGTTAGGTAACCAATTATAATGTTGCTGGTGGATATACATAAAACTTCATGGATTGACCACTTTGGTGGCTAATAAACCATTCATAAGTGAATTCAATTGTATAATATAAATAATTATGATATTCAAAACATTAAGGTTCAGTCATTTTGATATTTATGAACAAACATAATTTTGAATATTATATTGAATAAAATTCTCTACTTGAATGTTTTGTACATAAATATTCCCAAAAACAAAACAACATGAGTTGTAGCTGATGATTTGAAACCCTTGAAATTAAAGGAGAGACTTGAGGTTATGGGTTCCCGATATCCCTTTTTGTCATTTATTTGTTATTATTTTTAACAAATTCAAATCCTGGCCCGGATCGATAATACGTATCTTACGAAATTTAGGAAAAGCAAGGATAGTAGTATAATATCACATCAGTCGCTGTATTATAATGATTTTTAAATAATAATAATAATATCATCATTCTTGTTGATACATCCTTCAGAGGATAATAACAAATTTTATAAAAATGAAAACATCTGTCGTAACCACATGTTTTTCATGTCACATGTTGGGTCCATAATTTATTATTGAAGAATCATCGTAAACAAATAAAATTTTTATTTTAATCATTATCCGCAATTATAATCATTATCTTTATATGTATCTAAACAAATATTTATTTATTTGTGTACACTGTAGACATGAATTTAAAATTGTAGATAAACATAATCACATATCATATAACATTCAAATAATGAGATTATTTTAATTTTTAAATTAAACCATTATGTCGAGTCTAGACTTCCGAAAGAACATGGAAACAGAGCGGAAGTAACAAACTCTTTCAGTTCTGCCACTTATCAGAGATTATACCTATATATGCGGGATTAGAAGCCAAAATAAATTCTGCTTTGCATAAATTGAATTCATTTGTAGTGCGCCATTTGTAAGATCACCAATATTAATTAAGTTCATTCATGGAAAATCATGAATCTCTCCCAGCTTATCGCTCATTACCACATAGTAAAATAAATTAAATTAATATAATTTTCTGGCTTCTACAATTCATTTATAAATAACCCAGAACACAGGATCTTTGATTTCATAATATTCACATCATAAGTGTATCAAGAGTTTGTTGTTACTAACCCGGATCAATAATGACAAGTGGTCAAATCAAACTTTATTTGTTTCTATCTCTTTGCCCTTTGTTTACAATCTCTGACTATCAATGCATGATGGTGAAATATTTCTGTCTCAGAGAAACCTCATGGGCAGGGAGAGGACCTTAAATACATGGGTTTTAAATTTAAATTTAAACAATTAAATTTCCACCGCTTCCATCAAGCGATGCAACCCAAACCAATTAATTATACCCTTTTATTTTATTTCTTAAATCCCTTTTTATCACCTGAGTCATATATAAAAAAAAATTCTTACATATACATGGGTATGTCGTGGAAGGAACGTTGGCAAAAACCATCATCAATGAACCCAAGGAAGTTACTCTAATGAATGGTCTTACTGCTCCCCTCAACATGCAGGTCCACTACATATCTTTCTCGGCTCATGCAGATTTTTGCCTCAGACAATGCGTTCCTGAAGGAGCTCATGCCACCTAACATCATTCTTGTCCATGGAAGACGATGAGATGGAGGCTCGAAGCGAAGCTTATCACCCATTTTCGAGCGCGACGCAAAATTATTTCCCAAAGAGCGTCGATCGGTTGAGATGTATTTCAACTGAGAAAATGGCAAAAAACCATTGGGAGGCTGAATTTGAAAGACCCACGAAGTTGGTGAAGCTGTCGGCGGTTTTACTAGTAAAGAGCGTTCACTTATCGGATAATGGCACGATGATCTCCATGTCTTCTCCTTGATTATCCTGACCAAATATCTCAGAGGATTACTATTGCTTACCTTTGGTGCCTTTAGTGTATTGGAGCATAGGCCAGCGAGATATTTGAGAGTGTGAATCATTGCGGATGAAGAATACGAGGTCCGGCTTTCGTGTCCGTGAGCGGTTGTGATGAAGTATGAGTCAGAGAAGCATATTTCATTGCACTAGAGATCATATCCTATTAGACTCTGTTGTGGCTCTGGTTTTAAACATCAACCGTGAGATCCCCAAAGTAGTAGTTGAATTAGAAGAGGCCACAAAAACTGAAGAAGAAAACAATAAGAAAGCATAAAAGGTTATCCATACACTTCTTGTTTCTCTTTTTGGAGATGTAAAGTTTGGAGAGAATGGGAAACTGGTGATAAGCGTAGATGGAAATGTGGCGCATCTTGATAATAAACGAGGAGTAAGAAGAATGTTGAGAAGCGAAAATGAAGGCCTTAAGAAGGAAAGGGTGAGAAGTAGCATTCAGTGAATCAAAATCTGTGAAGCCAATCCCTCTTATACGTAATCTTAGCTCCTTCCCTCCGGGTGAGAGTAGCATTTATCAAGCTTCTTCTATTTAGTGAAATTTGAGGTTAAAGTTCTATATCCAATCAATATTTCTTAGTCGGTGTAATTAGCTTTGCTTAGTTTAAGGAAAATATTCAGCATTAATCTACCTCGGTTCCAAAATTTGGATCATACATCAACTTTTTCTTTCTTGTACCTTATATATGGTAATGCTCGAGAGATTTTCCTCTTACGTTTTTCGCAATTTAGTTTGAGCTTCACAAATGCATATATTGAGCAGAGTTATCTCCCGGAAATTATGATTATCAATTATAGCACGAATGTTTTGTGTGAAGCATGTGAACAATATTTTTGTTTTCCATGGTTGTGTTCTATTGTTTGATGCTAATGCTATATCCAAAATGTTGTGAAGCCAATCCCTATATCTGTGTCTTAGCTCCTTCCCCAGGTTCTGTAAAACCCGGGAAAAATGATAAAAATAATAAAATTGTCATAATGGTTTAGGGAAGCCTGGAAAATTCTCTAGATCTCGGATGACAAAACGGATTTCACCGTTTGGATTAGATCTCGCAAATCTAGTTACCCGATGAATTTGGTGAATTCGAGGCGATCGGATTTTCGGCTGATTTCTTTGGGTGGAGGATTATTCGGTAACCCGGGAACAAGATTTTCCTGAGAATATCGGGAGTTGGGAATAACTCAAGTTAAGTTCAATTAAGTCAAATTGAACTTGAGCTGTCAGCTGAAATCAGTGCTTTGAGTTAATGTGAAGCCCGGACCCCGGACAGGATTGCGACACATGGCGTGACGTGGGCGCGTTTGAATATCAAAATAAGTTAAAGATAAAAGAAAAAGAAGGAAAAAACGGAAAGGAAGCGGAGGAGAAGAGAGAAGAGAGAGACTCTACCTTCTCTCTATGATCTACGGAGATCGGGTGATCGTCGTCCGACGGGCCAAGGCTTAAAGTCGGAGTTCGAGGACTACGCGTGGATCTTGGAAACTGGGTTTCGCGAGGGGTTTCACACGGGAGGTTCGTGAAGTCGAAAGCTTTGGGTTCGGGAAGTGTTTGTGGAACTTCCTCAGGTCGTTGCTCACACTTCAAAAGGTAGGGAAACTTCCTACTCGGATTTATTTTCCATTTGGGAGCCATCTTTGGCTTTGTTGGAGCCCTAAGGGCTGTTTGGTGGGATTCCGCAGTCTTAAGCGGCGTTTTACGGGATTCTCTGAGGAACGGTCGGTACGGTTAGTCGTCGGATGGTTGGTGTTCGGGTGGATGCGGTAGCATCCAACGCGAATCTTGATGAATCGGTCGACTAGTTGGTCGACCAGATGGCCATCCGGTTAGATGCAGTAGCACCCAACCCGAAAAAGCGAGGAACCGGTTGATCGGTTGGTCGGTTGGTCTTACAGTTTGAATCACGATGAAAGCGCTAGCTATTGTACCAGGGAAAGCGGTCGGCCAGGATGGTAAATCGGGTGAATCACGATGGCTGAAGCTACTATCTGTTTAAAGCGATCGACGGTTGGGACGAAACGATCTACCGATTGGGACAAACGGTCAACCGATTGGTTAACCGGTTCAGTGAACAGTGTCTTTCTAAAACTGTTTCGGGCTTGTTCGAAGCGGTTGTCCTGGCTTGCCAAAGGTCAATCATGGCTGGCGATTTACGGTTGATTGGGGCTTACTTTAGAGTCCTGGCCATGTGGATTGATTGAAGTGTCATCCACCGGTTAAGGATGGCGGTGGAATGGCGATATGTGTGCCCGTACATATTGAAATGAGGATAAATCATTTGTGTGTCATTGCTTGATAATTGGGTGGCATTAGTTTTGTGTTTGAACAAGGCCATTGCATGTGGCTTGGTTGTAGGCTACTTATGGACATGGTCAGTGCAATTAAACCTAGAGTATAATGTAAATCATTGCTTGATTGGTGATGACTTGTGGATGTCAATATATGTGTGTATAATATGTTGACATGTGTTGTTATCGTTATTTAGAGTGTATGCTAATCGATATAGATTATCGAATAATGCTTGGAGTCTATTATGCATGGTTTAAAATGTTCATATGGCCTCATTAGATATGTAACATGGTATAGTAAACAATAACATGATTGCATTGCGTATGCACCTAGGACATGCGCATATGGTATGGGTGTGAGTGCAAGGTAGTAATCGACACTGTGTTTGGTGTTCGACGGGATGTTGTGGGTACATGGTTAATCGACACTATGTTTGGTGTTCGATGGTGGGCTGATAACATGGAATGGCGATCAAAATGAGTCGCACGGTTTTGAAAATAAAAATTCTGTGTGTTGGGTATAGCAAGTTGGGGTAGATCCCCACTAGGGTAGACCCGACGCATTGCGGTTAGACATGATCTGACGGTGAAGCGAAGTAAAAATGTTGGAAAAGGCGTCGGCGTCTGCTCGTGTGTAAACGAAATCCGTGGCCCACAAATGCATAAACACACGGAACTTAGGAAATGCAAGTTGATATTGGGAACCGTCTAATGAATTTTGATTTATAAAACAAAAAGCTTTTGTATTAAAAAATGGTCATTGATGGAACATAATGACGGTTTGGTTCTCACACTCAGTATATACATGTGTGAGGGAGTCGATGAGGACTCGGGACATGGGATATGGTGAGTCACATTCTCATCCATGGCATGTAGACATTTGAGTAGGAATGTGCATGTTTTTACTTAAATGTGTTGCAACGCCCCAAATCCTAAGGGTTTTTTTTTTTTTTTTTTTCACAGTGCACAACATAGTGCATTGTTAGCTACTGGACAAGAGTGCAGCCGCCCAGCGGAGATTTCTTTGTCGTGACTGAGTCCCTCACTCGTGTGCCTTTGTCGCACGTCATGCGTCTGTCGTGCGAAGCAAGGTGCTTTGTTGTGCTGTATTTGGGCGCTGTTAGGCGCATTGGGTGCCTGTTGTGCGCGTTGTCTTGCACGCAATGGGTGCCTGTTGTGCCCAGCTCTGTCGAGATTGAAAATCTTCTGTTGCGACAGGAACTCTCCCTTCTACTGGCCAACCATGTCGCGGCCTGGAATTTCCTTGTCGTGATAAAAGCCCTCTAGGCTTGGCCAAAACACTGTCGCGACTTAAAACAATCGGTCGCGACAGGAAAATCGTACCCCTGGCTAACTCTACGTCACGACGCTGAAAATATCGCTGACGAGAGGACCGATCCTTGGCGGTCTGTTTGCGATAAAGTCTTGTCGCAACGCCGTCCCTTTCACTAAGCCACGCTGCAGCCGCCCAGCCCTAGCCTCCTACGTCGACACGGTCACGACAGAGAACCGAGCTATTTGTGTGACAGAAAACTAGGTTGCGACGGTCTCGAAGACTTTAAACACGAGAACTCTATCGCCTTGAAGAAAACTATGTCTAACATAGAGCCGAGCTCTATCGTGGCCCATAAGTCTATGTGGCGACCTAAGATACCTGCCCGAGGCCCAGAGGCCAGCCGCGACCACGAAACCCTATTGTCGCGACATTGGTGGGAGAACTCTTGTTGATGATTCTCTAATGTGATAGAAGTAAATAAAGTGGTAGGCACATGACCATGCCTTCACGCACGTCTTGCTTTCCCACAATGCATTCCATTCAATACTACTAACTCTGTAGATCCTCTGGCGAGTATGAAATCTAGGAAACTATCAGCTGCCATATTTGAACAATTCAAAATGAGTTTTTTATTATAAAACTTCTTATGTACATATACAAAATTGGATCTTCTATCCAGAAAATTACAAAATCAGCAATAAGCCAGTATTTGGCCTTCTTCTTCACTATCATGGTCTCAGATGAGTTCCTTCACCTAATGGACCTTGGGATTTAAAGTCCACCCCAGTGGGGACTCTGAGCGGGTTCCTCGGCTTTTATAGCCTCCTTAGGATAAAATCTAAAAAGGGACATAAGTAGGGGGGGTGAGCACGACTCTCTGTAGGAAAATCCTCTCAAACACAAACAAGATTTAGAAAAGTATGGAAAACAACCGATCTCATTTTTTCTTTTAACATAACATAGATATACAATTGACGTAACGAGAGACTTTTCCACGGATCTCGAGGTTTATGTAAATCGGTAATTAAATGAATAAACCAGCACATAGCAGAATTTAGTAGCCTATTTTATCATAAACAATTTCCACTATTCTTTCAAAAGCCGGGCAGCATACTTATGGTAACCTCACACAGCTCAGTGTGATCTTTGTTTCTCGAAGCATCCTTCTGAGAACCTCTTGAGAATGATTGAGCATCTACAGGAACCTCTCTTTCATCATAGTGGTAACACCAAGCATCCTTACAAGAACCTCTTGAGAATGGTGAGCATCCTTTCAAGGACCCTCTTCTCATCATAAAGTGTTTTTCGAGCATCCTTACAAGGAACCTCTTGAGAATAAATTGAACACCCTTACAAGGAACCTCTCCTCATCATGTGGTGGCTTTTTCAAGCATCTTTACAAGGAACCTCTTGAGAATGAATTGAGCATCCTTACAAGGAACCTCTCATATCATCATAGTAGTGTTTTTCAAGCATCCTTACAAGGAACCTCTTGAAAATGAATTGAGCATCCTTACAAGGAACCTCTCATTCATGTTCACGCTTCCGGCACTCATCTGGGCATATCCTACCCACATCGTCAGCTACAACCAATGATTTCATAAATCCCCAATTTACAACCAATTCCTCCCAAAATCCACAATTCCATGGTAAGGCAATTTCGATAAACCATTAGGAAAATACAAGAGATCGTAACTACTTGATTTTACTACTCAAAAAAATCACTATGATTTAGAAATCAATCACAAAAGGAACACATTCAAGAAGAAAATCCATCATTCTCAAATACTAGGATTTTTAAGCCAATAGAAAGGATTTCATGGGTATTCAATCCTAACTTTGGTTAAACATGTAATATTTGCAAAAGACTAAGAGAGAATGATCTCCTGTCATAAATAAATAGCGTTGATAACCCATACATATATAAATACCTAGCCTCAATGTAGCGAATGAGAGGAGAAAACCCCTACCCAAAATTCTTGGTTGGGATGAAAATCTTGACCTTTGATCTCTTATCTACCCTTCAATCTCCGGTTTTGCCCTTCCTTTCTTCCTCTCTAAGGATTTCTAAGGTCCAAGGGGTGTGGGGTGAGAGTGGAGTGAAAGAAAAATAAGGGAAATGGAGTGAAAAATGGGATTTTACACCCAGCAGCCCCGAAAATTACTATTCATGGGTTGTTTTTGGTTTTCTCCAATAATTATGGTTTTGCCACTAGGATCTCCAAATTCGATCTATATGACTACCTTAAGGTTTTTCGACGTTCCGGATTCATTTTTAATGTTATTTTAACCTAAAAATGTATATATTTTTTTCTCTTTTATTATTCAACCTTTTATATTTATTATTCTTATAATTTGATTTAGGATGGAAATGGGAACATCAAAGGCAACACGAAATGAATTGGACGATTGCTGATAGTTTAAACATGTGAGGGCTTACATGTGTGGTGTGTCATTGCATGTGCACTTAGGTGGGGAGTAGCCCTTGTAGGAATTATTCTCTGCTGGGCATTGCTCACCCCGTCATGGGACCCCCCTTTCAGGTATAGGGAGTGTACAGGGAGAAGGCGCTCAAACGAGGCCGTGATTTTGAAGAATGCCGACATGTGGCCTTGAGTATTTTCTTGTAAAAAATGTATTGTATAAAAGAATTGTAATTAAATTCTTTTGGGACTATTGTCTAAATAGTCGGGTATGTAATTATGGTAAGAGGGCCGTGATTGGACTCTTACGGACGGTAATTGTGACGCCCCAAAACCCGGGGGTCCGTTGACTACCCATCAACCCGCGGAAATCCTGCGCGTCTCGTGTTACGAGACACACACATGAGTAAAATAGCCACATGGGGCCCATACATCCATACTCATAAAAATAATAATCAACTATATTCTCATAGTTTCCATTATCTACAAAAAGATTTATACATATTTACAAAATATTTACTCAAAGCCACATTTCGGCTTTCTTCTCAAAAACTACCTCTACTGCATGTCGTCTCCTTGGATAGTCCACTGTGTACACGAAAGGGGGTCCACGGCAATTGGCCAACCAGGTAAGTTTTCCTACACAAGAGGTTACTCCCGCTAAAATGCATATGCAATGGCATATATAAACAATCAATCACATTCCATACAATTATTTACTATTACATGAAATGTCTATATTATGCATGAGATGCAACCCCTCATGCTCACGACTCAAGTCCCAACCGACTTCCTCACACCTGGAATTCCAAGTGTGAATAAAACCAGTCACACACCATGACTAAACCATTGGAGACCCTCCAATTTTAATTATCAAATTCTTTTCCTTTTCTTGTGAATTGCAGGTTTCCCTGGTTTGCAAGCCGGGCGCCGCACACCTTTTCAACATTTTCACGAACTTACATCGCGGGGATTCATGTCTAACCGTGAATAACATTTGGGACTTTCACCCTTGGGGGGGGGGGGATCTACCCCAACTTGCTCCGCCCAAAACATGTAATTTATCATTTTGATTATTTACACACTCGTGAATCTCTACCTTGGACTTTGTCCCATTTTTCCCCGAGTTCACGACCCATTCACCCATGCCGGTGAATAAACCTTATCCTGCACCCATACCCGATCTGACGCGATGTGACCGTGCATATGTAATGCATGATGCCAACGCATTTTCCTCATGTTACATGCATGAATGAGCCTTTGCGACATTTACACACCATGGACAATTATAATTGACCGCTATAATCTACCTCCATACAGAACCATATTAATACATCAAATAGCATGCATCAATATCACATTTCCACACAATGCATGTTATTCAAGCAAGCACTAACACACAACTGGGTCACCAACTTGGGACCATTCAACAGGGTACCTCACGGCCCCTTCACAAACATGAACCATTTTGGTTCCAATCCTTGTCATCACATCAAACAACCATGACAACTAGAAACTTTCGGTTTCTAGTTCAAACCACAACTCCACCGATCGGTGTTGTGTGAAACCGGTCATGAAATCCATACCCTTTAATTCCAAAGCTTGGAACTAATTTACGTAGCCTCCCATAAGCAACCCCTACCATTATAAAGCCTTTAGGCTAAAAGTAAACCAAGTAGGAAAATATCCTACCTCTTGGAGGTTGATGAAACTCTCAAAAACCGGAGTCCACTCGTTGTCCTCTCCGTGTAGAACAACTTCCCTTCTTGTCTCGAAGGAATCCGACGGTCGGATCGCCTACAAATCTAGAGAGAAGTCGAGCGTTCTCTCTGTGATTTCTCCATGTTTCGCTTGGCTTGCATCTCCTCTCTACGAATTCTTTTCTTTCCTTGTTCCTTTTCTCCTTTTTGCTTTTCTTTTCCTTTTTCTCATTTCTCATCTCATTTCTCCTCATTTTCTCTCCCATTTCTCTTTGCACTTCTCCCTATTTTGGAGCCTTGACCGTATGGGTCAAAAGGAGGAAATTTCCTCCCCTCCTTCCTCAGCCCATTTGTGTGGCCTTCCCTTTTTCTTTCATTTTCTTTTATTTCATAAGTCCCTTTTATGACATCATCCCATACATGGCTTCATGTGAGCCATGGGATTCATTTCCACACATGGCTAATTGTGAGCCATTCCTTTTTGTGCCAAGTCACTCTTTTATGGTGCCATGTGGCATCCCCCAACCTTACTTGTATTAAACCAGGCCTTGCATACTCGAAAAAGCGTGAAATCCAGGCCACCTCGGAATCAACGAGGTCGACGTGGTAAATTTAGAACCGCGAGCGAATTCACGAGAAGTCCGTTTCGTCATTCGAGAACTAGAAAAATTCCGGATTTTCATCCGAAATTACTATTTTACCCTTTATCCAAAATCTTGGATTTTCTAGGGTTTCACAGTAATTAAGTGTTTTATTTTCATATTTTAGATTTAAATATGAATGAATGGGTCCCGATAAAGGGACGTATTGAGGTGGTGTCAAGTAAGTTGGTGTCTATGAGTAGTTGGTACTGGTCCGGTACCAAGACTTAGATGCAAGATGACCTAAGATAGAAATTCTGCGGGTTGACGGGCTGTCAACGGGACCCCTAAAAATTGGGGCGTCATAGCTTGGTATCAGAGCTTAGGTATACGAATACCTAGGGCTTGATGGGCATGGGTCTAGGACATGCGATTGTAGTACAGAACATAGGTAAACGATGACTTAGGGATCTCGGGTGTGGATATCCACAAGTATGGTCCTGATACTAGCTCGTCTCAGCTAGGTATCAAGGCTAAGGTATGCGAATTACCTGGAACTCAATGTTCGGTACAAGCATCACAGCTTGGTATAGCTTGGTGTTAGAGCTTAGGTTTATGATTACCTAGTGCTGGGTATCTGATGCCAGCGTCACAGTTTTGGTATCAGGGTCTAGGTAGGTGATTACCTAGGAATTTATGGGACAGGTTTAGACCACTACATGCATAGTATATTCCATGTTGTGCCCTGATGTGTGTTCCATGAATGTGATTGTGTGATTGTGTGTTACAAATTTCGTGAAATATATACATGGTATGATGTATATAGGAATTGATTTGTATTAGTGTTTAGCATTATGCACCACTAAGGAAAAATTGGATGAACGGTGTAGTTCATGATGTTGAGGTCTATTAGTAGTTGGCACATGCACTACTAGTTAGACAAGAAAAGAAATCTCAATTTGTTATTTGACATGTAGATGAAAGCGAGCCCAGGAAGGGACGTAAGTCGTGTCACACCCGATTCGGAGTCCGACCCAGATTGGCGAATCGAACGGTTTCGAGGCGCGAAATCATATCTTGGGACTCTTTACTGCTTTATCGGTTGTTGAATATCCAAGTCTTATAACTATATCAACATAACATATACAAAAGTCGAAATAAAACTACCCGCAGTAGTGGTGTTTAGAGTGTCACATATACGATCTGAGTCCATTTACATATTAAAACTATACATTTACATTTTACCGATCGAGTGCGAGAACCTACCGTGATGAACCCTACTCGTGTCTTGGCCCAGCGGAATGCGCGGAAGATCCTTGTCTCCTTTCTTACGTACCTACACGGATTAAAAACTTCGTGCTAAGCTTTGCTTGAGTGGGAAACATATATAGTATGCATATACACATTTATATTCGACATATAACAATAAAGAATATCGAATTTCCATGCGTTCATATAATGTGGACATACAAGAAGTACTTATGCTTATAACAGGTTTATGTTTATTCGGATCTCCCGTAGGAGTTACAGAACTTATTCTTATTCAGAACTTATGCTTATAATAGGTTTATGCTTATTCGGATCTCCCGTAGGAGTTACAGAACTTATTCTTATTCGAACTTGCAGCATAACGGGGTTTATGCATTCGGGTTCTCAGTAGGATTCTGAACTTATTCTTATTCAGAACTTATTCGGATCTCTCGTAGGAGTTACAGAACTTATTCTTATTCAGAACTTATGCTTATAACAGGTTTATGCTTATTCGAATCTCCCGTAGGAGTTACAGAACTTATTCTTATTCAGAACTTATGCTTATAACAGGTTTATGCTTATTCGGATATCCCGTAGGAGTTACAGTACTTATTCTTACTCAGAACTTATGCTTATAACAGGTGTATGCTTATTCGGATCTCCCGTAGGAGTTACAGAACTTATGCTTCTTCAAGAATACCCGTAGATATTACAGATCAGAACGATACACATTTGTTTACTCTTATTCATCATTCAGGTTATTTTCATATAACTGTGGGAATACCTAGACCAGTGCTAATAAATAAGTAAGACACAGCACAAAGTATCCGAAGGGATGCTATCGATGCGGAGTGCCATAGCCTGAAAGTAGGAGTCTTGGGAACGCGAACGGGAGTGTCGTAGCACTAATCAGGAGTACCGAAGTACTGATCAGGAGTGTCGTGTCATTTGATACCTAGTCTTAGGCATTCCTACGATTATATGTATTCAGAAACTTCCTATCTTTATTATTGGGGCATGAACTTTGCTCCCATCGAACTCGCTTCACCGAGGCGGCGAGGTACGGTACATTTTTCACTTAATTTCTTCCTTTTTTATACTTCCGGTATGCAAATTTTTGCTTAAATACGCAAAAATAACAAAAACATGGGCTGCAGGAACCAGGTGGTGCTTTGGTACGCTCTGTCCCGATGCACGGTGCCGATTCGGTTCTAGGGGGGCCGATACCGGTCAGATTTGGGCGATCTGGTCTGGAGTTGGGCGATGCAGTTGCAGTTTGCTCTTTGCGCTCCAGCGGTGCAGTGCCCATCGAAGGGATCTTTGGTGCCGTTCGAATACGCCCGAAATGGCGGATTCACCATTTTCATGCACTTTTCTTCCATAAATCACTTCTATTACATCTTTCATCAAAAACTAACATGAAATCCCTCAAAACAACTCTACCAATACTTTTAATTGGCGAATCAAGGATTCATACTGATTCATGACTCTACAAAACCTTGGAATTGTGAAGGATTCCATATCTAAGTATTATCGGTGAGGATTTTCAACTGACTTCCCTTAAATCTAGAGTTAGGATGTATTCCTAACAAAACCCTAGGAACCAAATTAATCTCCAAAGAAAACCACAGCAATCCATACCCCGAATAGTTTGTGTACCTGAGTGACGCCCAGCAGGAAATTAAGTTGACATTGAATCAACCGTAGCGGAATACCGTGAATGTCGGGTAACCCGACACTACTCCGCAATCGACGGGAGTCTCCTTTGTACGGGGAGCTCTACCCAAAGTACATAACATGTCCCAACGACCACACAGGGTCCACACATGGATAAAAGGAGTAAAAAATGCCTCTTGGGCCCCTGCATCAATACTCACAATAATCATATCCAACTAAAGCCCATTAGTTTCAAGAGTTAATGATTTACTCTTATACAACATATATTAAAAGTTTAAAACATTCTAATACATGTATCCAACTAAAACACCAAAGCCACAACCCGGCTTTCTTCAAAATCAGTCTCTAGGATGAGCCGTCTCCTCGTGCGCTCGCTATACCTGAAATAATATAATTCCCTCGACAGGGTGAGCTAATGCCCAGTAGTGGAATCACCCTAAATGGGTTACTCCCCACCTAAGTGCATATGTCATGATCCTATGTAAACACACATTCAAGCAAATACGTGATCCTACTTGAATGTTTAAATGACCAACCCATGTCCCGAGTCCTCACTGACTCCCTCACACTTGCCTAAGCCATGTATGAGAAACATTATTTTCAAAACAAAGGTATTTGTTTTTAATTATGGACAACCCTCCGATATAAGTAGTGGACTGACTCCGGTAATCTATCTAGTGGACAACCCTCGATGTATATCAATTGGGGCGACTCCGACGATTGATATTTTATATGGACTACCCTCCGATATTGTAATGGACACACTCTGATAATTATTATTATTAGTCAACTCTTCGAAACAATTCTCTTAAGAAACCACCTCATGCACTCACTCCTATTGTTCTAGGGTGCCCCAGTGCATATGGAATGCATGATGCCAATTCCAATACAATTCATATAACACATGCAAATATATATAACATGATATACATTTACATAATTTAATCACACAAACATGTTATGTAATTTCACAATCCATTACACCAAAAATTAGCTCACGTGAGCTAATTAACAACCATATTGTTAGATTTTAATTACTCAATCAAACACATTATTTCACAAAATTATTTCGTGAATACTATTCACATGAACAGTAAAACCCTCGGGTTACTGTTCACGGCCACTATCCAACATCGATTCCACTTCATGAAACCCGAAATTCATGGCCATTTCCGGCCTTATACACATCAAAGCATAATTTATAGCACAAATTGTACATTAGCAGCCCCAAAATAGTCCGTGGACTACACGGACTGCCCAAATGAGCTCAAATAATTTCCAATAATTCGGTCCCAAGTTTTGGGACCGATCAAACAGCCGTTCAAGGCCTCAAACCACCCGAATCATCAATCGAACGCCGTCGAAGTAGCCAAGTAGGATAAATCCCCTACCTCACGGAGTTTTTCTAAACTCCCTAAAACCGAAGTCCACGCGTAGGCCTCTCCGCGTAGAACAGCTTTCCTTCTTGCTCCGAAGAAATCCAACGGTCGGATTAGCCATAAATCTAGAGATAAGTGGCTCTCTCTCTCTCTAGAAAATCAATTCTCCAGCCTACTGCATCTATTTTTTCATTTCACGTTTTTGGCTTCTTTTTCATGGTAGGAGACGATACTATGCATGTTTTGTCCTATTATCATTTAAACAAATTCAATAATGCCAATTATGTCCCCAAGCTTTGGATTTTCGACATTTGGCACTATCTCGACCGTCCATTTCCATCATCTCTCTACCCATGCAATATGTGTAACATGTGTACATGTTATAGGTGACTTTTGTCACCTCAGATTTCGTTTTACGGCACCCGATACTCGATGTCTCGAAAAACGTGCAAATTCCGACTGTCTCGGAATTTGAGGAAATTCGACGTGGTAGCTAGATTTTGTGAGATGATTCCAACGGTGAAATCCATTTAGATCGTAGATATCTAGAGAGAATAAATTTGGATTTTTTTTGAAATTACAATTTTGCCCTTGTTGAGAAAATTGGAATTTTCTCGGTTCTTACACAAATCATACCGATCCCTTACATTCATACTCAAACTCCAGATCCATACCGAAGTCATGTATCCATACCTTGGCTTGATTTCTCTCTTTCTTCCTCTTCTTCTCCTTCCTCCTCCTCTTCTTCCCGTAAGCCCTTATTTGGAGACCAAAAAAAATGAGTTATTTTTTTGGTCTCCCTCCCTTATTTATACTTAGACTTTCATTTATTTGCCTTTTTGGTCCTCCAACTCTTGACCATTTGTATTTGATTTCCATTATTTTTATTTTAGCCTCTAATCCTACTAATCCATGTCTTTGATGCCCCTTTTTGGACAAATTACAATTTTGTCCTTAAGTCTTGTACAATTTTCGGGTTTCTAACTTTCCATATTTTCGCATTTAATTTACAAAAAATTCAATTTATGCCTATAAAATACCCTAAACATGTTGAAACAACTAGGATATATTTCGAGTGTTACGAATTCGTGCGGGGCAATAGCCCAGAGCCGCGCGGCGTTTGATCCACGAGGCCTTTATAGAGGTTGTGAAACGTGCGATTACCATCATTGCCTGGGCGAGTCTTTGTGGCTGCTACCACTGCTCGGACTAGTGCGGCGGTGGGCCAGGGAGGGGCGAGTAACCTACATGGGTTTCGGGCCGCGCCATCGCCCGACATTCATGGGAGGACTGATAGTTAGGAAAACTTTGGCCATTGAAGAAGTGGATGACACCTGAGCATCCGGGACGCCGGTGCTAGTGCTAAGAAAGGAGAATCCAATCTTCTTGGCTCGAGAAAGGGATAGAAGACACGCCGCCCGCGGATCTCGCTGACAAGGTCGTGGTCACGAGGCCCAGGCGAGTCGATCATTCAAGGGTGGGAGACACTTGAAGGGGCTCCTAACTTGATCCAAAGCGAGAAGGCGTGTTTCCATTGCCACCAGCCTGGACACTTTAGACGGGATTGCCCTCAGAGGCAAGGATCCCAGATTTATGGGACACCATAATCCCAATCATCTCCCGGTGGGACATCTTGTGAACCGCAGTTTGTTCCTCATACCCGGCATGGGCTAGGGGAACCGGTATCAATCCCAGGGTTCTGCACAAGCACCTACTATTTCGCAACGGGCCACATGGGATAGGGCATGGGTCGAGGTCAAGGACAGGGCTCTCAGGCCGGTACTTCAGGAACCCAGGGGCGTGTCTACGCCATTACACCTTAGGCTGAGCTTGCAGATCGGTCCGATATACAGGGTACGTTTCTACTCTCACACTTTTTGACAAGAGTGTTGCCTAATTCAGGTGCATCATATTCATTGTTGTTGCATCATGTGTGAAAGGTATGGGCTTAGAGGTTGAAACCTTGGAAAATTAGATTTAATAATGAATTCTCTCCTAGGAATTAATGTGAGCATTGATCAAATATGTCGGGATTGTGAGCTAGAGATCTCAGGGATTCTACTCACCATGGACCTGAGGGTCATGGACATGTCAGAGTTTGATGTCATCCTTGGGATGGACTGGTTGACGGCACATCGAGTCTTCATTGATTGTGATTGTAAAGGGGATTCTGCTTCACACACGGGATGAGTATTCGTGTTATGTTTGAGAGGATAAGCCACGATGCTTTGCACCACTGAGCGGGTGTGCGACTCCAGATGGCACGGGCAATGGGTGGGTTGGCTAGCAAGCCTTACCCTGGAGGACGAGGTGAGACAGGATTTGGATCTACCTCGGGTAGTTTACGAGTACGAGGATGTTTTTCCGAATGAGCTACACAGGTTACCTTTTAGGGATGTAGACTTCTATATTGGAGTTACACCACAGTACGTCGCCCATTCTATGACTCCGCATAGGATGTGCCGGTTGGTGCAAGAACTCAAGGTCCAAATACGGGGAGTTGTTGGACAAAGGGTTTCATCGGTAGGAGCACTTCACCATAGGGCTCCGATTTGTTTGCTAGGAAGAAGAGCCAGAGCCAGCCGACTATGCATTGATTACCGATAGTTGAATAAGGCTACTATCAAGAATCGGTACCCCTTACCGAGAATTGATGATTTGTTTAATCAGCTAAGAGGGGCGCCAGTCTACTCCAAGATAGACCTTCGTACCAGTTATCATCAGTTGAGGGTTAGGGAGGCAAATATCCTTAAGACAGCGTTTAGGACGCGGTACGGGCATTTCAAGTTCATAGTGATGTGCCATTACCGGTTTGGCAGACGCTCGGTGACATTCATGGATCTGTGCATGGGGTATTCCAACCCTACTTAGATCAGGTTCGTCGTGTTCTTTTTGTGGGCGACATTTTGTCCCACTCGGTGCGAGGAGGAGCATGAGGATCACTTGAGGATTGTTCTCCAGGCCCTCAGAGAACATCAGTTGTACGCCAGGTTCAGTGTGAGTTTTGGCTTACTGAGGTAAGATTCTTGGGACATGTAGTATCAGCTTCGGGTGTATCAGTGCACCCAGAAGCATTCGGCCGGTTGCGAGTTGGTAAAGGCGAGTGGAGTCTTTGAGATACGAAATTTCTTGGGACTAATAGGGTATTACAGGAGGTTCATTGAGGACTTCTCCCGATTAGCTGCACCTATGACCATATTGTCCCGGAAAGAGGTCAAGTTTGAGTGGAATGACTTGTGTGAGAGGTCATTCCAGGAATTAAAAAGAAGGTTTACTTCAACTCCTATTTTGATAGTCCCGGAAAGGGGACAGAGGTACATAGTGTATTGTGATGCCTCCAAGGACGGACTAAGATGTGTTTTGATGCAGTCCGGGAGAGTAGTAGCTTATGGTTCTCGGCAGTTAAAGAATCATGAGCGGAATTACCCCACTCATGACATGGAGTTGGCGGCGATAGTCTTTGCCTTGAAGATTTGGTGCCACTACCTATACGATGAGCAGTTCAAGGTGTTTTGAGATCTCAAAAGTCTGAAGTATATCTTTTCTGCTTGACGGGACTGACATGAGGCAGCGGAGATGAATGGAGTATACGGAAATTATGATTTCACGTGCACTACCATCTGGTAAAAGCGAATGTGGTGGTGATGCACTGTCTGAGGTGGGCTTGGGAATTTTTCCCATCCCCGAATCCCGTCTGATTTAATTTTAAATGAAATGGAGTTTGAGGTGAAAAAAAAATAAAGCGAGCGAATTAGGGATGGGGTCGCCTCGTCCCAAACCCTCCCGTTGTCATCCCAAGTAGTGAGTGTTGCTAGCCCTTCTCCTTGTTGGGGAATGATGAAGTTTTTCTTGTTTTTATGGAAAATTACTTTTCTGAGATAGAAAAGCCAAATATTCACTTTTTTTCTATTATAACTTTTTTAAAAATTTCAATAATAAGTCGTGAAAATTTAAAAAAAGCAAAAACACCTTAATGGCGAAAGGTGAATGACTTCGACGTGAGATAAACAAACAACCCTAGGCTACCCCAGCGTATTTTCTATTTCTCTGAAGGGCATGCATGGGATGCCTCCCGGTCCATGCTATCTTGAAGGGTAGAGGAATGCCACTGAATCCGAGATGCCCAAGGTGTAATGGGGAAATTGAGACCATCCACCATGCGAAAATCTCTTGTGGAGGAACGAACATATTTTGATATGGCATTGCGAACAGCCACCCACGGCAGATGCGGGGTCTTTTGCTTAAATATTCTTACTCCTTAACTTCAATCATTTCAACAAGGAGTGGATTACCGATTCTTGGTACCATAAGCTTGGACATAGTAGAAGCGAGAGAAATGGGTTTGGATGGGTCACTACCCTCCCAACTCAAGTCTTGTTCAACGAGTACAGATTTTTATCGAGAGGATTGCGGCGTCTGAAAGAGGAACCTCATACCCAGCTCCCCCACGCAGATGGTGGCTCCTTTCCGTTGGTCTCGGCCAAACCATGGATGGCTAATGTGACGCTCCAATTCCCAAGGGTCTTTTTTTTTTTTTATTCTGGGTCCCATTGGATTAGAAACTAGATTTGGAAAACCCATGTGAACATTGTCCATGAATATTGCCCAGCGAACGATTCAACGATAGCTGGCTTGATGCACAACACACAGCGACGCCCCGATTCGAAGGTCATTTTTTTTTCTATTATGGATCCAATTGGATCGAGAAAGCAGATTTGGAAAACCCATGTGAACATTGTCCATGAATATTGCCCATGAGCAGTGCTAAGAAACGTGCTTCCGAGCAATGCACAACACATGGCGCGTCCCAATTCTCGGGGGTCATTTTTATTTTTTTTTCTAATGCAGGTCCCCCTTTGGATCGAAACTAGATTTGGAAAACCCATGTGAGTGGTGTCTATGAATATGGCCGCGAACGATTGCCAAAGAACAATAGCTCAAGCGGGTGCACAACCACGATTACCTTTGTGCTCTTTGAACGACTCTGTCGCGACGGAGAATTTCTTTAATAAATTGCCCCCGGGCCGTCCGTCCTGCATAGCCCCGGGCCTCTATCATGCGCTACGTCACGCGGCGCCTGGCGTGCGTCGCGACATGGGAAATCCCATGTTCCGGGATTCTCTGTCGCGACAGCTAAAATGCAACTTGGATGGTGCGATCTTTGAAGACTCTTGCCAAGTGGGTGTGGGTGGTGTAATCCGAAATGAAGTTGGTGCGATTGTGCATGCTTTCTCTCAGGTTTTCACAGGATGCTTCACGCCAGCTGAGGTTTAAGCCCTAGCCGTTTGTGAAGCACTTCACCAAATCCTCCAACTGCAGTCAATTAATACCATGCTTGAAATGGATTATGAGAAATTTGTCGTGCATGTTCCTCTGGTAAGACAGATGTCTCTGAATTTGGGTGTTTAATAAAAGAATGTAAATCTCTTCTCTCCTTGGGTGCAAACTTAAAATGAGTTTGAGTTTTCATTAGAAGGCAAGCAAACGGGGTAGCACATGCTCTTCCTTTTGGCTCGAGGCTCTGCCATGTCATGCGGAGGCCCTAACTTTTGATATGAATTCAGTTTAATATTTCCCCGCACTAAGGTTTTACGTTCAATATATATAATTAAAAAGTAAGAAAATTTTGGATTAGAAACAATTTTTTATTCTATGAAATATCAAATTATTTTAATATTTTCAAAAAATATTTTTTAAATAACAGCTTAAAATTTCCAAAAACTTATTGTAAATTATGACCTAAGTTTTGTTAATTTATCAATTTTTTAATTTATAATTTTTTTATATCTTTTTTTTTTTTAAAGGGGAAATAATTTTATTGATTTAAACCAGCAATACATTAATAAAAACATATAACAGAAATCGCTAAAAACCATAGAGGATGAAACAACATTCTTCTTAATAGTATAATAAATTGATTCAAAGCCTATACATTTGATAGTTAAGAATACACATTTGATGTCACTATTGTGAGACGAGAATACTTATGACTCAAGTTCTAGAACATATTGACGATCATTGATTTTCAAAGTGATTAATTTTCAAAAAAAAAAAAACTTTAAGATTATTTTTTTAAATTTTGAATATAAATATCTTTTATCTTCTTTTTTTTTAAAGGAAAAATAATATTATTGATTCAAACTTGCAATATATTGATAGATCCAAGATACAAATAGCTAAAAACCATACATAATGAAACAATATTCAGGTTAATAGCATAATAAACCAGCATAAAGTCTACAAATTTGATAAAATATTGACTAGAATATCTGCAGTTCTTTAACATACTGAGGACCATAATTTGATATATTCGACTTATCAAATATGCCTTGCCTGTCTAAATCACCCCCACACAGATAAAACGACGACAAACAAAATGTCCAATAACACAAAAAACAAAATAAAACTTAAATCTTCATGGAAGAATCATTTTATTAAACAAAAATAAATAAAAGAAAAAGATTCGTATGGGTGATTTCAGACTAAGAATGGTCAAAAAATCACCCCTCATTGCTTGAGTAAAATAGGCTATAAGAGAAAAAAAATAAGAGAAAATGAGAGCAGGACGGCTAGGGTTTTCTATCTTTATTTTAAATGTTATATTTTATCTTAACTTTTAAAAGATAGAAATTTTTTATGAAATTTACCAGAGCGAAGACAGATGAGGTGATCCCTAACCCTAACCCTAACCCTAATTAATATGATACACAACTTACTAGAGAGGAGAGGAGATTAATATGTGATTTTCTATTGATAATAAATTTAAATTATAGGAAAAAAGTTCAATTTTTTTTTCCCATCTTGGAACTGTATCATTTTTCTTATGAATTTGTTTGTTTCCATTGCAGTATAAATGGGATAACTATGTTATTGTCTGTAGTTCAATTTATATGAAAAATTAAGATTAAAAGGACATGTCTGATGATTTCAAAAGTATTTCATGAAGGTTCAATAAATTTTAGGTACTATCTTAGTAAACATTGGGTACTAATGTGTGTGTTAGGTATGACCTCATATCTAAGGTTTAGTAAAGTCATATCATACCTAAGGTTTGTTATTTACTTATTAATAATTTTTGCATTTTTATCAATTATTTTTAAAATCAAGGAATCTAATTCTTAGTTTCGAGGTCTTTTGATCCATAGTTTTTAAAGACGCTTAGACTCAAGATGATAGCTACTCCTTGACTCAACGTCTCACTAGCCAAAACATGCGCCTTATTGAAAAGACGTGACTTGTAGATTTTAATTTCCTTTCTAAACACTTTAATTCTTGAATATTCTAATTATATATTGAAATTATATGATTTCCTTACTTTTTTATTGAACGTTTCTTTTAAATGTCTAGAATGTTAATTTTTTTTATTAATTCAATTAGATTTTGAATCATATTTTATAAAAACTCAAGCGCGCACCTTAATGTTACACCTTGCACCTTTTTAAACTATATTTTGATCATAATTTTTCAAATAAATTGAAATGGGGACTCCATAACATGGTTTTCCCAACATAAATCCATCGATTAATTTATTAGCAGATTGATAAGTTTAAACAGTTTATAAATGATTACGGAGAGGATCGGATTAGCAGGTTGCCAGATGAAATTCTAGTTTCGATACTATCTTGCTTGACCATTAGGGAAGACCAATTTTGTTAATTGGGTTTCTTGTGTGGTGGAACAATACAAAGGCCCAAACATAAACGAATTTAGAGTCGATTTTGATTTGAGGAACAAACATAGTTCTGATATATTGATAGATGGGTTGTGATTGCACTATCAAAAGGAGCTCATACATTTGAGATCAACTTGTTAGGCAATGATAATCATTCAAAATTCTATGCATTTCCATGTCGAGTATTGGGATTAAGTTCAAAGGGGTGTTTCTTGAGGAATGACAACAAGCCTAATATGTTTGTCATACGATCCTACATCAGTTCCACACAATAATGTGGCGTGGTACTTAAGCTTGAGAAGTCCTCCCATTTATCAAGCCGGTCTTTTGGGTTGGGCTTGAGACCTTATCATTGGTGCTTTCATTAAGAGCCAATACGTAGCGGGAGAAGGCTACCTGGGAAAGGACTACTTGGAAGAGGGCTACTCGGTGCACCAAAGGTGAGCCCAGAGTGAATGATATGGCCTTAAGCCCAATTGGAGAGCCTAACCCAAAAGACCGGCCTGATAGGTGGGAGATCCTCTCAAGCTTAAATACCACTCCACACTCTTGTGTGGAATCGATGTGGAATCATATCATTCCATACCCTTTGAAAAACTGGACGTCCACGAATGGCATTCACTCTAGGTGGCTCACACTCTGGCTAGCTAGCATTTACTCTAGGCCCACCTTTGGTGCACCCGAGTGGCCTTTTCTGAGTAATCATCTCCTTTACACACCGACTCTCGTGAGCACCCGATGATAGGGCCACCAGGTGATCGAGCTGACCAGACCGACTTGATAGGTGGGAGAACCTCTCAAGCTTAAGTACCACTCCACACTTTTGTGTGGAACCGGTGTGGGATCGCATCATTCCATACCCCTTAAGAAACCGGACATCCACGGACAACATTCACTCTAGGTGGCTCACACTCTAGCTAGCATTCACTTTGGGCCCACCTTTGATGCACTGAGTAACCCTCTTCCAGGTAATCCTTTCCTAGGTAGCCAACCATCTCCTGCTGCGCACCGACTCTCAATAAAAGCATCAATGATAGGGTCTCGAGCCCAACCCAAAAGAACGGCCTCAAGCCTAACCAATGTGGCTTGATAATGATTTTGTTTGTTTTTCAAGGAAGGTTGAGTGTTGAATGGGAGCCAAAGATGATTTTAAGAGAATCGTATACTACAAGCCTATAAGTGGTATACAGTCTATTTAAAACCCGTTGATTCTCTCATCTCATCGATTTCACACAACTCAAGAATTCTGGGCCCAAATTACAGATTTGTATTGGTAAAGTAAAATGTTTGAAGCCAGCATCAAACCTCCAAAAGAATAGATTGTATTAACTATCGGTTAATTATCTGACTATCAGCCTTCTACACCATCACCATCATAGATTGCTAATGTAAAAACCAAACATTTTTTAACAATTCTCAACAAGAATATCAAAATTCATAATATTTAAATATGAACAAAAAAAAATTATTCTAAAACCATGCCCCCACCTAAGATTACAACATTACTAATTCAACTCCAATGGGTACTTCTGCTCTCAACTGTTGCTCCGCAATAACTTTTCTCTTGCTCATCCTTCCTCCACTTTCACTCCGCTGTTTCCTGATAGCGAAAGTATCAATAATAATTTCAAGGTAACGCCATTTTCATTAATCGCTTTAGCAAGCTCAAATCACAGATATAATTACGATAACCCTAATTGTTCCCACTTTGAGTCATGGATGATGATGGTACGGACCGCTCCTTTATTCTTCTTACTTCTGCAACTCGAAGTTTTAGATCGAAATACTTTTTATTTGAAAAAAAATTATAAAATTAGTTTGGAAATCAAATTAATGCTCAAAGTAGTGCGTAATACCGCTGTCATGGATAACAGTAATTAAAATTATTAAATTGTCAAATACCGCTGTCCAATTGGAATTAAAATTGTCAAATGCTACTGTCCATAACAGCGGCAATTGGACTTATAATAATTCCAATAATAAAATGGGGAGAAAGAAGACAAGGCAAAAATAAAAGACTCAAATAACGTTGTCCAAGACAGCGGCAATTGAATCAAAGGAAAAAACGTTGTCAAGAACAACTTTGGGCATTAGTTTGGCTGAAAAACTAAATTCGTCATTTTTCTCCCCCACAAACACTATTTCAGTCTAAAACTCCAATTTCTCCCTCTTTATCATCCTTATATGATAGTCAGTCTTATCCAAGATACAATTTTACCATTCAAATAAACAATTGATGTCAAGTAAATGACAATATCCATTATTATTACTAATGCTTTGTCCCAAAATCATCTTTTTCAAAAAAAAAAAAAATCGCAAATTAAGACATGTTTCAAAATAATGATCAAACTAGTGCATCCTAGTTAAAACCGTAATTACCAACTACGGTTTTAAGCACTAATTTGAGCATTTTTCTCAAATTTGTTCTAGATTGGTATCTTTTTATTTTAAAAGCACTATTTTGGGACAAAACTCATTGCTATTACTATCTACATAAAGAGATGTATTGCTTTTGGACAACAAACAAGAAATATTTATTGCAACTTAGATATCCATTCAGATTGTATCATCACCATCATCATCAACAATATATGGTATATTAGAACCTGTGGGTAACTCAATTGGTTCACCCTAGGTTGTTCCTCAATGATCAATGTTTGAATCCCACGCTAACTTCAAGACTCATAAGAATAGTCCAAATGTATGCAAATCCAGCTTAACACCCACACACCCACGGCATTAAAAGAAAAATCCAAACATTCACCTGCAACACAAATCTCTACAATTTGGGCCAATTCTTGATCATGGCAAGAAGTGAACCCCCACACACCTACATTTATTAAAAAGGAGAAAAAAAAATTCCAAACATTCACTTCCAACATGAATTTATGCAAATTGGGCCAATTCTTGATCATGGCAAGAAGTGACACCCACACACTCACGGTTATTAAAAAAGAGAAGGAAAAAAAAAACCTCCAAACATTCACATGCAACACAAATCTCTACAATTTGGGCTGACCTCTTGATCATGCAGGCAAGAAGTGACACCCACACACCCACGATTATTAAAAAAGAGACAAAAAGGAAAAAAAAACATTTACTTGCAATACAAATCTCTGCAACTTGGGCCAATTCTTGATCGTTGCAAGATGTGACACCCACACACCCACGATTATTTAAAAAAAAAAAGTAAAAGAAAACTCCAAACATTCACCTGCAATGTGTGCCAATACTTGATCGAGGCAAGAAATCCAACGAGAGAATAATTAGCCCATCTATTCACAACCAACACAAATTGCTTGAGGTTTTAAGTCCCGGGCACAGTAATCACCAACATTCCTTGAAACAAAAACTGCGCTAAGGCAAAAATATGTATACATAAAAACAAATAGTTAGAGAAACATGGAAACTAACCTATCCTCCTCCATGATCGATTCTCAAGTGAAGAATTTCTAATCAAAGAAGAAGATACCATGAACCATAGAAATAATACACTCTTACAACTCACACACCATACAAAGCAGAGTAATGATCACTACAAAGATACCTCGACAGCCGAGGTACATTCTAAAAGCATCTTTGGCTCACTTCCACATAAGTGAAACAGTTTGTACTACGATCTCCGCTTAGTTTTAAGCAAGGTTTTCAAACCCGCCCGGGGTATCAATCGACAGAGAGAGAGGGTAAAAAGGGTCGAGAGTTCAACACCGGTCGAACCGAGGTTCAACCTGAGGGATAGACCCTATTTATATATATAAAATACAAAATATATTTTTTCTAATATATAAAACTTAATTTTTATTGAGTAATAAAATTAAAGAGATACATCCAATTCACATTAAAGAGATACATCCAATACATAATCAAGTTCATACTTCATATAATAATAAAATGTTAGATGCTTAGCAAGTTACATTAGATTGTGACATTGTCATCTCCATCTCAAGTACTAAAGGCTTAATTATTTGAACATCCATTGTGAATATCACTAAATTCGAATATATATCCACTTTAAAATCGTTGTCATAAAAAATTTTTAAAAAAATAACCTATTTAACTTAAAATAAATAAATACATATAACAAAATAAAATACACAAATTTTAAAAAATACTCAGATGCCTAACAATATTGAAAGTCCTAATAAGCATAGAACCGGGGATTATTCCCGATTAATAATATTAAAAAAATCAATAAAATAAAGTTAAAAAATGTGTAGTTTTTCGTAAACGGCGACGTACGATCAAAGGAGGGAAAAAGCAAGAATCGGCTAACTCTGCAAGACCGAGTCGCCCGTGTTACCGATTCGACCACGAGTGGCCTGGCTTTGGCTCCGATTTTGTCTCCCCTGTTTTTCGCTGACTGACTGCCTCCAAATTATCCCCGGTTTCGGGTCACATCCGGTTTTAACAACCTGGCTTTCAAGACTTACCACCACTTCTGGTACCTCAACATGGGAGACGGGCTATGAACTTTAAATGCCCCAAACTACGCTTGATGCAAAATAATCGTTCAAGAAGTCGATAATTGGATAAAAGATGTTCAATTCCTTCATAACCCACATCCACAGCCTTCAGTGATAAAGATTTGAGGGATTTAAACCCAACAAACATACTAGGGTTCCTCAAGCAAGGCCCCTTTGAACTTAACCCAATAATCGACAGGAAACATATAGCGTTTGACTGACATTATCATTACCTACGCTGTTGAGCCTTAAACAAGAATCTATTTGACAAGGTAAACTCAACCACTCCATCAATATCAGATCTATACTTGTTCCTCAAATCAAAAGTAACTCAATCTATCTATGTTTCCTATAGCAAGATCAAAATTGAGAACTGGAATACAAGTCCAAACGTATCTCCATCTCTCTTTGAAAGAACATCGGTTCGTACGGGGCTCTTGGGGGTAAACTTTAGACAGCGTTAAAAACAAGAATTTCAGCCCAACAAATCCCTGATCCCGATCTTCTCCAGAATCGACATGCCTTTAATAAGATTATCAAAACGCTAAATAAATTAATCTAATGACGGGGGCATGGAGAAATCTACATCTAAGCCTTCTGTGTGGACGATATAGAAAACCAAGTTCAATTGTTATAATTTGATATTATTTGGTTTAATCGTAGCTTTTTATGATTATCTAGGCTTTTTATTATTGTATCTCAGTCTTATCTGCTAATAGTTTTTTAGATTTATCTGCTAGGGTTTTATATTGGTGCCTATAAATAACACCTTATATTATTTTTTTATAGACTTGATATAATATTAAAAAACTCGAGAACTTCATTATATTTATTAATAATTATTAATTTTTTATATTCTTCATAGCCGAGCTACATCATCTAATCGATAGATTGTATTATATTGTTGAAATTATGAACGTGGCAATTCCTCTATCTTTGTTCAAAAAGTCTGCCTTCTTCCTGGCGTATCGATTCCGAGTTTCATCAGAAAATCGAGAATCAAAAATGAGCAGAAATTATTTTGGCAAATTTTAGAAGAATAGAAGAGGGGTAACCGTTTAAAAAGGGACAACAAAATTACAAATTTATCCCATTTTCTTAAAACCAAAAAAAGAATGATATTTTTATATAATTTTGACAAATTTATCCCTCTAACCATCATATAAACCTAGATTCAATCCGCTTCAAGTTTGTTTAAGAATAACTTAATGATGGTTAATTCAACATATAAAGTTGTAGTATAAAATTTGACTTTGAAGTAATTTTCAAGTTTATTTAAATATTAACTTAACGATGGTTAAGTCTAGAATATAGAGTATAAAATGAGCAGACTTACAATATTTTGCTCTTAAATATTGAAAAATTTTAGTCCAGTGTGAATAGTTTAAGGTGTTATAAAATAAGGGTTAGTTTTGTAAATTACTTTTGTTTTTATCTCTTTAACCACCTCACAAAGTCATTTAAGATGAACAACCAAACTTTTAGGGGTACGCTTTAAATAATAGACAAAAGGTAAAAGATATTACAAATCTAACCCCTTTAAAGTAAACAAAAAAGAAGAGAAATTTTGGTTAAAACTGATAAAACAAAAGTTATTTGTAACCTAACATCTTACTTTTATAACCTTAAAATATATACTCATACAAAATTACCCCTAAATGTGTCTCTTCACATCACCCCCAAATTCAACACTTCTTTCTTATTTTTCATTCCTTCAAGCTTTCTCCCTTTTAAGCCTTCAAAAATACGAACTTGGGTTCCTATTTTTCTTCATTTATAACTCAAAGAATCCCAACAATTTATCTTCACCGTTTAATCATTGTCTTGTTCTTCTTCTTTTAAGAGCATCTCAAGTTCAAGAAGAAGAGCTTATGTCGGATGTGCTATGAAGAATAAGTAATTCAATCCTAACAAACCCGCTTCTTTCTATTGAAATTTTCTTAAAAGAAGAATAATATCACTTGAATAAACTGAAGGATGTCGTCGTGTTTTTAAAATATTACTCCTTTCTAATATCTCGAATTTAACCATTGTTAATTTAGCATCTAACAAACTTGGAAAGGTGTTAAGTCCATGTTTCACACTCTATATATGTTGGATTTAGCCATCATTAAGTTAGTATTTGAACAAACTTAAAGGATGTCAAGTCCATGTTTCTAACATAACTTCTATACATGTTAGATTTTAACCATCAAGTTATATTTGAATAAACTAAGAAAGTTAAATTTAAACTTGGTATATTAGATTTGATTCTCTAATAGGCTATTTAGATTTGACATACCATGTTATTTGAATAAACTTTAGAGTCAAATATTGGACTTAACCATTATAACAAAACAGTTATTTAGTATCAAATTTAAAAGAGAACGGGTGAAATAAAAAAGCTACAAACGTTGGAGAAATAAATAAGGAAATGAAAGAAATAGGGAGAAAGTTTTGTGGTGTTCAGTGTTGTCATGTGGTGCTTTTCTAAATGTATAAATTTGTCAAAATGATGTGTTTTTTATCTTTACTGTTAGGCAACCGCTGAAAAGTGGAGATAAAAAGGGAATGATATTACAAATTTAACTCCCTTTGTTAAAAACCCAAAATAAAGATAAAAACACATAATTTTGACAAATTTACCCCCTTTTAACCACCATATATGGCCATTTACTCTCATTTCAAACTTTCATTTTCAGCCTCTTTCTCTTCTGCCTTTTGTTCATTTATCTCACATTTGTAGCTCTTTCAAGTTTATTGGTTCTCTTTAGATTTATTACTAAATAATCATTTTGTTACACGTGTTTAAAGTCCCCAATTCTTTGATACCAAGTATGTTCAAATATATGGTTAAGTATAATCTAAATAGTTATTGAGTTACAAACCTTGACTTGATCCCTTCAAGTTTATTCAAATATAAATTAATAGTTAAGTTCAACATGTATAGAAACTGTGTTAAAAACCTAGACTTGACACCCTTCAACATGTATAGAAACTTAAATGTTAGCTTAACGGTGTTTAAGTCGAATATCAGTAAAAATGTGTTAAAAACTTGGACTTGACATTCTTAAAGTTTGTTCAAGTGTCGCCAATGACGAGAATAAGATTGGAAGAAGTCAGGTTTGAATTTGGGAATTTAATCACTTGTTCTTCATAATACATTCGACATAAGCTATTCTTCTTGAACTCAAGATGCTCTTAAAATAAGAACAAAAATAAAGATTAAGCGAATGAAGATAAATTATTAGGATTCTTTGAGTTATAAATGAAGAAAAATAGGAACTTAAGTTCATATTTATAAAGGTTTAGAAGAGAGAAACCGAGAAAGCTCGAACGAATGAAAAACAAGAGCGAAGGGCTCAATTTGGGGGTGATGTGGCACATCGAGGGATAATTTTGTCTAAAATGAGATATTTTAAGGTTATAAATGTAAAAGGTTAAATTTGCAAGTAACTTTTCTTTTTATTCCTTTAAAATTAAAACCACTTCTAAGTTCAAACTTGAGGAGTTCCGACGCGATCACTACCATCTTCACGGAATCAACTCAAGCCTAAACCCTAATGGATTATGCAAGGCCGAACCCCGTGAATCCCTACTTTAAAATGGAGAGAATCAAGATGTAATGGAGATTCAGGGAATTATAGAGAATCGTGGAGGATTGGTGAAATCCAGAGCATGACGGAAGGAGAAGAGAAAGGCGGGGAAGAAGCAAAAGAGGAAGCAAAGAGAGACGGTGGGCGGGCACAGGCGGCGGGAAGCAAGAGGAGGCGCTCACAAGAATGATCCGAGGAGCAGGAGAGACTGAGGCTGATGGAGGAGGAAGAGGCCGAGAGGAACGAGAGGGAGATTAGGATGTGGGAGGAGCGAGATAGGCATGGCTTGAGGGAGGTATGGAGAGGGAAGAGGAGGGAGGAGGCATGGAGGAGGATGAGCGAGGAAGATCTCCGAGGAGTCAAGAAGAAGAGGTTTGTGTCTCTTCGAATTTTTCTTTTTTTTTTTCAACTAATTCCTAGAATGGGAGAAACTGGATAATCAAGGAATGAGGGGCAATTACGAAGTTATACGTGGCTCATTTGGGATCATAGGGTTGTTTTTAAACAATTTTTGATTATTCCTACTATTGGAAAAACTTATATTTTGAAAGGTTCGTATAAGAATCGCGAACCTATAGATCGTGGTTGGGCTGCCGAGGAAGTGGAAGAGGGAGAGAAATTGGAATATTGATGACCTGAATTGGACCTCGGCTTTATGATGTAGTGTTATAGCAATAGAAGTACTCTAATTGGTTACCACAACAAAATGCATATTTGAAGTTTACCACAGGAAAATTTGTTTTAAATTGTGTCTGTCAATGAGGAAGAGGGACAAATATGAGAGAAATCGATAGCTTCAAGATGTAAGGTCATTTTGCATTTATGTGCTTATATTCGCATCGTTGAGATAAGACCGTTTGTTTAGCATTTTGGAGGACTTATCTTTTCAAAGAGCAATATATATTAGCAAATTTCGAAATTTGCTTATGTTTATGTTTGGCCGCTTAAGGAAGTCAGGAAAGGAGGAAACTTGAGATTTTGAATCCTTGCGATATCAGTACATGCGTAAGACTGGCTCGTATATAGTATTTTCAAAAGTACCCCATCTTCCTCTTGATCAGAAAATATATTTATATCTGTGGAAAATTCGAAATGAAGGCATAAATGTGATGTGCTTCGTTTTTCTCAAAGCAAGCATTGTTAGTGTGATTTAAATTTCAGTTGGAGAATTCACTTTAAATTTGTTTTGGGTGGTTAAAGAAGTGAGGGAAAGGGACAGGAATTGGAAATTTGAATTCTAGGGCATGTCTACCTAGTTGTATAGTATTTTGGAAAGACTCTTCTTAGTCTTGAGTTAACAGCATAATTGAGCAATTTGTCTGAAATAATTTGCAGGTTGACAAGGAGAATGAGTTGAATGATGATGACGATGATCGGGAATATGAAGAGCAAACGTTGTAAATTATCCGCAAGGGAATGAGATAATTGCAGATAAGAAGAAAAGGGTCAGATTAAAGAAAGATGATCAACATAGCACACAGGAGGTAGTCCTAAGACTGCTCTAGGTATATGTATGATTGTTGCCTAGATTACTTTACAGGTGTGTGTGTTCTCGTAGTTGTGGAAGAATTTGAATTCTAAACTCCAATGTTTTCTTCACAGGATACCACACCCACATCAAACCCCCTCTCTTCCTCCTCAATCGGTTTTTCTCATCTCTTCAATGCATCGCACTTCATCCCAACTGCACTTGCAGGTGTCGAACAAACCCCAAACTTTGGAATGTAATGTGTTGACTGCTCATTCTATTTTCTATTACTGGTTATTTCGTGGGTCGATTGGTCCTCAGACTTCAAGGCTTGCACAAGTATTTATATTTTTTCACGAAGAAGATTGTTAGGTCTAATTAAACAGCTTATGTGGCGTGATAAACTCATCGTCCTTTCTACTTCAAAACTGGAGTTTGTCTGCAGATAAAAGAATGCAAAAGACTTCATTATTTACCCGATAAATCGCACACTCTTTAATTAAGAATGTATAAAGGACTCGGGTCTGGGTTTTGGGAGCAAGATGAAGAACTTGAGGTCCAGAAACAATGCCTCTTCATGTACCTTTTGTATCCCGTAATTTTAATCGCAAAGATTCTTTTTCACTGCCTTCTCAATTCCAAACCATTTTATTAGAACTGTTGTTGTCGTCGATTAAAGGAAAGCAAACTCATAGCACAAATTTATGATGCGCTTGGACCTTAGTGGCTGAAACCCCATATGAGTGAAACAGGTTCAGTAAATGGACTTCATTAGCTCAATTGGTTTCAATTGTGGTTATGACTATATGGCAATGTTTTGAATTAATGATATACTAATACTACGCCTCAGAATTATATGTTTCAGCTTGAGTCCAATGCTTAAGACCTGTCCTGGCTTCAAGTGTGTCCCTGGGCCCGTCAAGTTTGGCTCCCATTCCAAAAGTCCGTCCTAATCTCCGCAAAGTTCCAATGCACTCAGCTTCTTTCTAAAAATATCTTTTATACACGATTGTTTATCGCCCGGCCGTGTCTTGAACCTGAACCTCCAAACCAAACCCAATCCTTCTAGCTCAAGTCGGGCCTCGCAGTGCCAATGCTATCTCCAGCTTCGCTTGCATCCATGATTCGAACACTTAGCTTTGCGGTATTTTCACAAAACCGCTTATCATGAAAGGTTCATATCAGAGGTAAATAAGCTATTATTACTTCTTCAGTGGTTTTGATTCGGTTTATATGTTTATAGGAGTCGTTAACCTTTTGTAATTAATAAATAAATTTATTTACATGTCTTTTATCATGATTGGAACTTGTACATTCTTGTAAACCTTAGGTTTTGATTTCATATCATGTTTTTTTTTAAATAGTTGATTTAAAATTATGTACTTGTCGAAGTGTTTTTCAGACAAGTGGTTGCTGTAAATGCTTATTGTTTGTGTTTGACTCAATTTAAATCGTAAATTCATCTCAAGATTCGAACATTGTCTCATTGTTTTTCTTTTTTGGAATCCTTGTGAACAAAGGTCCATTAATTAGTTGATCCAAACAAAGGACTCCTAAACAAAGGCATCAAGCCGTAAAACTGGTTGTGCAATAAAGGCGCACACCTAGACCTGTGTCGCAAGACACCACGTATCAGCTCCTGTATCATGCAAGAAACAGTGGGTAAACAGCCCTCACAGGCTCGCTCTATCGTGACCCAAGAAGCCCAGTCGTGACACACTACCCATCCAACAAATTTAGGCCGTCAAGGGATTTAAATTCGGGGTCGCTGACTACAGTTAATCCAGGCTCGCGACCAAACGGTCATGACCTCAATGGTCACTGGTCCCTCTCATGACGCCTAAAAGCAGTGTCGCAACGCAACCCAGTCGCTGACGCCAACTTCGCCAATCTCTGCCTAACTAAACCAGTCGCGACCTCAAACTTCGGGCTCCCAACCCCACAACGACTTCTTTTTTCCTAGTTCTAACCCACCAGTTCACTAAGCCCAAATTGTAGTCGCGATAGATTAATTCAAAGTCATACCCAAGGTTGCCCTCTCTCTTAAGGCTTCCAACCCCGTCGTGGACTAAATCTAGGTCGCGATCTGTGGTCGCCTTGTACCAAATCCCTTGTCGAACCTCCTCAAGACAAACCAGTTGCAACCTCAAAAGCTAAGTAAGTCGCGACCAAACTCATTCAAACCCATGTCACGACTCTTGAAATTCATGTCACGACGACTATTTCAGTCCCAACCTCGCCAGTCGCTGGCTCCAAGTCGTGGTGTGTGTGGCCGGCAATCGCCGCATGCCGTATAGCCGCTTCGCCTCATGCGACCAGCGCTTATCGTCATTTACCTCCAAATCAAGGTCGCGACCTAAAGGAGTTTGGCAAGAGTCATTCTAGCTTCGCTTTGTATATATATTTAATTTTTTCAAAATCCTCCAATAGCCTTCACACCTCTAAGGTGGGTATTTCTAAACAATTGCAATTTTTATAACTCAAAATTTTAAGAGTTTAATTTTAGCTATTTTTCTTGTGTAAAACTGAATAATCTTCCGTAATTCCACAAACACTGCTCATGTTCAAAAACTAGAAACCATTTGTTCAAAACATATTATTACATATATTTTTCATTTCTGGACCTGTCATTTCCATAATTCCTCGAACCTTAGGGGTTTTATTTTCTCGACCCTAGTGTTCGACATTTTCCCTATATGCTATTTACCAAGCATATAATTTCATACAATTCAAACACACATCACAATTAATTCATCAAAATGCACAATGGATGCATGATCTAATTCATTAATTCGTATACCTATGCTCTGATACCAAGCTGTGACGCCCCAAATCCGGCAACCTGACCACCGCCAACCCAAGCAGAATCATAAGGCCTCACATCACGACCCCGTATTAGAGAGAGCAAATGGCCACTATACCATTATCCATACTCATCAAAAATATATATTTTATACCTAAAAGAATCAACGTAAATTAAGTTTGATTACACTTATCCAAACGGGTCTCTTGCCTGTAATTTTACAAAATACAAGATAAGGCCATACTAGCCATTTCTTCGCCTCTAAGGCCTGGATGCGCCCTCTCATCCCCTGTGTGTCTTCTGCACTGGAATAGTTTTCCTTCTGCATGTATGTAGCAATGCTTAGTAGTGAAATTTTTCCCTATTCGGGGTTGCTTCCCACCTAAGTGCTCATGTAATGGCACCCCGAACATTCAAGTAAAACATACAACACATGCTAATATATCAATCGTGCATATATTAACAAAATTCACTTACTAACCACATGTTATTTATTCATAACAATAACATAAAATTAACTCACATGAGCTAATATACAATCCGGCAATTCATCTTGGAACTGCCCACAAAATCACACCGCATGTTATTCACCATGGCAATAATGCAACATCACACAAGCTACACAAACAAATCAAGGGACTCCATTCAAACCACTCTAGGGGATTTCTTCACTTGGTCCAAATCTTTGGAACCCAAACACGGCCATCCTGTGCTTTAGCAAATCCTCATCCATTAAAAATGACCCTAGCCAAAGAATAAAATATGTAGGAGAAGATCCTCAACACCTGTTGTCGAAACTCCACACAACTCGTGTCCACGCGTAGCCTTGCAATGTAGACCAATCCTCCCTTTCTCCGACGAACCGACTTATCCGAACGTCTAGAATCTCAGAGAGAAGTAGACACCTCTAAAACCTTCTTTCTTTTTCCCTTCCTTTTTCCTTCTCCCAAATCCGTTTGGGAGAGCTTGGGTCAAGAGGACTTGTCCTCTCATGCCACATGTCAAGCTATCATTGGTTGACTTGGATTTCCTTATCCACTTATCCCTCTACTTTGGGATTTTCCTCCAATGGCATCATGCAATGTGTCCACCCATGGCCCACACTTGAGCTCATGTTTGAAGAACTCTGCACATGACACGTGGCACCTCTTGAGCCACTCAAAATGTGCCAAGTGTCCGCACTACCGTTGTCTCGAACGTAAAATCTCGACCTGTCCCAATTTGACGCAATTTGATTTGGTTGCTGATTTCAAGTAAGACGATTCTAACTATGAAGTCCGCTGGCCATCCGAGATCTAGAAAAATTCAGAGATATTCCAACCAAATTACCTTTTATCATTCCATAGGAAATCTGGACTTTCTGGTTTCATTAAATTACCATGCACCTACACCTCGACTTGACGCGATGTGACCGTGTATGCGAATACATGATGCTAATGATTTCTTCCTTCATGTTACATGATATATGAGCGTTACATGAAACATTTACATACCATGGATAATTATAATTTACATCCATGCAATCCATGTTAATACATCAAATAGCATATAAAGTATCAACATGATACTTTTCTCACACAAAGATGCTATTCATGCTCACACAACACACAACAAGGTCACAATCTGGACTTCTTCCAAATCAGGTACCTCACTTGGTCCCTTCACATAAAGATGAACCAAATTTCTTGGTTCCAAACATCCACACATCATGAAACACAATGACAAAACTTGGAAACTTTATTTCCAGTTCAAACCCCAACTCACAACAGTCTTGGACTGTGTGAAACCACAGAAATCTCTACCATTTAGTCCCAAGTTTTGGAATTAAATAACAGGCTCTCTCATGAACTCCCATAGACACCCCATACCATTATAAAATTTTAAGCCTAAAAATAAACCTAGAGTAGGAAAATTCTCTACCCATGGAGTTTATCGAAACTCCAAGCTCTTTGGTGTCCACACAGATCGCGCCAAGGTACCAACTTTAGTCTTCGGATCAATAACTTCGACCATCAGAAAGCCGGGAAATCCTCAATTTCTCTTTCTCCTTCTCCTTTTCTTTCCCATGAACGCTTTTTTGTTTGTTCCTCCTTTTCCTTTTTCTCTTTGCTTCTTTTCTCCTTGGATCATTGACCGATTGGTCAAGGGAGGAAACTTCCCTCCTTTCCTCATACCACGTATGTGGGTCCATGTTTTTCCTCTTGTTTCTTATTTCTTTATTTCCTTTATCAGACATCTTCACGTGGGCTAATTGTGAGCCATTCAAGTGCACCACATGGATCTTGCCATGTCACTCTCTGGGGTGCCAAGTGTGGCATCCCTAAACTATGCCATGTGTCATCCGACACTTTACGTCGAAAAACGCGGAAATTCGACCGTATTTCTAATCCAACCAAATTGACGTGGTAGCTAGATTTCATGAGACGATTTCATAATCTGAGAATTCCGCTTGTCATCCGATATCTAGAAAATTCCGATTTTCCCGACCCACCATTATTTTACCCTTTCTCAGAAAAATTTGAATTTTCCAGGGTTTCACAACTTTCCTCAGCATTGTTTTCTTCTCAGTGAATGGGTTTATGTTAATCTCATACTTATCTCTGAGCAATGCTCTTAGCTGTGGTATGTAGCACCATATGCTCTTAATGATCATTTCCATTCAAGATCTCGTATGTCTCGGCTCGTTAATGAACTTTGTCAATCTCGAAACTTTTGTAGAACTCTCTATCTTCAGCTTTCCTTTTGCCATCTACCTACTTTCATGTAAATCGCCTCGTTCTTTTTTAGATGTGCCTCCAATTTTCATCAGACAGAATGCGTTGCATTCGTGCATCTTTCGACTGCGTCGCATCCCTTCCTGCATTTCGAGAAGGTCACATTTATTTAATTAAAATTTATGCTATTACTTTGCCTATAAATTTAGCTAAAATATTTTAATTTGTTCATTAGACCACATCCAAAGGGCGAGTTTTTATGACACATGCAACAAAGGCTATCTACAAGTTGCTTTTGTCTGAGTATGTGAAAGTGAGAAAATGTTTCAGTTGAAGATATGCTATATGATGAACAAGACATTCTTCGCTCCATGGATAAAATTGAGGTGAGTTGATTTTTGTTTGTAGATGTATGTTTCATTCTCCCTGAGACTAGTAATAGTTTCCTCTAATTTCCTTTCATTGTCCGAACTAATTTTGAAGCTAATCTAAATGCATCTGTTTCCCTGATTGGTTGTAAGGGACTTAGATTTGGGTTTTTTAATCTTTTTATTTTCTGGTTCTAAATTTTTGGTTAATGTTATCTTTAAAGTTTCAATGAGTACTTTATTCCATGGAAAATTTGGATTTGGAACAAAGAAACAAGATCACCCACGAGTTGTTTCGATTTCAGTCCTTCTTGTACTTCCAAGGCCTCGAAATGGTCCATGCATCGATTAGCTTAGATCCATTTATTTAAATTTTCGCTATTCTAATGCTCTATCTGGGTTTCTTATTTGAAATTAATATCATAGAAACATCTACTACCCTAATTTAAGCTTATATCTTTCTAGCATAGACATTCTTACCTGAATCATAGATTTTACCCAAGTGCAAGTATTACTGTTTTAGATCTTCATCTGTGGAATGAGATAGGGAGGCTCAAACAGAAGCTTATCACCCAGTTTGCTGACCGCAACACCAAAATTATTTCCTAAAGAACCGTCTACCACAGATGTATTTCAACTCGGTGAAAATGGAAACCATTGGGAGGTCATTGAAAAGACCCCCCAAGCTCTGCGGAACCGGTCAATGGTTTGCTCGGGTAAAGAAAGCGTTCACTTATCGATAACGGCACTCGATGATTCCATGTCTTCGCGCCTATCCACAACAAATATCTCCCAGAGGATTACTATCGCTTACACTGTGCTGTGTATCAAGCATAAATGGGCATTCGAGAGTGTGGAGTCATCACACAGATGAAGAACTGAGGGCTGTGTCCATGAACTGGCCGACAAGAAGTATGAGTCGAGAAGCATATTTCATCAGACCGAGATCGATCCTATTAGCGACATGGTCACCCTCTGTGGCTCGGTTTTAAACATCGGGCCGTGAGATCCCCAAGGTAGCGCTTGAATCGTAAGAGGCTACAAAAACTCGAAGAAGAAAACAATTAGAAAGCAAAGGTTATCCATGCACTTTGTTTCTCTCGCTTTGGAGAGAACAAATCGGGTGATAAGTGTAGATGGAAATGTGGCGCATCTTGATAAACAGAGTGGGAATGTTGAGAGCGAAAATGAAAGCCTTAAGGAAAGGGTGAGAGTAGCATTCCAGCGGATCCAAAATGCTGTGAAGCCAATCCCTCTATCCTTGTCTTAGCTCCTTCCTCGTGTTTTTCTATATTTCGACTCTTCCGACACTCAATTTTGAGGTTGAAGTTCATATCAATCAATATTTCTTAGTCGCTGTAATTAGCTTGCTTAGTTTAGGAAAATATTCAACATTGATTTCTTTCAGACTCTTATATGTGGTAACACCTAAGAGATTTTCCTTCGAGATTTTCAAGCTAATGAGCTTCACAAATGCATTATATTGTTGAATAGAAATATCTCCCGAAATTATGATTATCATGCATAACCCGAATGTTTTATTAGTAAAGCACGTGAGTTCAATATTGCCAGTTTTCCGGTCAGGTTTTATCGCTTGATGCTAATGCTAGATCCGCGATGAGTGTATTCTTCTTTTAAGATGAGATTCGAAATTTTATTAATTTTCTTCAACCTAATTTTGAGCACAATGGAGCTTTTAGAGCATGAAACCTCGGGGCTACTTGATAAATGTGACCACCATAGATAACAAAACCACCTTGCTTGTTGCTCAGTTCTATCTATGGTTTATGTGTTTGTTTTCTTTTCTATGGCAAATTTGGCATCTGTTACTTCTATTCAAAATTGTAATAAAAAAATAATTGTTAGTTTCTTTTCTATGAAAGTATTAATTCTAAAGTGATATATTATGCAAAAAGGTTGATTAATTTAAGAAAAGGACAACTATATTAATTGTCATCTATTATTTAGATGGTTGTTGCGCCTATTCGAGATAATTATGTAGCAAATGCTAGTATTGATGGTTTCATAACTTTCTTATTTACTCCAAAGATTCCATTTTTATGTCTTAAGTTTGTATGTTTAGACATTTTAAATTATGCGAGAGATATTGTTATATCTTTCGGGTGGATCAATTATGATGGATGAGTTGGATTCATCATAAATTAATGTCTTAATTTAAATATTTATATATAATAATGCACTTAAGGTCTTTGCGCTTGTCTCGGCTTAGTAATGGGAAATGGTGAATGTGAGTTCGTACTTGTAAGAATAGGAGTGATCGAGATGTCAAGTCTTCGAGTCCTCAGAAGAATAGAATAGTACAACGTTGTAATATAACATGGAAAAAAATAGAAGGGAGGAAAAAGGAAAGAATGTATAAAATAATGTATTTTTAGGATTATTTTTGATTTTATTTTTAATTGTCTTCTTGTTTTTAATTGTTTAAAGAAGATTATATAGATATGAGAAATACTGTAAACTAAAATATTATATGCACAAAATTTTATTTTTACCATATTTTTAAGAATAAAGAGATAAGGTGCACAAATGCTCGACTTTTGATTTTGCATATTAACTTTTTTATTCCAAAATACTCCCGATGTTTACTTTTGTACTAACCATAATTCCTTGCCGTTACTTAATTACATCGATGTTCCAAACTATAGCACCATAACCTATAGTTGGATCTTCTAGCCATTGACTGAATCACCCCAATTGCACCTATAAATCCATTAAGACTAATGCTCTTCTTGAAAAAAAAAGAAAAAAGGAAAAGAAAAGACTTTACTTGGGCGTGGGCTTTAAGGTAGCTTAAGAATCCTTTCAACTCGCTTCCCAGATAAAACTTTAGTCTAGAGTGCTTGGGTTCGCTGGACAATACTATAAGATAGGCTATGTCTAGCCGAGTTTGGAAATAAGCCTCTTACATGTCTTGATGCCCACCCTCGTCTATTGAATCTCCCTTGAATTCCGCTCCTTGTCTGTGGGTCGATCTCGTAAGTGTAACATCAAGTTTGCTCTTGTTACCCTGTAGCTTATTTCATGAGATTAAATACATGCTTTTGCAATAGTCATGCAATGCATGCTTTCTTTTGCAACAACTAAGTGCAATGCTTGGTTCTCGCTTCTTCCATGCTAAGAAAATATCTCAGTGGTCCCCACCTTTTATCTCAAATTCTTCTATCAAGTGTATCTTTAAACTTGGAATTTCCTTAAAATTGTAAACTACAACAATTATATCGTCTACATAGACAATGGGAATGTTCATTTTCATGAATGGTGTGCATTTGAAATATAGTGTGCGGTCTCCTTGGTTTTCTGAAAAGCCATATTTCTTTAATGACTTAGTAAATGGCTTAAACCAGTTCTGTGTGGACCATAAATGATTTTCTTTAGTTTGTACACACCCTTCTTGTTGGATTTCCTAGTCGAAAACTACACTTCCTCCTCTAACTTCCCATGAAAAAAAGGGAATTTTTAATATTGAATAGGAATAAGTTCCTACCAAAATTACTGGTAGAGATAAAAGATTATAATTGAATTCATCTTGCAATATCGGAGCAAATTGATAACCATTACCGAAAAATTTGAGTTTTTCCTAGCTAATAATCTCATCTCGTGATCTCTAATAGAGCTATTGGTTTTATATGGACTCTAAAACCCATTTGCATTCCAAATGTTTCTTTCCACTGGGCAACCGTCCACTTCCCACCTTTCACTTCTATGGAGTGCCTCATTTCCACAAACACAATAAGCCATATTTAGATTTCCAGAGCTTTCTTGTACATTTTCAGGGCTGATTTTACATATATATTTATGACAAAGCAAATGTAAAGGCCAATACGACTAGAGCAGGCTAGGGATATTTGTGAAAGTGGCCTAACACTGCTCCTATCGCAATGGAGCATCCAAGTCTAGATTTTATTAAAGAATTTGATTGATAATGAAGGATTGAAAATAATACTTTTTGAGACGGAATTGACAATTAGGAAAAAGGTAGGATGATTAGGGGAAAATATAGTAAATTATATTCAAGAAAGGAAAGAAAAGATATGGATAAACTTAATTGGAATTAATATTAGTTGGAACCAAATTAGAGTTAGTATGAGTTTGCATTGGGGCAAGTAGGATCACTATTTGGAGTCGTGATTAGATTACTTCGATTAGATTATAACATAATTAGAATTTTAATCATAAAAGATCATTGGAATCCTAATAAAACTTCAAATTTCTGTGAAACTCTATAAATAGTTAATCAATATAAATCAAAAACGAATTGATATTAATAGTAATTGTTTTTTTTTTTAATTATCAGACATGTTACACTCAATGACGACTTGTGAAGCAAAGCAGAGGAGTTAGCATAAAGCCCAAAATTGTAAATAAAAATTTCCTATGTCCAATGTAAACAAGGGATTGAAACTTGTAACTAAGGATGCCCCTGAAAGCAAAGCTTTAACCATTACACTAAAGCTAATGCTTGTATTTTCAAATCATAGCTAGTAAATTCACTCAAATTATTTTTTATAAAAATCATGATAATAACCCTTTCATCCGTATCCTAAGTGTCTTTCATGTTTAAAACAAAGATGGTGAAATGGGAAGAAGCCAATTTGCAGATTAAAAGAGGAAGAATAATCCTAAGCCTTCTCCAAATTGAAGTCACGTCCTAGCTCCGCCACTATGGAAGGGCCTTGTAGACTAAGGTTTTCGCTCTCTTTTTGTTGCTTCTTTTTTCTTTTTTCTTTTAATTTAATTTTTCGTTATAAACTTTATTCCTTGTTCCTCTCTTTACATCATACAAATAATCCCCGATCACCTATTTGAGTATAAGCAACCATCCTTTGGTCAGTCTCTTCATCATGATTTTATCACATTCTCCCTTCTTCTTCGAGTATACCAAGGAGTTTATAGAATTCCAACAACTTCATTCATTTTGTTACCAACATCATTCTATGAGTTATAGGCTCAATTTAGGGTCATTGATGAGATTATTTATAGTAGAGTAAATCGACTAGGTTAGATACAAATGATGTCAAATCTTTAACTTTTGAATTCTCCCCTCAAAGAGTCAGTCTCACAAAAATGAAGGTTCTCAAAAGATTTAACACCTACCGTGATATATTTTTTTTCGGATTGGAGGGTGAAAATACTCAAACTTTATGAGTTGAGAATAATCAAAGAACATACACATAAGAGTTTTAGATACAATTCGACCTCCTTTACTTTGTACATGAACATAAGCAACATACTCAAATATTTTTGGGTAGAGAAGATCCAAAGGACCATAGCTTCGACATATCGATTGGACTTTTTTATATCTAGAATCTTTTAAGGCTACTCGATCAAATGTGTGGTTGTTATAATGCGATGGTTCAAAATGGACTTTTGGATGTTTGTGAGCATAGAGCTCTTCTGTTTCTAAAAGATGCTTAATTCTTTCTTTTGGCCACCCCATTTTGGTAGATGCATTGTGCACAAAGAAAAATATATGTTGCCATTTTCAAGAATATAAGTCGATAAAATTGAATTACGAATACTCTTTTCATTATCAACTCACGAAAAACTTGTATTTTGTTTGAAAATGAGTTGCGATCATTTTATGAAAATTTTGGATGGGAGGGTAACCCAGTTTTTGTCTGTAAAGTAAATCCATGTGAATGCGTGCAATCATGGATAAAACTCACAAATCATTTAAAACCAGATAAGATAGAAGATGTGGGGGCCACAGACATCACTATGAATGATGTTTAGTCATTGCTCGTGTAGTTTTGGAGCAATTGAAAAACCTACATCGACACCTATAGTTGTAATTCATATTCGAGGAAGTTGTAATGTAAGTTCGAAGCATTTATGAGTTTTTAAGTGAAAAGATTGTAGTGAATCAAGACTACCTCAGTTAAGTAAGATCCTCTAGTTGATTGACTGATGAGTTTCTAAATAATTATTCAATTTGATAATCAATGAGCATAAATACAGATGCAAGGCATGCATTTTATGCCATCACTTATTTCAGCCCATTGACTAAACTCAACAATAGTAGACTTTTGGATGCTTTATTTCATAGGCTTCCCTTTACATTTTATAGAGGCAGGATTGCAATATCTGTCAATTCTTGATATATCTTTTGTTTCTTTCTACGACTTCTGTTCATCATGTATCCCCTCTAAATGTTATACCTTTCTTTTCATGTCTTAGTTTTCTTCACGATGAAAAAGGTGTTGAAGCACGAATTAAAGAAATTATATTCCAATACATTGTTTTAGCCATTGATTGTGTTCTGGTAATATGTAGATCTGTGCAGTGTCAAGGCAACCATGAATGATTACACTTTAAAGTTGGGGGTCTGTTTGCATATAATACAATGACGAACTTCTAACAAAGATGGAGAAACGGCAAAATGGCGCGATTTAGGCTTAAAGAGAGAGGATAAGCGTTGTGCGTGAAAGTGCTTTGATAAAGCTAGAACGCATTTCATGGATAATCACTCCCTCCCAGGTCCTACTGGTGATCATGCTTTCCGCGTTACTATTGAAGATGATCCAGAGAATTGACATGTGTAGGTACAAAAATACCAGGTTATTTTGAAGATCAATTACTTACTCATATTACCTATTTGGAGATGGAAAAACAAAAAGGACTACAGATTCTGATGGTTTCTACTCTCTTGTACTAGGTATTTCGGTCAATTGATTCAGGATATGTGATTTAAAGCTTGTTTAGGATCTTGAAGGCACGAGGTTAGGACTACGCTTATGTGCAATCCTTGTTAATTAAAGTGAGTTCTGTATCCACTAAATTAATTTCAATCAGGTTTATATTAGTTGACTTTATACTGGTAAAGTAGTTTCTATCACCTTTGCTTGAGTCTTGTTTGAAAAGAATTTGAAAATAGATAAGGCATACATGCTGCTTATGTGAAGCTATAAGATCGGCGCAACACTTAGTTTACATAAGAACCAGTGTTGCAGGATGCGCATATTACTGGCCATCATGCAAAAAATGCGGAGTAAGCAAGAGATGCGGTCTTGTCATCATCCTGCTAATTCCTCTTGTAAATACATGATTCTTTTTGCCTCTTGAGACATTAAATTCTAAATTTAAAACTTCAGTAAAACATGAAGGTGATTTTATTATCTTGATATTTATTTCAAAATATTATCTATTTTACCGTTTGAAGTCCCTAAAGAATAATTCAAGTATCGTCTACTTGCTAATATAACTCATGTTAACTTGATATGCATTGTGAAAGCTGATTTTTGGGTCAAATTGGCATCTTAACAAGATATTAGAGCTTTGGTTGAAATTAGAAATCTCAATTTTGTCTCTCCGCTCAAGTTTCTTGTTTGTTCATTCCCTAATCATATATCTATGTCTGTTGATCTGTCTCTATCTCTTCACGTGTGAGTAATTTTGTTGAGATGGGTTATAGCTGCATCATGGGGTCATTTATTTGTAATTCATGGTAGGCATCTGTCTCTCCACGTGTGTTATGATCCTAAATTTTAGGGAGATTATTAACTGGTGTACTGTGGACAACTATGATAAGCTTTGGATGAAATTTCTTCTCCACATTGTTTGAGTAGGGTTTGTAAAATCTTATCTACATGATAATCAAGATGCATGAACAGTTTAAAGGCGCACCTTGCAAACTTTAATTTCCTTTTTGAACACTTTTACTCTTGAAATCTCTAATTATATATATTAATATTCATATAATTTCTTTACCTTTTATATTGAATGTTTCTTTTAAATGTTAGGAATGTAAATTTTTTTTTTAATTCAATTAGATTTGAATCATATTTTATAAAAATAATGTGCATCGAGGTCACATTTCACTTCACTCAGCGCCTTGTTCCCGATGCTTAGCGCCCTAAGCCCGAGGCTTTTATTATGGAGTGTATAGCACCTTTAAAACTATGTGCATGAAGATTTATTTGTTTGTTTCTTTTCAAAATTAGGATTTTGGTGGTATTTTCTATTTACCATCAAAATTTTGACATTTGCACATGTAAATAATATTTCCTTCTCTCTTTTCTTCTTGCTTCTTCTCTATTTTCGCGTGATTATAATAATTAGATTATTCTTACACTCTCTCTGAAGTCAATAGATGCTTATTCAAAATTTCCTTCAAATCTTTTGTTTCTAATTCATGCTTTTAAAGAGGTCATTCTCTTCTATGTTTTCTAATTCTACATTCTATTTGTGTGAGCAGGTGTAGATAATTTAATTCCTATGGAGCTGACCTTAAAAATTTGTAGCAAAATCAGTGCATATGAACATTTATGTGTCTATATAGTGATCTGGAGTATAGTAGGAAAGGTGTTCCCAGTAGTAGCGATCATGAAATTCTTTTTAGCGGGTTAAACAAACATCCTTTTCTCATGTATTGTAGTTATCTTCCTCAACATTCGAGGATGTGGGTTGGATATTTTTCTAACTTGGCATGACTCTACTTTGTTTTTTTCATTTGCCATTTTGGTGGATCGTACTTTATGCATTGAAAGTAGGCGATTTTTACTTAGTGTAGTAAGTTGAAAGTTATGTCTGAGGTAAAAAGGTCGATCGAAGCCCTCAACTCCCAACGAGAACGAGGAAAAACATCCTTTTATTTTATTTTTATTTTTTTATACAAACTTCCATAATCTTAAAACTTGTTTTACCCTCTGGAGTAAAATCTTCACTCAAGAGGGATTACCGGAGATGGTTTGAATATGAATATTTGAAAAGTTTTATGAGTAGGTCAGTCACTGAACATTTAATTCATAAAAATATGCAATACGGGATTCTAAATCGAGAAGATAAGGTAAAGTTTCATGGCTTAGGGAATACATAAACAGTTTTTCCAAGAGGTTACCAAAGTGGTGAGAGTTTAGATAAAATTGTTGGTGGAATGGAAGAATTTGATGAGAAAAATGTTAAGAAAGAAATGTAGCATCGAGATAAAATGGGATTAAGAAAATTATTCACTATCTTGAAGAAAGGCTACAAAAATAAATTGAAGTAAAAATTTGTGGCACGTGATGATTTATATGGTAGATAGGTACAAAAAAGTGTTGAGCCATTATGAGTCCCAAATCTCTAAGATTCTTGCTTGACTTTGTGGGTTTATAACCACTTGGGCTCCCTCCCCTTGACAACTAGCTTTTAAGGGTGAGCTCTACTCAAGTGGTTGTAACAGTGGTATTAGAGTGGTTCATTCATTGGGGATGACCCCCGTCTCGAAATTGTGGGAGGGCTGCTACCCGTGGGGTCCGCGAAGTTACTATAGTGTTGTGGGGCTGTGCAGGTAGGTGTGAAGTCACCAAGCTATAGTGGACGATCGGTTCTGAAAGAGGGATGGATTGTTATGACCCATTATGAGTCCCATATCGTTAGATTCACCGACTTGGCCTTATGGGTTTATAACCCTTGGTTCCCTCCCCTTGATAAATAGCTTTTAAAGAGTGAGTTCTATTCAAGTGGTTGTAATAGAAAGATGCGTAGGAAGATGAGTGGATCATTCAATTGCATTAGAGTGCATATCGATTTTTAGTTTTAGGCTTGGGAGTTATTAGTGACATAAGGAGATAGGAAGTCTAAAATCTGTGAAAGATATATATGAGAATATGGAAGGTTGTAGAACAGTTTTTCTTTGTAGCGTGTATAGGACTAATTTGTTTAACAAGACCTAATCATGAAGACAAAAAGGATGAAAAGCACTTTCGTAAACATAATATGCGGAAGAGAAGAGCGAGAGAGATTCTTGAATATAAAGCTCCACAAATTATCATGATGTTAAGCTTTACAAGTTATGTTATGGAACTTTAGGTGAGTGATTTTAAGCAAACAAGGCGGGTAATGTGGTATCAAAGTTTGTACTTGGAGTGTTCCTAAGGAAATATATAGCATGAAAGCTATTTTCTTTGGATAAATTAAAGAAATTTGAACGATAGAAAAGATTTCCATGTAGTGCTTATTGACATTGAGGATGCATGCAAGGGATTTCTAAGAATTAATGTATGAGTTGAAGAGAGAGAGGTTGGAGCAATATGTAGTCAAAGTCACGGATAATGAGTGCAGCAGAAGTATGACCAAATGTTGGAGGACAGACAAATGAAATCCCGACTATTGATCTCTTACTTTTTTGTATTGATCATCACGTAAGTTACTGGGTATATTCAAGGAGATGCATCACAGGCTTGTAGTGTGCTGATTATATTGTTTTAATTGATGTTAATAAAGGAGTGCTCTAAGTTATAACTATCGAGATAGATACTTAGGTGTTTGAGGCCTTGGTAGAATGAGACTTCGTGAAATTTTTGCTCGCTAGAAAATCGTAAAGTGATGGTTTACATTATCACAGATTAATTAATTATCCATAATGAGTGAAGATCCAAGGAGGATTTCTCCATCTTGTTAGTACATAATGAATGAACCAGAAGCAAATTTGAAGTATTTTGTATCCTGAAGGCCTTGCATACTACATGGAAATTTTACAGTCAGATGGTACATACTTGAGTTATGCCTTATAATTTTATAATGTTGGCTGATGAAACAACGTGTTTGAAAAATAATAAGTTTATCTGAACAAAGATAGAACAAAATTAGAATACAAAAAAGATGGAACTGTAAATGGAGACATCATCAAGAGAATATAAGGTGATCTAAGTTGGTTCAACCATAAGCTAATTAGGTCGTGAAAGAACGATCCAAACGTTGAATTTCATTCATATTCATGGTGTCACAACAACAAGGTGATCAAGGACCTTGGTAAGGAATTTGGCAACAACATGAGTGAGAGATGATCAGCGCTATCTATGGTTGAATTATAGGTGAAGGACTCTAATCCTCAGGTTTTGAACATCAAGCCAGAAATATTCAAATATCGTTTTCATTTTATGATTGTTATGATGAGGATGAATCTTTAACATATACAGGATGAATCTTTAACGTATTCATTAAGGTAGGGAATTTCTATTAGTTTAAATCATAGTTGAATTAGGATTAATAGTTTGAGTCAAATTGATAAGTAGTTGGAATCAAATTAAAGTTTAGTAGTTAGAAACCAAAATTAGAATTAAGTCATAATAGGTCATTAGAGTCTTTGTATACTTGAGTTTTCTTAGAGATGTGAGCATAAATAAAGGCCATGCAAAAAATTTTAAATAGTTAATAATATTTTGTTTTCTTTGCAAATATTGCAATTCTCAATGAGCGAGACTCAAATGATTTTCTTGCTTATTTTTTCATTGATGAGACTCCTAAGTTTGTGGGACTATATGGCTTTCTATCCTTCACTCTTCACATGTTTTTTTCTCATGTATATTTATTATCTCTAGCTCACCTACTCAGAAATTTTTAAGCAGAAACACTTATTTTAATCATAAGCTATCAAATTTGAGCATTTGGCAAGGACAAACAATAGTATGATGTATAATTATTGAGCGGGCTATTAATAAAAGCGAGGCCTTTGTGATAGCATCACCCACGGGATTATTTGGAACTTTTACGTCTCGAGAAGAGTGAAAGTTCATCTACATAAGTCCTCTTCAAACATGCAATTCTTACGAAGAGCAGTGCATTGGTGTAATATTTTCCTCTGATGTTAATAAGTTAACTATTACATGTTCTCCATCGAAAAAACATTTCATCATGAGGTTGAATATCCTAGTAGGGCCCTTGATTTGAATTGTATATCATTGGTTGAAGTATAATGCTCCATATTTCATGTAATCATAAATTAAAGGAAAAAAAAGGATTGTGGAAATGAACAACGGTTTCAAACTATAATTCTTGTTGCTAGTAATATGTTGTTCTATGTAATATTGGCCTTTCCCTCTACATATTTGTTTGGGCTAGGTTTGGTTTTAAGGAAAGAAGCCAAAGAAAAAAAAAAAATTAAGGTCAATAAATTATTTTTGTAAGCTACTTCAAGCTCACTTTAATTAATTTAATTCTTATACATAATGATTAAATAGTTTGAGAAGGCATAATTCGCTGATTAATTTTCATGTCTTGATTTTCTCTAGTATTTTCATGATAAGAAATAAACAGCAAGAAAATTATTCTTTTATTGCAAAGTGGTAGTGCTCATTCAATATCACGCCTCTCTATCTCACTTACACTTAGCTAGCCTTTCATAGGCCACCCTTTATTCTTTCTTTTTCCCATCTTCGGTTGCTTAGATCATATATTTTTCTATAAGCTTTGAGTAATACTCGATGCAAAAGGAATTTGGTTTCGGGCCTGATGATGCATTTATCATGTAGACATATCAACTGAGAATCATTTGTTCCATTATAGTTGCAAATCCAGGTTATATATGTTCTACCATTATTATTCAATTCTCTCGTAGTCCTGCTTTTTTCTTTTCTTCTTCATTGCGGATTAGCTCGTATAATCTGCAAATTTATGATTTATGTCCATGCTAAAGGGATGATAGTTGGATGATGAATATGTATCCCGATGGGATCCGCCAATATTAACTTCGAGATCCTTGATGGTTCAAGGGATACCGATTGCCATGGGCGCTTATCAACAACATACACATGGTCGTGGAAGAAGACTCATCCCCAAATGTGTTGCTTTCATATCTTTTTTTTTTTTTGGTTTCATATTGTTTCAAAACATTTGCATTCATATCTCAATATTCATCTTCCGTAATTTGATACGTGTATATGGCTATAGAATGTATGAGAAAAGTTCAAAATTGATATATCGATATATAGAATGTATAAGTTTTGAAATATCATCCTCTACATGAATTTTGATGTGTATATATATACGATATATTGATAAATATTTTTATATAAATATAATAATTAAAATTATTTAAAATTTAAATATATATAATTTATTTATCAAAATTATTTTGAAAATATAGGTAATGATAATATTAATTAGTTTTAAATTTTTTTATTTTTAAATTTTTTACTATATTTGCTTATTTATTAAAATATATATTTCTATGAAAGTTTAATATTTATATTTTAATTTTTAATAATACATTTTATGTTTTTTAAATCATAATATATTTAATGTGTTAAATTATAATTTATTCAACAACATGAAATAGAATATGAATTTTTAAACATTTATATTTTCATATTTAGTTATTACTCTTATAAAATATTCATAAATACTTTTTTGCATTTACGTAATAATCCATATGCTCGGCTTGGTGGAACAGGCATCTCTTCTCCAAAAGATTCGACAGCGGCTCAAAAACCTAAAGCAGCAGCAGATTTAAACCTACACAAATATACTATGGTTTTCATACACATTATCTATTTTTATGATTAAATATGTAAATAAATTCTTTAAAAAAAAAGTAAATAAATTTTTATTTTAATGCCATAATTTAAATTATATCATAATTTCTAAGTGGATTTTTCCTACAGCTGAATCATTATTTTTTCATTAAATTTTTTGTAATATTTTGTTTTGGATATATGCAGCTGAAGAACACAAAGAGATGACAGGGCATTTGATGCAGTACCCAATCCAGGTGAACAAAGATGGAAAAGTAACCACATTGCCCGGTCACGAATGCTTCCAGACGTAGTGGTAAAGTTCTTGGATCATCAACTAATCTTCCTGATGCTCTAACCACATAACAATCTCATCAAACCTTCAAAATTGAGTAACAGTTTATCGTGTTAATACCACTGCAACAAACAGTTAGAATCTGAGAATTCAGAACAGAGAAGAAGACACCTCTGTTTCAGATGTAATTCTGCTGTATGTATGTATGTATGTTTGTTTGTTTGTTTTGTATGGAAAATAAGTTCAAAGTAGAAAACATTTATTGATGATGGTACAATATTAATATCAAGTTTCCATGATATTAAATATACACCTCTTTGGGCAAATAGGAAAGCTTGAGAAACTTCTCACTTTCATTTTCTTTAATGTTTGAGAAAGTATTGCATGATGTTGATAAGTTGTCAATTTGATGCCTTTAAAAAAGTTAAATTAAGTGAAGAATAATATTTTTTGGTATTACTACACTTCTATATACTAAATTAGCAACCTTAATAAACACATAATAATAATTTTTTTTAAATTCCTTAAAAAACTTAAAATTTATATATTTTTATTTATTCAAATATGTAATTTTTATTTTTCTCAATTCACTTTCCCTTTTGGAATCATCATATATTAAAAATATTAAGATTTTAACACCAGTCCATCATACCTAACTCACATGGTAAACCGTTCAATATTTAAATAGGTAAGGCATGAGGGAGAGGTGTCCCGAGCTTGAATTTCAGTGTGGACAATTTACTACATTGTAATTAATGTGTTTAGTTATAAAAAAAAATTAACACCATTTTTTTTTTTAGGAGTATACTTTTATACGCTATTTTCTACCATATTCATTGTTTTTATGATATTTTTTATTCTTATAAGGCGTTAAGAAAAAAATAAGTAAAAGGAAAAAAAATGAAGGAAAAAATACCATTCAAAATTGTTAAAATTATTCTTTATTTGTAACTGAAAAATGTATTTAGTGATAATTATATTTAAATATACAAAAATTTAAGACAGATTGACCGCATAGCGCATTTATAATTTTATTTTATTTTATTTTTTTAAAATTAAAAATAATTTTTTCTGTCTTCGAAATTAGGGTTTTAAATTTCACTTTCTTCCTCTCGCATTCTCAAGTCACTCAATCATCGTATTAATCGTAAGCTCTCTAACCTCTCAAGCTTTTTACTTATTTTCTTTCTTTGTTCCGGTTTTGTTTTTCTTTTCCCCTCTCTTTAGTCTCCGACACACTCGTGTGAATGGAGTTGGAAAAATCTCGTGTAATTGCATCCATACTACGATCTTTTATAGTTCGTTGCTCTCACTTTCTCTTCCTTCTCCCTTGTATGTAATGTTGTTGTGTTTGATTAGTGAGAAAAGTGAGGAGAAGAGAGGGAAATGAAGAAATTGAATCTTGCGTTTTTATGTTGTTTTTCTAAAGGGATGAGAGTCGGGAGCTCAAGATTTAAATTTTGGTTCAATTTTCAGAAACAAACTGCAAGCTCAATACCGGATTTGAATTTTGAGCTTCACTGGGAGCTAGGTCATTTCGAGTGAAGATTTTCTCACCTGAAATGTAAATATCAATTGCATGTAGTCATTTTATGGAAAGTCAAAATTTATTTTTCCTGTGCTTAGATAATCTCCAAAATAATCAGAGCCAAGCAATGACAAATGTCCGATGGAATGTATTTGTCTCTCAGGGTATTATTTTATGATGAAGCAGTATTATTTTTTAAATCTTTTTCTTAGGTGTTAATTGAAGGGGTCTGAGCTTTGTTCTGCTGGAAGAATGGCTTCAATGTGGCCACCACAATCTTTGAGAAAAGACACCGTATACCTCGTTAATAGCAGTATGAGACCAACTCGATTATTATCCGTCAGAGCCGAAATGAAGGGTCGCTCCCCTGGTGTCTACATGTCCATAAGTGGGAAAACCATATTGGTATACCATATAATGCATTGTGCTTTTATTTTGGTTGCTAGTTTTACTTCCATTTTTCAACATTTGGTTTTTAATTTGTTTGTTTCTCGTTTTGTTCATGTTCTGGCGGTGATAGTTTGACTGTGGAATTTTCATCCAAAGATACTGTGCATGGCCGCTTGCTATACTTTGATGAGATTGATCCTTCAACCATTGATGTTCTTTTGGTGACACAAGATGTTCTTTTCCTCGTTGAATATTGTAATGTTATTTGTTTTTATATAACTTAGTAATTCCACGAATTGAGAAATGAAGTTAGGAGAATATCATTATTGTTTTTGATATTGTAACTATGGGTATGGGTCATTTTTCTGCAATTTTTTTCTCAAACAATGGAATGAATCCTTTCAATGGTCTTACTGGAGAAAATGATCAAACAACTATTGCTAAAGCATATAAAGATTCATCTGTATCTTCTCTTATCAGTAACTTGTACTATTAGGAGCACTGCAGATATATCTTATGGGATTGAGACTACATATAACACCCCTAATTTTATGCCATCTTCTGAATAGCTCTTGCTTCTCAATGGTTTCTTCATTAAATTTTCCAATTTTTCTTTTTTCTCAAGGAATAAACTCTTGGAAATTCCTTTCTTCATATGAAATAGTCTCCTATACTTGAAATCTATCACTGATTTCCAGTCTGGCCTTGAGATCTTTTGTGCTTTGAGTAGATTTTCTTGAGCCAACTTTTCTCCATTTGAATCCTGACTGCATGGCTGATGCATGCTCTTAAAATGGTCGAAAGCACATCACTAGTTAGTTATCTATCATTATAAGCATTTGTGTAATGAGTATTCTCTCAGAAATGATCGAAGTGATCACTCTTATGAAAGACCATTCACGATTAGAGGTTCCTTAGGGGGATGCAGGTGTTAATGGACCTACTCCCTTGCATTCGTATAAAGTGTCCATACACACACTCAACATGTACTTCGCACTTTCGAGCCCGAGAGGCTGAAGCAATAATCAAATCATCAGCTGAAATTCCTTTGGAGAAGCTCCCATTCTGTGATAAAGTGTCCATACACGCACTCGAACATGTACTGCATTTCGAGCGCCTCGAGAGGCTACAATAATCAAATCTATCACAAATCTGAGGAGCCCCACCGTCGCCGCCTTTGATTATGCTATTGAAGTTCCTCGCTGCTTTCCCGCATTGCTTTCTTCTCGCTGAACGGGTTTCATGTTAATCTCATACTTATCTCCTCGAGCAAAGGCTCTTAGATGGGTATGTAGCAACATATGCCTTAATGATCATTTTGTCTCATTCGCATGTCTTGTCTCACAATGAACTTTTGTCAATCTTGAAACATTTTAGAACTTTCACTTTCGCTTTTCCTTTTTGGTTATCTACTCTACTTTCTCATAAAAATCGTCTCATGCCCTTTTAGATGTGTGCTCTCCACTTTACCGCATTGTAATGTGTTGCATTTCACTACTGATCACGCATCCCTTCCATATTTCCCCGAGTAAGGTCAAGCCATTTATTTACTTTAAAATTTATGCTATTACTTTGCCTATAAATTTATTTTTTAAAATATTTGAATTTGTTCATTAGACCACACATTCAAAGGGCTTAGTTTTTATGACACATGCAACAAAGGCTATCTACAAGTTGTTTTTGTCCATTATGTGAAAGTGAGCAAAGTTTCCGCTTGAAGATATGCTATATGATGAACAAGACATTCTTCGCTCCATGGATAAAAATTGAGGTGAGTTGATTTTGTTTGTAGATGTATGTTTCATTCTTCTCCTTGAGACTAGTAATAGTTTCCTCTTAATTTCTAATTGTCCGAACTAATTTGAAGCCAATCTAAATGCATCCGTTTCCTTGATTGGTCAGAAGGGACTTAGATTCGGGGTCTTTAATCTTTTATTTTCTAGTTCTAAATTTTTGGTCAATGTTATCTTTAAAGTTTCAATGAGTACATTATTCCAGATTTGGAATAACAAAGATTACTATATCGAGTCAAGCTGATTTCTAATCTTTCAGATTTCCTTTTGAAGGCTGCCCGAATGTCCATGTATCACGATTAGCTTAGGATCCGTTTTATTTAAATTTGCGCTTGCTCTAATGTTCTATCTTGGGTCTCTTTATTTGAAATTAATACCGCGAAAACATCTACTACCTCATTCTTAAGCTTAAATCTTTCTACCATAGACATTCTTATCTGAATCATAGATTCTACCCGAGTGCAAGTATTACTGTTTTAGATCTTCATCTGTGTACTTTGTTCTTCACCTTCTATGAGACACTCGTTTTGTCTTCAACGTAAGAAGGTTTTGGCAAATAATAATACTGGTCTATTAAGATTAAATTGACTATACTTCTAATATTGGTTTTTGTCGTGCTCCACCACAAATAAGTTATATTATTGTGTCCCGAATTTAGTTTCAAACTTTAATAGAACCAATCTAATATAATATAAAACTTGTTCTGAAAAAGAAGCAATATGGTTTCAGGTAATTTCCATGATACTAAAAAAATATTGGTTGCATATAATCCCTGATTCTGACTGCTTTCTTGACATTTACAAAATTAATTCCTTGACTTTAGGATGTTGCTTAATTTTATTATCTCATTTTAATGCTCCCGTAACTATAATTAAACTATCTTCTCGCAGTTATCGATTTCCACGTACAAATAGAAGTAAATGGAATATGATTTCGTGTTACCGCAGGAAAAGCTTCACTCACTCATCATATCAAGATGGTGGAGATATGGCTGATTTGAAGGCTTTCAAAAGCGAGATTCATGCTCTAACACAGATAAGGCATCGCAATATTGTCAAGCTTTATGGCTTCAGTTCATTTGCTGAGAACTCATTTTTGATTTATGAGTTTATGGAAAAGGGGAGCTTGAGAAACATTCTAAGCAAACTAAAGAAGCAAAGAATAAAAACTTGATTGGATTGTGAGGCTAAACATTGTGAAAGGTGGCTAAAGCTTTATCTTATATGCACCATGATTGCTCACCTGTGCACTACATCGAGACATAACCAGCAACAATGTTCTGCTAGATCTCGCATTGGTGAGCCCATGTTCCTAATTTCTAAGACACAGTTTATAAAGCCGCTCATCTAATTGAACTCATATTCAGAACTTTGGTTATACCGCCCAGGTACCATATTTTCTTAATTAGTGCGTTAGTTATACTATTATAATTTCTTAGCAGAGCGTGAGCATGATGTAATCTTCTTAATTTGCGTAATCCATACAAGATGAAGGTGGATAATAAAACTGATGTTTATAAATTTCTGTGGTTGTAACAATGGAGGTAATTATGGAAGGCATCCCAGTGGAACTCATCTCATCATCAAGCATCATCATCATCCTCCTCATCCTCAACCTCATTACCGCCATTACTCGACCATTGGTCAGTTGAATGATGTTATGGACAAGCGCCCTCAATTTCCTATGGATGAAGTGGGTGAGCTAGAAGTAGTGGTTGTAGTGAAGATAGCATTAGCATGCTTATGTGTCAATCCCCAATCTCGGCCAACTATGCAACAGATTGACAGAGCATTCTCAATGCAAGGGCCACCACTATTGAAAACGTTTTCCATGATTACATTGGGTGAACTGCTTGGTCATAGAGGCGAAACTAGCTGACGGTCCTTACTTCTCCATGTGTTTTTTTTATCACCTTAATCATTGGATTTTATTAAGACGAAAATCTCTTTTTCTGTCTCTCACTTTTATAATTGATCCATAAATTGTTGTGAAGCCTATGACTATGTCTCTACTTCGCTTGATCATCTTCGACCGCTTCCGTTTTTCGAGAGATTGATACCGTAGTTGGCCGTGGAAATGAAGTACGTTCTCGTGTCTACATGTCCTATGCAGGTAAACCATATCGTATACCATAATGCATTGTGCTTTTTTATTTCGTTGCTAGTTTTTTACTTCCATTTTTCAACATTGGGTTTTAATTTGTTTGTTTCTATTTTGGTCATGTTCTATGGTGATAGCTTGACCGGGTGGAATTCATCCAAGATACTGTGTATGGTCAAGCACATACTCATAAGATTGATCCTTCAACCATTGATGTCCTTTTGTGACACATTATGTTCCTTTTTCCTAAGGAATATTGTAATGTTATTTGTTTATATAACTTTAGTAATCACGAATTGAGAAATGAAGTTTAGAGAATATCATTATTGTTTTGATATTGAATCCTAGGTATGGTCATTTTTCTCGCACTTTTTTTTTTTAAACAATGGAATGAATTGTTCTCCTCAATGGTCTACTGAGAAAATGACCAAAAACAACTATTGCTAAAGCATATAAAGATTTCGCGTGAAACACCGCACTTCATCCTCAGATCTTCTCATATCAATATTCAGGCTATTAGAGCACCGTGCATATATCTTCAAAGGAATGAGAGACTACATCTACCACCCAAATTTTATGCCATCTTCCGAATAGCTCTTGCTTCTCAATGGTTTCTTCATTAAATTTTCCAATATTTCTTTTTCTCAAGAATAAACTCTGGAAATTCCTCCTTATATGAAATAGCTTCCTATACTTAAAATCTATCACGTTTCTAGTATGGTCAGATCTTTACTGAGTAGATTTTCTTGAGCCCAACTTTTCTCCATTTGAATTCAAACTGCATGGCTGATGAATGCCCTCGAAACGGTCAAAAACACATCACTAGTTAGTTATCTACCATCGTAAGCTAGATTGGAAGGATCACTCTATAGAAAGACCATTCACTATTAGAAGTTCCTTTTCTGGCCTTCTGTGAGGGATGTGTTAACAAATTCGTACTGAGAGCCCGAGAGGCTACAATAATCACTTTATCAACTAAAATTCCTTTGGAGAAGCCCCAAATATTCACCTTCTTGATTATGTTGAAGTTCCCATTGCTTCCTCAAAGATGTTTCTCTCACGTTGAATGGGGTTATGTTTAATTCACTGAGTTTTATCTTATGCAAAGATCGCTTCTCACCACAGCAAAAGTGTCTTATAAGGACATTATTTTAGTTGGGGCCAAAATAATTTGCAACCAAAACATATCTTTAGTTTCATATTTATTTGAGTCGCAATTAACAGTGACTCCATATATAATTGCATATAGAATTGTAGTTGCATGCAAAGCAATCATAGGCGCCTGCCACACAAAGCTGGGCAGAGGGCCAACCCAAGGGTGAGAGTGCTGAAGCAATAGCAAGGACTCGCCTAATGGATTGTTCAAATATCTAGAAAGACATGATAATTTGCTCTCACTTGATGTCGCCATATCTCTTCTATTTTCCTTTAGTTTTTGCTACTAATTTGTATGAATTTCGATATTCTCTAGATTACTGTGTTTTATTGAGTTTTTGTTTGAGATTTATGTTCCAAGAAATGAAAATATTAGATTTTTTCTTTGCACAGTGAATTGCTGACTGCCAAGGGTTGTATAATTGAGAAACGTATGTGATCCTAGTATCTCGAGGTCATTTTCTTCTGATCTAAACTCGCTTGATTGATTTAGTGAATTAAAATCTATTAGTATTAATCCAAACCATACTGAAAATGGTTAATTAAAATGCATAAACCTAAGAGTCCTGAAGTGTTCGATAGAATGTTTGAGAGAGACGAGAACATAGAACTGGAACGTAGGAGCTCGAACTTGTATCAGAAATCAGTAAATCTCGAGGAATGACCATTGCATATGTTTATTATTTATGAATATTTGTAATCATTTAGTAGCATTTAGTGGCCATCATTTTCCAAGGAATACATAAGATAAAGAGCATATAGAAGAAGGTAAATACCTTAGGTTTGCATGGAAGTTCCCACTCACCCTCCATTCCCTTTGAATGGTTCTCGCTTCTTGTAAGGTCATGTGATCAAGTCTATAGAAATATGTCATCTGCCTCGCTTATTTATTTCTACTAATCCGGTTTTCACGCCCAAGGCATAATCGATATAAGTATTAAAGTAAGCTTCGCTTCAAGACATTGGAAATACTTGACCACAATATCATGGCTAGTCATTATAATATTGCCAACTAATATTTGCCCTTGTATGAGCCAAGTTTCTCGAATTGATTACAACCCAGGTGTGGTCGAATTTCTCTTTAGTATGCCTAACTACATTTGGTTTAAAAGAATATTTTGGGAGTCTCATGCGCTAGAGAAACCTAAACATCCTAAATTTAAATTCATTCTCTATTCCTAATTGCCTTTCTTCCATTGAACCCTAAGCTTCCATTAATTTCCTAGAGAGAAAGTATAGTTGTTCTTAGCTATCAGAAGCATGTTAAGCTTCTATATGGGTTCACCACGCTTGTCGGCGTAAAACCTTAATTGTCGGCCAAGAAATCGACAGCATTCTTATTTGTATAATTAGGCACAATCATGTTTTGGGAACAAGCTTGTTTGGACCGAATGTTGTTATCAATATGCTTAAATAAGAATTTTGCCAAATTGTTGGTCTTATATTATTCTAAGGCAATTTTATTCAAAGTAAATACAATAGAATCGAACTAAAACGTTTTTATTACGGTCCGGTCGATCCCTAAGAACATATCAATAAAAGACATGCAGAGTCCTTGAACAAATTTCACATTTGACACTGCTTGTACACACATAAAACTATCACTCACACCAAGAAACAGCCAATCTCAAACAAGACATAAGAGTGACACAATATGTGTCGGCCATGTTAAGCTGTCCGGTCATAAACTGCAATCTCTTTGCACTACAACTTGTTCTTCCCCAACCACGGCATATTTATTTGGCCACACCGCTGAATATGATCCACGCATGGGTCAAATGAAAGAAGCAGCGGTTACGGCATGATCGCCGTCAATCAGAACACGCCAAGATAAGATCAACGTTATCGTTATTTTTCCCGTTCGGCTATAATGCACACAAGAGACAAACATCAAAGTTGTTTACAGAAGACAAATATCAAAACGAATAACAATCATACACAAGATATATTATCTCCTACTGAACGATTCGAATGAACTGCGGTTGATGTTAGTGTCAATAACACCATAAACCGGCAGACCTGAATGCTCCACCACATCGGAATTTATACGCCCTAATCGGAGTCATCGAAGAAAAACGTTATTCAGCGATGGATCAATTGATCGCTTCTTCCACCATGATATCGGCTTCCAATTTAACATACCGTCCACTTCCGCTCGATTGATCCGGCGAGGTTAACATCTGATATGCGACCGTCGGTTCAATCCATTCAAACATACATTTTGAACGTCAACAACAATCACGATGATCGATCCGGAAGAAGCTTCCACACTCCATAAACTTTCTAATCTTTAATGAATATATATCCCGATTCTTTCGAGTAAACTTCATCTCATCAGCGGCGACAGTTTCATCTCAAGTTCGAGAGGTTATCAGTTCACGTATCGGTTGTCATACGATTATCGGACAAGTCCGCCGCTGGTGGTGTCTTCCCCCAACGCCCGGCAAAGCACTTGTTAACACTGAGATATAAACACGGTGGTAACGTCGCCAAAAGAAGTCGACAGAGTTCGTTTTGGTTATCACTACAGCCCTGTTCCTTCTACAAGAACTAAAGAACTTCACATATAAGATGAAAGTGGAATGCCAGAGAACTATAAAACACCATAAAATCAATAACACTCAACTTATAAACAGTATCATTTTTCTTAATTTAATTTTTCCCTTCTGATATATCAACCATACTTATTATCTATATACAATATTACTGATATTGAATCTGATTTATTCTACTTCCTACAAAGATCATGTTCCAACAACAATATCAAAGAGAGTGGTTTGAACGGAGTTCGCCCTGTCAAAACAGTTGAAAAACATTTTTGCCATTATTTATTGATATTGATCATGCCACCACTGAAACAAACAAAAAACATTTGGAAGTAGTTCAATTTATCTTTAAATACTTCACGAATTGAAGATTCTCTCCCCGCCATCAAGCTCCTGATACTGCTTTTAAAAACAATACAATTTTTTTGCACATTGAAAAAGTATAGAATATTTGCTTTAATCCATGAACTTCCTAACTTTTGAAACATCTGAGTCACACACCTGTTAACATTAACAGTACATCTTTTCACCAAATTTTATATGATTATACACTTCATGATCCAAGATTAAAGATATTCAAAAGATCTTGTCTTCTATGTCAATAAACAAGAAAATGAAATAAAACTATACAGATTACCTAGAGAATCAAAACTCATCATAAGAACACTTAGAAACTCAATAAACCATCCGGTAATATATCACCATAAAGAAAATGGCCAAAAATCCTCACTATCCCCTCCTTATATGAGAAAACAAGAAAATTCAAACATTACTCACCCAGAGAACACTCCGAGAAGTCAGCGCTATGAAGTGGTTTCCAAATCATAGTCACCCCTTCATAGTCATGCCAAGAACAGCTTCGACAAATCATCTCGTTACGCGGCCAAGAACATCCTTCATCGCGATCTTTCAGCCAGGTTTCCCAACGAAAGAACACCTTCAGTATGGCCAAACGGAAGTCTCAGAACAACTATGAAGAATTTTACGTTACATTTTGAATGCGCGAGTTTCAGATCATTCATATACATCGATCCGACGCGAACAACGATCCAACCGGCGTCACCCGGTGGTAACGAATATGCGGAATATACTTAATAATCATTTAATGAAGATTTTCCGCCTTCTTAATAATTTGTTAACGCGAAACGCGAGAACCTTATTTCGCTTCTTTGTTACCGGTTTCATTTTCGCAAAAATTCGTCCATGTCTTTACGTTCCAACTTTAACAACAAACGTGTTATCAGCACTGAACACCCATCCTTTACTTCCAGAATATCGTCAATATACTTATTCATACTGATGATTACTTCACCAGAAACGTTTCCAAAATATCGAACTATCCACAACAATCGGTATAACACAGATTACATAACACAATATTCGAAACTGATATCTGAAACCACGGATTAGCTACAGATCCGTCGATTTATTCAGCTACGTTATTGTCACTTAAGTCATTTGAATTTTAACGCAACAGATTCACCTGATATCTTAACGTTTCGAATTCTCACTATAAGAGATCAACGGAATCGGATTCACCCGGTACTTATTGAAGCTAGATTCTCACTTCCGACTTTGCCTTCATCTTCCATGATTAATGGGTCAGTCCCAAGAAGGCCAAGTGTACATATTACCAACAGGTAAATAATTGCCTAGCCAAGATTAACTTAACATGTTTCCATTATTTGATCTTTTTGCAAACTAATCACGCGATCATATTATCTAACTAGAATCAAACCGTTATATAAATCACAATCCACAAAATATAAAATCAAATTTGAAAAAAGGAAGCAATATGGTACTTCATATGCCAAAAAGGTCAGTCAGATATAACCCGATCCGTTGCAGCATCAGATGGACCTTTACAACAATTGACTTTAGATGTGTTGCTTAATTTTATTATCTCATTTTAATGTTCCCGTAACTATAATTACCATCTTCCAGTTGATTTCCACGACATTAGAAGTAAATGGAATATGATTTCGTGTTACACACCGGGCACGGCCCTCGAGTCGCCATTTTGGCGGCTGATATCAGCTGGTACCGTAATACTTTACACCGGAGACTATTCTCGAAAGAAGATTGTCATCTTTGTGTCGAGATCCCGCAGCTTCTCCGATATTTGCGTACTGAATCTACTCTTATGGTGTGCAACCCATCACCCTGAATGTGAGAGAAAAGCGCTTCACGCATGTCATCCACCAACCATTTCGCGGGGGCCGTGGTTCTAATCCCTGCATTACTTTAGGGCGCCCAATGAGTATTGGTCTAAATCCATCCCTAGAGCTCCATTACATCCCCATATATTATGCTTCCCTGCAAAGGCATGGTCGCTTAATGCACATTACATCAACACATATCCGCTTTCGGGCGCATTGAGAATTTTAACTACGTAGGTCCATCGCGGTGATGGCGAGTCCGAAAGTGGTCTTCGTGAGTGGATTGTCAAGACAACTATTTGAAATATGGTGCTCGATAAGAAAAATGCATGTTATACCCGAATGTCGTGGAAGGAACGGGCAAAAAACCATCATCAATGAACCCAAGGAGCTCTAATGAATGGTATTATCGCTTCCTCAACATGCGTCCACTACACGCCGCTTAAACAATCTTATCACCCGCCTAACAAAGAACACCAAAATTATTTCCCCAAAGAACCGGGCTACGCATGAGATGTATTTCAACTCGAGAAGAGGGCCGATCAAAAGACTCGAAGCCTGGGTGAAACTCGGTCACGGCATCAAAGAAAACGCTCACTTATCGATAATGGCACCTCGATGATCTCCATGTCTTCGCACTATCCACGTAAAATATCTCCCGTGAGGATTACCACAAGCTTACACCGGTGCCTTTGGTGTATCGGGAGCACAAATGGCAGACATTGAGAGTGTGGAGTCACCGCTGTATGTAGAACTGAGGGTCCAAATTTTTCGTGTCCATGAATCCGCTGATGCTGGGAAGGGCCAGTCGAGAAGCATATTTCATCAGACCGGGATCGATCCAATTAGCGACATGGAGCCGACTTGCTGTGGCTCGCTCTAAACATCACCGTGAGATCTCCAAGGTAGTAGTCAATCCGTAAGAGGCCACACAACCGAAGAAGAAAACAATAAGAAAGCGTAAAAGGTTATCCATGCACTTTGTTTTTCTCGTTTGAGATGTAAAGTTTGAGAGAATGGGAACAGATAAGGGGTATATGGAAATGTGGCGCATTTTCATAAATCAGAGGGGAATGTTGAGAGAGCCAAAACGAAGGCCTTAAGGAAAGGGTAAGAGAGAAAGCATCTAAATCTGATCCAAATGCCTCATGGGTAGCTTTCTCACTACCCCTCTCATCTCATGGTCTTAGCTCCTTCCTCAGGTTTTCTTTGTATTTCCGACTTTCCTCGATTAATTCTGAATTTTGTGGTTAAAGTTCTATATCAATCAATACTTTAGTTAGTCAATTAGTTTAGTTTAGGAAAATATTCAACATTGATTCACCTGCCATTTCCAAGTCGATCACATTATAACAACTTTTTCTTTCTTTGCTCCTTATATGTGGTAACGCTCAAGAGATTTTCCTCTTCCGACCGAGTTTCACAAATGCATTATATTGTTGAACAGTTATCTCCTTTAAATTATGATTATCAATGCATAACCTCGATTAGTGAAGCATGTGAACAATAATTTTTTTCCTGGTTGTGTTCTATTGCCTGATGCTAATGCTAGATCCAAAATGCCGTGGAAGCCAATCCCTACAACAGGTCTTAGCTCCTTCCCCGTGTTTTCCTCGAATTTTCGACTTCTTCCTAATTAATTCTCGAATTTTGAGGTTAAAGTTCTATATCAATCAATATTTAGTCAACATAATTAGTTTGTTTTATTTAATGAAGCTTTCACTCATAATCTTGCTTCTTGTTGCTCGCCCTATCTAGATTTCGTGTTTGTATTCTTTTCAAAATTGTAATCGGGGAACAAGGTCAAATGGCAACTTTGCCATCCGTTCTTTTTAACCACTTTTGGTTCAGTTTCGATGATGTTTCCAAAATAGTTTTCACAAATCAATTTTTTGGAACAGCTCCTAAATGTTTAAAATAATAAAAAACTATTAGAAGTTTAATAAAAAAAAAAAAAATTTTAAATTAAGTCTACAAATTATTAGTCTTCAAAAAAAGTCTAATTTGATATAGAGTGCAAATGGCATCATTTTAGTTCTATTGCTCCAAAAAATTACCTTGATTTTACTTATTTATTTTAAATGAATTGTCGTAGTATCTTCAAAAAAATTATTAAAAAAAAAAAATTCTATTTTCAATTAATTTGGACACTAATAGCCTGATATGAAAATATTGGAAAATAAGATATCTTAGAGATTTCGTAAGTATTTTATGAGCAAATATTGACTCATCGCCTAGCTCCTCGTCGAGTAGTTATTTAGTTCGCCCTTTATTTCTTGTAAGAAAGACTTGTGTAGAAATCATTTTAATAGAAATTAAAAACCATTAAAGTCTCATCGCATATCTTATTTTTCGATTTGCATATTTGTTTCCCTAATTGATTGTGTAAACCTAAAAGGATTAATTGTGGTTGTTCGCCTATGGCCCTATAGGCTTGTGTTTACATGTGAAGAAGGGTGTTAAGGAGTATGATACTACTGTACATTATAAACCAAGTTTCAACTTTCAAAAGACTTTATAATTTAAAATGGTATTAAAACAATGATTCAACCACTTAGGGTATGTTTGGTTCATGTTTTTTAAAAACTGTTTTTTGTTCTAAAAAACAAGGAGAATAAGGAAAACATGAAGAATACGTTTGGTTTCCATTTTTATTTTATTTTTTTTTGTTCTGAATAAACAAAGAGACATAGTAAACTTTAAATTAAGAGAATAAGAACAATTTTAAGTTTTGTGTTTTCAAAAACGACTCAAGAACTAAGTTTTAAAATAATAATAACCAAATGCATTCATTACTTGAAAACTTAAGAAGGTTTCTAATCGACAAAGACTTAAAATGGGTCAAGTATGAAGTTGAGACACCACCTATCAAAGTCAAGTGAATGCCAGAAACTACATGATGTGCTTTTAAGATTTTTGCGGTTACGCAAAGACTTTAAATATCAAGCATGAAATCGACATCACCTATCAAATCATGAATGCATGTGAAACTATATGACAAGCTTCTTTAAGATTTTTTTATAAGTTACGCAAAGACTTTAAATGAGTCAAGCATGAAATTGATTACCAACGCATCAAGTCATGAATGCATGTGAAACTACATGACAAGCTTTAAAAAATTTTATGTTACTGCAAAGACTTAAAATGAGTCCAAAGATGAAATTGACACTACCCATCGAAGTCATGAATGAAAGTGCTAATACTGACAAGTCGCTTTATTTTAAGATGATTTCAAGTTAACAAAGACTTTTAAAATGAGTTAGGTAGGGGTAATTATTTAAGTCATTTTTGTTGTTCAAAAGTCGCATTACAATCAATGTGATACCCCTATCCTCGGGTCCTGCTGACAACCAATCCCACTCGCGGGAATCTATGCCAAACCGATGCCACACCATCATTGCCCCATTTATCGAGATTCATACTTTAACAAAAAAATCGGATAGAGTTTACCTCGTATCGGAAAGCTCTATCCAAAATGGGCAACCCGTATAACATTACATCAATGACCCATCCGGCTCAATATACCACTCGACCCCATTCAACCATACCTCGAATACTATATTATTTATATAGGATATGTTTACAAGAGTTCAATTATACACTCTTGCAAAAAATGATATAGAACCCGAACCTTGGACCTTGGCGAAATCTTGTGATTCTGGTATCCATGCGTAGCTCTCATCTTGTGTAGCAACTAAGTCTCGTACCGCGAGTTCGACCGACAAAACCCTCGTGGAATCGCCGGAGAAAAGTCGTTTTTCTTTCCCTCCTCTCTCTCTCTCTAACGTTCTGGGCCCTAGATATTTATGTAGATATTTTTCGATATATCACATATATATTTCCTCTTAGATTTTTTTGATTTTTTAGATATTTTTTGTATTTATACATGAGACACGCGGGCTCAATCGCGCCTCACTTCGTCACTTGGTCCAGCGCCCTCGAAACAATTTAATTCCGTCCCGATTGCTTCATCTATATTAAATGGACATTCTTAAATATTTGAATTTTTTCTCAGATTTTCAAAATTCGCTCGTTTTCGGTCCACTCGACCCCCATCGTCTCGAAATTCGTGAAAATCCGACTGTCTCATAATTTAACGAAATATTATCACGACTAGATTTCGCGAGACGATTCCGTAACTGCCAAGTCCTGCTTTCGCATCCGATATCTGTGGTTAATTCAAAAAATTACCATTTTGCCCTTCCTAGCAAAAATTCAAATTTATAGGTTTTTTTTCCCGGGTCTTACAATCAAAGTCATGAATACACGTTAAAACTACGGGACAAGTTTTTATAAAGATGATTTCAAGTCCTTATATACAGACAAATACTTTGTTTATTTTCGATATTAGAAAGTTCACACCACTTATCAATGTCTTACATTCTTACAAACACAACCCTTATATATACAAAAAAAAAAAAACTTACATTTTATTTTTAGAAATTCCTTCGAAAGGTTTAACATTAGAAATAGTACAATTTTTTAGTATTACAATTTTTAAAAGCAACTGTATTTTCCAAAAAAGGGTAAATTAAGTCATATCTATTCAAAAGCTTAAGTTTAGAAGTGATTAAATTGTCTTATCTATTTAGCTATTCAACATTTATTATTAGAATGCAACGGTATCTTATTTATATGAAAACATATTACACCTGCCATTTCAATGTCATATACCTTAAATAAATGCAATTTTATATAAATTTTACTTTTCTAATCGAAGAAGGTTATCTAGGATGCCATAATCATTTTCAAAATTTTCATAAGATATTTAATACTATAATTTAATAAATTGGTACTATCTATTGTTGATTCTTTTATTGATCAATGATAACCAGGGCTGTTCTGCCAAGTGATTACTAATTATGTGAATATTTAGTCAAGATTTTTTCATTACAAATAATAGTATAAATTTAATCTTTTAGTAAATTTCCTATATAATTGATATGTATATTAAACAATTTTAACATATTTTGATCATATATTCATCTCACTTCAGTTGGAATACTTGTAATACATTATTGCCACCCTCTTTATATATATTTTGTAAGATATTAGTATTATAATTTAATGAATGGAGGCCCATCTATAAATGTCTTCTACCTCCATCAAATAGGATATTGACATGGGTGACTAATATAATATGAATATTTCTGGTCAAGATTTCATGATAATACATGACGAATTTTCACCCTAATGAACATGGTATGTATCATAATTGAAGTGAATGTAACTGAAGTCATAAATAAAGTTTTTAAATATAATCAGAATTGAGTGAAGACTTTAAAATGGATTAATTAGGAGGATTTTTTTGTTTTGTGCCGAAAAGTTGATAATACCTATCAAGTTGAGCAAAGACTTTAAAACGGGTCAAGCACGAGTATTTATTTCGGTTGTTTTTTCATATTTTGAAGTTGACGATACCTATAAAAAACCATGCATTCTATAAAAGTCATATATATATATATATTATATATATATATAACAACATATGTACAGGTAGTGTTTGTGAAATGGACTTCTTGTATCAACATTGAGCCCTCACTTAAAAAGAATTGTAATCCTTAATTTTAAACATGTTCTAATTGAAAGAGCATGGAGCAAAGGGAATGAAAAAGGAATATTTTTAATTATTTCCTATGTAATTGCAATAGTCTATTTTAATTAGAAAATAAAAGTAATATTTTAAGTTATTTGTTATGTATTGTGGGTGTTTAATTTTATAAAAATAAGACTATTTTGATAAAAGAAAATAAAAAGTATGAAGTTGATATTAGTTATTTTCACCCACACTGTTGTGGAATGAGTGTGTTAGGTGTACACACCAGTAATGGGAATGTCGAATGTATCACACTTAAGTTTATACAAGCTGCTGTATCTTCCTCATGTACACCCTGTAGTTTATCCCATCGTCGTCATCAACCCAACTCATCTCATCATCATCACTCTTGCTTTTTTCATTTCTTTCTTTTCCCTTTGTCTTCAATATCATCCTTCCATGTCATTTTCACTCTCCGCCTCTCGCACCTGTACCATTGCTATTTCAAAAGTTGGAACAAGATCAAGAAGCACTCGCTTCTTCTGGGCCATGGAAGGTCAGCCTTGATGATCAAACCCAAGTTTTACTTCATCTTGGTTTGACGAATTCTTGCCATCATTGGTTCGGAGTGGCTTGTCATAGGTCAGGAAGTGTCTCCGATTTAAACCTTCAGAGTTGTGGTTTGAGAGGTACACTCCAAAATCTCAATTTTTCATCTCTCCCCAACCTCCTTACTCTTAATTTGACTAACAACTCCCTCCATGGAACCATTCCAACCAATATTGGTAATATTTCCAAACTAATCACAATTTGATTTTGCCCCAATCATTTCACCGGTGTAATACCTGAACAATATGGGTTTTTAACATCACTTAGGTTTCTATCTGTGGTTTCTAATAATTTTAGAGGGTCAATTCTTCCTTTTATAGGGAATTTGAAAAACTTAACTATTTTGCATCTTTATGAGAATGAGCTTTCTGGTTCCATTCCTCAAGAAATTGGATTGTTAAGATCTCTTAATCATCTTAAGTTAGAAATTAACAATCTCAATGGTCCAATCCCCCATTCCATAAGTAACTTGAGGAATTTAACCATATTGTACCTTCATACGAACGAACTATCTGGGTCAATTCCTCAAGAAATTCGATTGTTAAGATCTCTTAATGATCTTCAATTAGGAATTAACACCCAATGTCCAATCCTCATTCCATTGGTAACTCAAGAATTTAACCACATTGATCCTTCATAATGAATAAACTATCTCGTTCCATTCTCAAGAAATTGGATTGTTAAGATCTCTTAATTATCTTGCTTTGTCATTTAACAATCTTTAATCGGGTCCAAATCCTCCTTTCCATAGGTAACTCGAGGAATTTAACCACATTGCATCTTGGTAAACAAACTATCCGTTCCATTCCTCAAGAAATCGGATTGTTAAGATTCCTAATTATCTTTGCTTTGTCATTTAACACCACCGGTCCAATCCCTCCTTCCATAGGTAACTGAGAGGAATTTAACCACATTGTATCTTCATACGAACAAACTATTTATCTCGGTTCCATTCCTCAAGAAATTGATTGTTAAGATTCTTAAAGATTCAATCGGGAATTAACAATCTCAATCCGCCCAATCCCTCGACCTATAGGTAACTCGAGGAATTTAACCACATTGTATCTTGATACGAACAAACTATCTCGGTTCATTCCTCAAGAAATTGGATTTGTTAAGATCTCTTAATGATCTTCACTACCAACTAACAATCTCACTGGTCCAATCCCTCCTTCCTTATAGGTGCACCTGAGGAATTCTCGCCATCAGACTTTAAAAGTAAACAAACTTATCTCCGGTTCCATTCTCAAGAAATCGATTGTTAAGATCTCATCATCTTGCTTTGTCATTCTAACAATCTCACCGGTCCAATCCTCCTTCCATAGGTAACTTGAGGAATTTAACCACATTAAAATTCGTGCAACAAACCATTCCTGGGTTCCCATTCCTCAAGAAATTGGATTGTTAAGAGACTTCTTTAATTATCTTGCTTTGTCATTTAACAATCTCACCGGTCCAATCCTCCTTCCATAGGTAACTCGAGGAATTTAACCACATTGTATCTTCATAACAACAAACTATCTCGTTCCATTCCCTCAAGAAATCGGATTGTTAATCTCTTGAAGATCTTGAATTGGGAATTAACAATCTCAATCTGGCCCAACCCTCATTCCATAGGTAACTCGAGGAATTTAACCACATTGTATCTCGATGCAAACAACCATCTGTTCCATTCCTCAAGAAATTGATTGTTAAGATCTCTTAATGATCTTCAATTGTCAACTAACAATCTCAACGTCCAATCCCTCATTCCATATGTAGTAACTCTGAGGAATTTCGAACCACATTTGTACTCTTGACACGAACAAACTATCCGCTCCATTCCTCAAGAAATCGATTGTTAAGATCTCTTAATTATCTTGCTTTGTCATTTAACAATTCACTGGTCCAATCCTCTTTCCATAGGTAACTTGAGGGAATTTAACTACACATTGTACCTGGTGCAAACAAACTATCTGGTTCCATTCCTCAAGAAATTGGATTGTTAAGATCTCTTAATTATCTGCCATTATTTAACAATCTCAATCGGTCCAACCCTCCTCTTCCATAGGTAACTTTGGAGGAATTTAACCACATTGTATCTTCATACGAACAAACTATCTCGGTTCCATTCTCAAGAAATTGGATTGTTAAGATCTCTGTGAAGATCTGAATTGGAATAACACCCAACTGGCCCAATCCTCATTCTGTTAGGTAACTGAGGAATTTAACCACATTTATCTTGATACTAAATGAAACCATTCACCCATCCTCAAGAAATTGATTTGAAATATGATCTCAATGATCTCCTAAATGTCAACCAACAATCTCACCGGTCCAACCTCTATCTATAGGCACTCGAGAATTTTAACCACATTGCATCCTCTCATACGCAATTTAAACTATCCGTCTCATTCCCCAAGAAATTGATTGTTAAGATCTCTTAATGATCTCTCAATTGTCAACCTCAACAATCCTCACCGTCCAATCCTCATTCCTATAGGAAAACTTATAAATTCTTCAACTTCACATTGTACTTGACAAACAAACTTATTCCGTGTTCCATTCCTCAAGAAATTGGATTGTTAAGATCTCTTAATGATCTTGAATTGTCAATAACAACTTCATCGGGTCCAATCCTCATTCCGAGATAAAAAGAATTGTCCAATTTTAACCACCTGGGCCCTCAGTCATAACAAAACCTCGTTGGTGCCGCTCCGGAAATGAATAATATCACCATTTGAAAATTTTGCAATTGTGGCTGAAAATAACTTCATCACAACTACCGTATCGACGGCCTCGTAGAGCACTTGTAAATTTTACCGCCGATGGGAACCATTTCAAATTCCGGTCCTATAATTAAAGAGCTTGAAAATTGCACTAGCTTATTCAGAGTTCCGCTTTGAAAGAAACCAACTCACCGAGACATAGCCGAAAGTTTTCGTGTGTATACCCAAACCCTAATTATATCGATCTAAGCAAAGAACAATTTTATGGCGAGCTTTCCGAGAATCGGGGGATGTTGCCACAACCTAACACACTTTGAACATCTCCAACAACAATTATTTCTGCGCTTCATACCACCTCAACTTCGAGACACTCAATTACAACGACTCTTGATCTTTCCTCAAACCATTTGACCGGAAGATCCCAAAAGAATTGGGTATGTCTCTTATTGTTCGACGGTTAGTCGACTAACAACGATCTTTCAGGAAGCATTCCTTTGAAATTGGGAAAATTAGCCGATCTTCAAACCCTTGACCTAGGATCGAACAACTTAAGCGGTCAAATTCCCAAAGAAATAGGGAACTTGCTGAAATTATCGTCCTTGAACTTGAGTGGGAATCGACAGATAGCATTCCTGTTCGTCCGTCGTCTCATCCCGGTCCTGATCCTCGTCATCCCTTAATGCAATAATCGAGTTACGCTTAGACTGAGACGTTGAATCTCTCCCATAACCAAATTTTCCGGGCACCATCCCACACACTTTTGATGATCCGACAACCGACATCCGCCGATATGATCCTACAACCGGGCCAGCTGTCCTCTCCCCCAACATCAAAGCTCTCTGCCTCCATTCGAGGCATTTAGAAATAATAAAGGCCCTCTTTCGTGGTAATAATGTCACTCATCTCAAGCCATGTGACCAAGAAGGCTACGAAGTTTTGCCTTGATCATACTACTCCCTCATTGTGAGCACTCATCGCTCTTATTCGCTATTGTTGGAATTTATTTTCTCATTCAAAATCGAGGAAGAAAACAACCAAATCTACACTCGCCGATGTCAAAGATCTATTCACAATATTGGGACATGATGGGAACTTGTTGTATGAGCACATCATACGTGGAACTCGACAATTTCGGCCCAAACAAAGGTATCGGGACCGGAGGATATGGCACCGCTTATAAGGGCCGAAGCTAAATGGCCGTTGCTTCGAAAAGCTTCACTACTCATCGCATGAAGATGGTGGAGATATGGCTGATTTGAAGGCTTTCAAAAGCTTAGATCTGCTCTAACACGTATAAGGCATCGCACATCGGCTGCTTTATGGCTTCAACATTTGTCGAGAACTCATTTTTGATTTATGAGTTTATGGAAAAGGAGCTCGAGAAACATTCTAAGCAACGAGAGAACAAGCAAATGTAAAAACTTGATTGGATTGTGAGGCTAAACATTGTGAAAGGGGTGGCTAAAGTTTATCTGTATATGCACCATGATCAAGCCACCTCCGCAATTCATCGAGACATAACCAAAGAACAATGTTCCGTTAGATTCGTATCATGAAGCTCATGTCTCCCGACCGGCACTCCGCCAGTTTATAAAGCCGACTCATCTAATTGGACTTCATTTGCAGGAACTTGGTTATACCGTCTGTGTACCATTTTCTTAATTAGTATGTTAGTTAAGACTCGTTATAATTTCTTAACAGAGCAGAGCAGAGCAGAGCATGATGTAATTTTCTTAATTTGGTGCACTGCTACAAGATGGCGTGGATAATAAACTGATGTTTATAGCCAGTCAGAATTAATTGGAGGCTTCCAGGAAGGCATCCCAGAACTCATCTCATCAGCATTACCGCAAGATCCTCCTATCCTCATCCCCTGTCACCTTGCGGACTCATTTAATTACGGTTGTTGAATGATGTTATGGACAAGCGCCTCACCTCCCGGGTGGATGAAGTGGGTGGCCGAAAGTGGGTTGCAAGGAAGATAGCATTAGCATGCTTATGTGTCAATCCCTCAATCTCTACTGCCAACTATGCAACATTGAAAGAACACTCTCAATGCAAGGGCCACCACTATCGAAACTGTTTTCCATGATTACATTGGGTGAACCGCTTGGTCATGGAGGCAAAACTAGCCTACTTACCTCACTTCTCCATGTGTATTTTTTTATTTCATCGTAATCATTGATTTTATTGAGACAAAATCTCTTTTCTCCGTCTCTCACTTTATAATCGAATTCATAAATCGTCAGATGCACTTACGACTATGTCTCTACTATGAGGCTTGATCATCTTCGACTGCCTCGCTTTTGAGATCGGATACCTCTAGGTGCTGGAAATGAAGTGGGTCGTTCCTGTGTCTACATGTCCTATAAAGGGAAAACCATACTGGTATACCATAATGCATTGTGCTTTTATTTTGGTTGCTAGTTTTTTTCCTTCCATTTTTCAACATTAGGTTTTTAATTTGTTTGTTTCTGTTTTGGTCATGTTCTATGGTGATAGTTTGATCGCGGGAATTCATCCAAAGATACTGTGCACGGTCGGTTGCCATTCTTTGAAGAGATTGATCCTTCAACCATTGATGTCCTTTCGGGTGACACAAAGATGTTCTTTTCCTTGTTGAATATTGTAATGTTATTTGTTTTTATAACTTAGTAATCGAATTGAGAAATGAAGTTTAGACAATATCATTGTTTTTGATATTGTAATCCTAGGTATGGTCATTTTTCAAGAATTTTTTTTTTTTTAAACAATGGAATGAATTTGTTTTTGAATGGTCTACCGAGAAAATGCACCAAAACAACTATTGCTAAAGGATATAGCAAGATTTGACTAGAAACAATTAGTAACTTCATCCGTATCTTCTCTTATCAATATCCAGTTCTTTTTCCTTATCGGGTCATGGAGGCGAAACTAGTCGACTCGGCCCTCACTCTCCAAGTATTTTGCCTTATCATCCGTAATGATTGACGATTTTATTAAGACGAAAAATCTCTTTTCTTTGTCTCTCGCCTTGTAATTGACCCATAAATTGGTTGTGATGCAAATCACGACTATGTCTCTACTTCGAGGCCGATCATCTTCAATCCGCTCCTGCTTTTAAGATATCTAAAATTACTGGCATACAATATAAGTTCTTAATCTTATCATTTCTATTCAAGATCTTGCATGTCTATCTTGCTTCAATGAACTTCTTGTCAATTTTGAAACATTTTGGAACTTTCATCTTTCGCTTTTCTTTTTGGTTATCTACTCTACTTTCTCATATAAAATTGCCTCTTTTCTTTGTAGATGTGCTCACTTTACTGCACCGAATGTGTTTCAGGATTTCGCAAATTTTCACTGATCATCATGTGCCGCATCCCTTCCATATTTCTTGGAGAAGGCTCACATTTATTTAATTAAAATTTATGCGATTACTTTGCCTTGTTAAATTAAGCTAAAATATTTTTAATTTGTTCATTAGACCACATTCAAAAGGGCGCTTTTGACACTCGCAACAAAGCGCTATCTACAATTTGTTATTCATTATGAAAGTGAGCAAAAGTTTCGCTTTTAAGATGTGTTGTATGATGAACAAGCCATTCTTCGCTCCATGGATAAAAATTAGTGAGTTGCTGTTTCGATGTATGTTTCCATTCTCCCCTTTTTTAGAGACTAGGTAATAGTTTCCCCACTTCCTCTCATTGTCCGAACCGATTTTCAAGCTAATCTAAATGCATTTGTTTCGATTGGCTGTAAGGGACTTAGATTTGGGCCTTTTAATCTTATTTTCTGGTTCTAAATTTTCATTAATGCTATCTTTTAAAGTTTCAATGAGTACCTTATTCCATGGAAAATTGATTTCGAACAAATACAAGATTTCAATCGTATCGAAACAGCTTTGATTTCATCCTTCGTACTTCCTTTTTCAAGGCCCCGAAATGGTCCATGTATCACGATTAGCTTAGATCCTGCCATAGTTAATTTATGTTCTTTGCTCTAATGTTCTATCTCAAAGCCCTATTCGTAAATTAATAATCGCAAACATCCACTACCTCATTTTAACTTAAATCTTTTCTACCATATATTCTTACCGAATCATAGATTCTACCCGAGTGCAAGAATTACTGTTTTAGATCTTCATCTGTGGAATTTGTTCTTCACCTTCTAAGTGAGATTAACTGGCTTTGTCTTAATATAGGACATTTTGGCAAATAATACTAATATAGCAAGAATTAGTATATTAAGATTTAATCACTGTTTCTAATATTGATCTTTTGGTGCTCCACTACGCATTATGTTATTATTCTCGATCATAGTTTCAAACATGTTACATAACACCAATCTAATAAAAATAAGATAAAACTTGCTCAAAAAAAGGAAGCAAATATGGTGTGTATTTCATATGCCAAAATATCTGGCATTTATAATCCTTAACTGTTGCGCACTGTCGGGACATTTACAACAATTGATCTTTAGATGTGTTAGCTTAATTTTACATATCTCATTTCATGTTCCTATAACTATAATTAAATCCATCTTCAGTGCTATTGATTTTACCCGATACTAGAAGTAAATGGTGTACATTTTGGTTTTAAAACGGGGCTACACGTCTGTTTCTTCAGATGTTTATTGGTCATATATCACTGGGTGTTCGAGTACTTTGGAGACCGGGTATCATTCTCAAGAAGATTGTCATCTTTTGTGTCAATAGATCCCGCAGCTCTCTCGTATTTCAACTCTAGAAATGGCAAACCATTAGAGGCTGGCCGGAAAGCAATCTTTAAGTCGCACCATACGTCTTCGTAGCGAAAGCGCTTCGACTTGTCGATAATGGCACTTGATGATCTCCATGTCTTCTCGCAGCTATCCACATAAAATATCTCCCAGAGGATTACTATTGCTTATAATGCAGCTTTTGGTGTACTAGCTTAAATGCTGCAGATGATTTGAGAGGAGTCCTCGGGCTGTGATGAAGAACTGAGGGTCCAATACGGTGTCCGCTGAACTACCGACAAGCTGAAGTATGAGTCAGAAGCATGGTCATTGCACCTGAGATCAGATCCTATTAGCGACATGGTTTCGACTCGTTATCATCAAGATCCTCTCATCCTCATCCTCATTGGCCAGCTATCACGACCATTGGTTGTTAAATGACGCAGGATGTAAGCGCCTCACCTCCCATGGATGAAGTGGGTAGCCAACGTAGTGCTAGCTGAAGATAAAGATTAGCATGCTTATGTGTCAATCCCAACTTCTACCAACTATGCAAACGTATTGACACAAGACTTCTCAATGGTGGCCACCACTATCGAAACCGTTTTCCATGATTACATTGGGTGAACTGCTTGGTCATGGAGGCAAAACTAGCTGATGGTCCTCACTTCTCCATGTGTATTTTTGTTTTATCATCCAGAATGATTGATTTTATTTAGACGAAAATCTTTTTTTTCTTTTGTCTCTCAATTTAGTAATCGACCGTGTTTGAAGTTTATTATAGCGGAAAAGGAGAGAACCTGAAGTCAGCTTGATGACCGAATTGGGACTTTAGCTATGGCATAGTGTTAGTAGCAATAAGTACTCTAATTGGTTACCAGTCAATGTAAAAATGTATATTTGAAGTTTACCAGTTATGAAATTTTGCTTAAACAGTTTTGATTGTCGAAGAGGGACAAAAATGGAGAGAAATCTATAGTCAAGATGTAAGGTCATTTTAAGTAGCATTTTTTATGTGCCATATTCTAATATCATGAGGAATAGGACTGCTTGTTTAGTACTGAGTGGACTTATCTTTTTCTCATCAAAGAATATATATGTGTGTATATTATATATATATATATATATATATATATATATATATATATATATATATATATATATATATATATATATATATATATATATATATATTAGCAAATTTCTTGAGAAATTTTCTTTATGTTTATGTTCGTCGCTTAAGGAAGTCTGGGAAAAGAGGAAACTTGAATATTTTGAATCTCAAGGACATTGGCACATGCAGATCACCTGATAGTATTTCAAAAAGTGCACCTTTCTTCCTCTCGATCGCAAAATATTTTGTAGAGTCCGAAATGCAACTCTCAAATGAAAGATACAAAGATGCTCCATTTTTCAAAGCAAGCATTGTTGTATAGAGACAAATTTGTGGGAGTAATTCACTTAAATTTTGTTTTGGGTGGTTAAAGAAGTAGGGAAAGGGACAAAGAATTGAAATTTGAATTCCTCGGGGCATGTCTACCTAGTTATATAATTAGTAGGTCTTTAAGAGCATGGGGACGTTGTATAGCATTTTGGAAGACTCTTCTGGGGCCTCACAACAAAGATAATTTCGAGCAATTTATCCGAAATAATTTTATGCTGGACAAGGAGATAATGAGTCAATGATTATTTAACATGATGATGATGATTGGGAATATGGAAGAAGGGCCCGGTAAATTATCCGCAAGGGAACGAGATAATTGTCAGCAAGAAAAGGTCAGGATTTCAAAGAAAGATGCACTAAATGCTAGCACACTGTGAGGTAAATGTCTCACATTCTTGCCGATATGTATGGTTGTTGCTTCAGATTAGTTTTCATGGTGTGTCTCCGTAGTTGCAGTTGGAATTTGAATTCTAAACCCAATGCCTCTTCCTGAAGTGGATACCAATAGACCCACATCAAATCCCCCTTCCTCCTCAATCGGCATTTTTCTCTCGATCGCAATGCACGCAGAATTTCATCCCAAGGGGCACTGGCAGAGGTGCTCTAACAACCCCAAACTTTGAACCTAACAGTGCTGACTTCAATTCATTCTATTTTTCTATTATTGGTTATTTCCTTTTTATAAGTGCACACATTATGGACTTCTTTGTACTTCCTGGCGCTTGCACAGTATTTATATTTTTTCACGAAGAAGATTGTTAGTCTAATTAAACAAGATGTGTGGCAGATAAAACTCACTCGGTCCTTCGTATTTCAAACTCGGAGTTTGTTGGTATGGGCAAGAATGCAAAAGACTCATTATTTACCCTCCGATAAATCGCACACTCTTTAATGAAGAACATGTACAAGTGGACTCCGGCCTTTGCTTGGGAGCAAGATGAAGGACTCGAGGTCTCGTAAACAATGCCTTCACACCTCGTATCCCGTAATTTTACTCCGCAAAGATTCTTTTTCACCTGTCAATTCCAAACATTTTATTAGGAACCGATGTTGTTGCTCGATTAAAGGAAGTGCAAACTCATAGCACGCCTATGATGCGCTGGGACCTTAGTGGCCGAAACCTCCTATATGGAGTGTTGTGCCCATAAACATCTCTCTCAAGCATTAGCTCAATTTTTGGCTCAGATAATATGTGTTATGACTATATGGCAATGTTTTGAATTAATGATATACTAATACCACAATGTAATTTTCATATGTTTCATGTAGTCCAAATGTGCTTAAGACCTCGGGTCCCGTCAAGTGTGTCCCTGGGCCCGGGTCAAGTTTGGCTCCCATTCCAAAGTATGCTCCCTAATCTCTGCAGAAAGTTCCAATGCTAGCTCCCCAGCTCTTTTTCTAAAAATATCTTTATACACGACAGCGACGCCTCGGCCGTCTTGAACCCGAACCCCTAAAAACTCAACCCCAAACCTTCTAGCTCAAGTCAAGCCTCAAGGAAAAGCTAATGCTATCTCCAGCTTTATTCGAAATCCATGATTCGAACACTTAGTTTTGGCAGATTTTCTCACAAACCGCTTATCGTGAAAGGTTCATATCGTAGGTAAAATAAGCTTATTATTACTTCTAGTGGTTTTGATTCCTGGTTTTACTATGTTTATGTGGAGCTGCTAACCTTGTAATTACTAATGTCAAATTTTATTTCATGTCTTCATTAAGCTTATCGGGGGAACTTGTACATTCTCAAACCTTAGTGGCTTTGATTTTGCTATCACATGTTTTTTTAAATAGTTGATTTCAAATTATGTCTACTTGTCGAAGTGTTTTTTTGTACAAGTGGTTGGCCGTGAAACGCTTATTGTCAGGTTTCTTGACTCAATTAAAATCGTAAATTCATCTCAAGCATTCTCAACATTATCTTCATTGTTTTTTTTTTCGGAATCCCCGTGAACAAGGTCCATGAACAAAGGATTCAAACAAAGGACCCAACAAAGGCACCGTCAAACCGGTTGTGTGCACAAAGGCGCATAATGCAGAACCCGTCGCGCGACACCACGCAAGTACGCCTCGTGTCGCAAGAGACAGCTGCCGCCGCAGCCTCGCTCCTCGCGCACAGGCTTCTATCGCGACTCCAAAGCCCGTGCTCGTGACACACCGGGCCCGGGCCATCAGCTTAAAGCCAGTCGCGACTTCAAATCTCGGGACGCGACTTCGCTAGCATCCAGCGTCGCGACTCAAAATGGTCGCGACTTCGCTTTCCTCGCCAATTCAAAACCAGGTCCACCCCAAAACATCGACCAATTTCAATAAAGCCGTCGCGACTTCAAACGGGTCGCGACCAATGGCCGCTGTCCCTCTCGCTGACTTCGCTAGTTTCCGCCAATCTGAACAAACTAGGTCGCGACCCCAAAATGGGGTCATGACCCCAATTTCAACAGGCCAGGTCGCGACCTCAAAACGGGGTCGCGACCTCAATGGCCGCGCAAGGTCCCTCCTCACACGCCAAGCAGTCAGCTGGGGCCCCACTGTGTCGCGTATCGCCAACTCGGGTTGCGACCTCAAGCCCAACTAAACCAAGTCGCGACCTCAACCGCCCTAACCCATAATGATCCTTTCAGTCGCAACCCAACCAGTCTTACCTAATCCCGCCTAAACAAGGATGTAAAATTCAGTGCCATGTAATCTGCTGTTGTTCTCATAAGTTTCCAACCCCGCTGCGATTCCTCACCCAGTCGCACCTGCGGTCGCTCGCAGCCTCAAACTTTGTTGCAACCTCCAAGACTAAACCAAAGCAGCAACCTCAAAGGTCGCGACCAAACTCGCCCCCATGTCACGACTTGAAAATTCATGTCACGACGGCGACTATTTAACCCAACCTTCGCCGTCGCGGCGCCACTCCGTCGCTGGTGTACCGCACCGCTCGTACGCACCGGCCAAGGCATATCGCCGCCTCGCACCAGCGCCCGCCGTCATGACCCCAACCGGGGTCGCACCCGCGGCTACTTTTTTTTTTTTTTTTTTCAAAATCCTCCAATAGCCTTCCTGCCACCTCTAAGGTAGGCTAAACAATTGCAAATTTTACAACTCAAAATTTTAAGAGTTTAATTTTAGCCCTTTTCTGTGCAAAACCGGAATAATCTTCCGTAATTCCACAAAACACTGCTCATGTTCAAAACCGGAACGATTGTTCAGAAAATTATTATTATTATTATTATTTTTCATTTTGACCGTCTCGCTATAATTCAACCTTTAGTTTTATTTTCTCTAATCTCTAGTGTTCGAAGACATTTTCCTATATGTTATTTACCAAGCATAATTTCTTCACACAATTCAAACACATCACAATTAATTCATCAAATGCACAATGGATGCATGATCTAACTCGTTTCCCATCGAGCCCTAGGTATTCGTGTACCTATGCTCTGATACCAAGCTGTGACGCCCCAAATCCGGTAGGTCCCGTTGACCACCGTCAAAATCACAAATCAGGCGCCCACATCATATGACCAGACGAGAGTAAAATGGCCACTTAGGGCCATTATCCATACTCTCATCAAAATATATATTTTATACCTAAAAGAGTTTAATTACAATTTGTTTTGATTACAAATTATCCAAAACTAGGCCTCTTGCCTAGAATTTTACAAAATACAAGATAAGGCCATACTAGGCCATTTTTTCGCCCCTAAGGCCTCGAATGCGTCCCATCCCTGTGTGTCTTCGGCACTGGAAGGCTTTTCCTCAATGGCGAAAGCAATGCCTAAGAGTGAAATTTTCCTACTGCTTCCCCACCTATGCTCATGTAATGGCACCCCTAACATTCAAGTAAAATCCTTACAACGACATGCTAATATATCAATCGCGGTATATTAACAAAATTCACTTACTAACCACATGTTATTTATTCATAACACAATATAAAAATTAAATTTCACATGAGCTAATATACAATCCGCAATCATCTTGAACGCCCACAAAATCACAATCAGCATGTTATTCACTCATGCATGCAACATCAATATCAGCACACAAACAAACCCGCTGGATCCATTCAAACCACTCTAGGATTTCTTCACTTGGTCCAAATCTTTGAACTCGAAAAACACTCCGCCATCCAGCCTGGGCAAATCCTCATCATCCATTAAAATGACTTAGCCAAAGAATAAAAACAAGTAGGGAGAAGATCCCTACCTCCCGAAGTTGTCGAAACTCCACACAACCGGTGTCCACGAGTGCTTCGTAACGTAGACCAATCCTCTTTTCTCCTCGACGAGAACCGACAGCCGAACGCGGGAACATCTAGAGAGAAGGTAGACACTCTCTTCTAAAACCTCTTTTCTTTTCCTCCTTTTTCCTTCTCCCAACCGCTTGGGATTGGTCAAGAGGACTCGCCTCTCTCATGCCACATGTCAAGCTATCATTGGTCGATTCGATTTCCTTATCCACTTATCCCTCTACTTTGGGATTTTCCCTCCAATGGCATCATACATGTGTTCACCCATGGCCCACACTTGAGCTCATGTTTGAAGAACTCGCACATGACACGTGACACCTCGAGCCACCTCAAAATGTGCCAAGTGTCCCGCACTACCGTTGTTCAACGAAATTCGACGCCTAATTCGACCTAAATTTGGACGTGGTCATAGGATTTGTTAGACGATTCTAACTAGTGAAGTCCGCTTTCACACCGGCATCTAGAAAATTCCTATATTCAACCGAAATTACCGCTTTGTCAGTTCCATAGGAAATCTAGACTTTTCTGGTTTCTCATTAAATTACCATGCACCCACACACCTCGGTTTGACGCGATGTGACCGTGCATATGAATACATGATGCCAATGCATTTTCCTTCATGTTACATGCATATATGAGTGCTGGCATGAAACATTTACATACCCATGGATAATTATAATTTTGCATCAATGCAATCCTATGTTAATACATCAAATAGCATATACTAACATGATACTCAAACCACACAAAGATATTATTCATGTAAGCAATAACACAACAAGGTCACAATCTGGGACTTCAACGTGGGAAGGGTACCCCACGTCCCTTCAATAAACATGCCAACCAGTTTGGTTCCAACATCCACACATCATGAAACACAACACAAAAACTTGAAAACTTTTAGTTTCTGGGCCAAACCCCAACTCACAACAGTCTTGGACTGTGTGAAACCTAATATAGAAATCCTTCACCTGGTTACCCCAAGTTTGGAATCCAAACAATATGGCCTCCTCATGAACTCCCCATAGACAGCCCATACCATTATAAGGCCTTTAAGCTTAAAATAAAACCGAGTAGGAAAATTTTCACCTTATGGAGTTTGTCGAAACTCCAAGTTTTTGGTGTCCACACACGATCGCGCCTGTACCAACTTTAGTCTTCTGACTGGCCAAACTTCTCGACCATCAAAAAGCTTCGGAAATCCTCAATTTCTTTTTCTCCTTTCTCCTTTCTTTCCCATGAACCTGCTTTTGCTTGTTCCTCCTTCTTTTCCTTTTTTCTTTGCTTTTCTTTTCTTCCCCTCTGATTTGCATTTTGACCGATTCGTCAAGGGAGGAAACTTCCTCCCCTTTTCTCAAGTACTCACTTATGTGGTCCATGTTTTTCCTCCTTGTTTCCTTATTTCTTTATTTCCCTTTATTGTATCATTTTTCATTTAAGTGGCACATTTAAGTGCACCACATGGATCTTGCCATGTGTCACTCTTCGAGGTGCCATGTGGCATCCCCTAAACCATGCCATGTGTCATCCGACATTTTATGCCTCTAAAACGTGAAATTCGACCGCCTTTGGTATCCAACGAATTCTCGACGCAGGTTTAGATTTTCGCGAGACGATTTCAACGGAGAATTCGCTTCGGTCATCCGGGTTATCTAGAAAAATTCCGATTTTCTTCAATCGGAATTACTATTTTTACCCTTCGAAAAATTTGAATTTTCCGTGGATCTCACGCTTTCTCAAGATTGTTTTCTTTCCTCGAACGGGTTTGCGTTAATCTCATACTTATCTCCAGCAAGGCTCTTAGTCGCGGGTATGTAGCACCATATGCTCTAATGATCATTTGGTTCAAAGATTCTCAGATGTCTTGTCTTTGGCACGTAACTTTTGTCAATCTTGAAACTTTAGAACTTTCTATCTTCGCTTCCTTTTGGTTATCTACTCTACTTTCTCATGTAAAATCGCTCTGCTCTTTGCATGTGCTCCACTTTCATCAGGTATTGTAATGTGTTGCATTTCGTGCATCTTCTCTGATCATGCCGTATCCTCTCATACGTATTTCGAGAAGGTCACATTTATTTAATTAAAATTTATGCCATATTTCTCGCTTCTATAAACTTAGCTAAAATATTTTAATTGTTCATTGGGACCACATCCAAAAGGGCGAGTTTTATGACACATGCAAAGGCTATCTACAAGTTGCTTTTGTCCGAGTATGTGAGTTTGATAAAATGTTTCAATGGAAGATATGCTTATATTGATTTTAGTCATGATTATTCTTCGCCCATGGATAAAATCGAGGTGAGTTGATTTTGTTTGTAGATGGGCGTTTCATTCTCCTCTTTTGAGACTAGTAATAGTTTCCTCTAATTTCCTTTCATTGTCCTAACTAATTTTTGAAGCTAATCTAAATGCATCTGCTTTCCTCGATTGGTTGTAAGGGACTTAGATTGGGTTTTTAATCTTTTTATTTTCTCGTTTCCAAATTTTTGGTTAATGTTATCTTTAAAGTTTCAATGAGTACTTTTGTTCCATGGAAAATCGAGTTGGAACAAATGAACGCATCACCAGATCGTGAAATGCTTTGATTTCTAATCCTTCTCAGACTTCATTTTTTGAAGGCCCGAATGGTCCATGTATCACAAGATTAGCTTAGATCCATTTATTTAAATTTCAGTCATTTTAATGCTCTATCTGGTTTCTTATTTGAAATTAATACTACGTAAAACATCTACTACCTCATTCAAGTTTATATCTTTCTAGCATAGACATTCTTACTCCGAATCATAGATTCTACCCAAGTGCAAGTATTATCGTTTTAGATCTTCATCCTGCGGAATGATAGTGAGGCTCAAAATTGTAAGCTTATCACCCAGCTTTTGTCGACCTCAACACCAAAAATTATTTCCCAAAGAACTGTGTACCGGGTTGAGTATGGCTTCAACTCGAGAAAAATGGAAAATACCACAACAGAGGTTAATTAAAAGACCCCGAAGCCTATGGAACCTGCCACGGCGCATCGGTAAAGAAAGCGCTCACCTATCGATAATGGCAATTTCGATGATATCCACTGTTTTCTCTCAAGTAGCCTATCCACAGCAAATATCTCCTAGAGGATTACTATTGCTTACACCGGTGCCTCGTGTATCAAGCACAGTCGGCAGATATTTGAGAGTGTGGAGTCACGCCGCATTTCTTTCGAAGAATCCGAGGGTCGAGCTTTGGTGTCCATGAATCCATCGACGTTGAAGTATGAGTCGTAGAAGCATATTTCATCAAGACCGGAGATCAGATCCTATTAGCCACATGGTTTCGACTACAGGCTCGATTTTAAAATCGGCCGTGGAGACCCCGGGCGGTAGCAAGTGAACTAAGAGGCTACAAACCGAAGAAGAAAACAATTACAAAGCATAAAAGGTTATCCATGCACTTCTTGTTTCTCTGTTTGGAGAGAATGGGAAATTGGTGATAAGTGTAGATGGAAATGTGGCGCATCTTGATAAACAAAGTGGGAATGTTGAGAGCGAAAACGAAAGCCTTAAGGAAAGGGTGAGAGTAGCATTCCAGCGGATCCAAAATGCTGTGAAGCCAACTCTATCCATGTCTTGTACTCTTCCCTCAGGTTTTCTATATTTCCTCGACTCTTCCCGACACCCCGAATTTCGAGGTTGAAGTCCTATATCAATCAATATTCTTAGTCGTTGTAATTAGCTTCTTGCTTAGTTTAGAAAATATTCAAACATTGATTTTCTTGTACCTTATATGTGGTAACGCTCAAGAGATTTTCCTCTTCTGATATGAGCTTCACAAATGCATTATATTGTTGAACAGAGTTATCTCCCCAGAAATTATGATTATCAATGCATAACCTGAATGTTTTATTAGTGAAGCATGTGAACAATATTGCCGGCGTTTTCCCGGGTCAGGTTTTATTGTTTGATGCTAATGCTAGATCCGGCGATGAGTGTATTCTTCTTTTAAGATGAGATTCGTTTTATTAATTTTCTCTCGCAACCTAATTTTGAGCACAATGGAGCTTGTGAGCATGGAAACCTTAGGGCTATGGATAAATGTGACCACCCATAGATAACAAACCACCTTGCTTGTTGCTCATTTCCTCTATCTAGTGGTTTATGTTTGTTTTCTTTTCTATGGCAAATTTGGCATTTACATTTCTATTCAAAATTGTAATAAAAAATAATTGTTAGTTTCTTTTCTATGAAAGTATAATTTAAAGTGATATTATGTAAAAAGGTTGATTAATTTAAGAAAAGGACAAACTATATTAATTCGCATATTATTTGTGATGGTTGTTGTGTTCTATTCGAGATAATTATGTAGCATCAATAAGAGTATTGATGGGTTTCATTACTTTCATTTACTCCAGCATTCAATTTTTATGTTCAAGTTTAGAGCGAGATGATTTAAATTATGTGTAGGAGATATTGTTATCTTTTGGTGGATCAATTCTGATGGATGAGTTGATTCATCATAAATTAATGTCTTAATTTAAATATTTATATATAATAACATAATTTAAGGGACCCTTGAGGCTTGTCTCAGCTTAATAATGGAAAGGGTGAATCAGGTGTCTGGTACTTGTAAGAATAGAGTGATCGAGATGTCAAGCTCAGTCCTTGTAAGAATAGAATAGTACAATGTTGTAATACAACATGGAAAAAAAATGTATGTGGGAGGAAAAAGGAAAGAATGTATAAAATAATGTATTTTTAGATTATTTTTTGATTTATTTTACTGTCTTTCTTGTTTCCTTAATTTTGCTTAAAGAATGATTATATAGATATGAGAAATAATTAAACTAAATATTACATATGCACAAAATTTTATTTTTAACATATTTTTAAGAATAAAGGAGATAAGGTGCACAAATGTTTTAATTTTTTAGCCTTTGCATATTAACTTTTTTTTTTGGGTTCCAAAATACTCATGATGTTTACTTTTGTAGCTCAACCATAATCTTGCCAAGCAGCTTAATTACATTGATGTTCCAAACTATAGCACCATAACTCATAGTTGATCTTCTGGTCATTGACCGAACTCCTCACCCGGGGCCCCACTTATAAACTTCCCATTAGAAGACTGGGCTGCTCTTCCCGAAAAAAAAAAAAAAAAAGACCCTTACTTGGTGTGGCTTTAAGGTAGCTTAAGAATCCTTTCGTTCGTTTCCGCATAAAACTTTAGTCTAGAGTGCTTAAGTTTGGCTGGACAATACTACATAGTATAGGCTAAGGCTCCAATGAGTTTGGAAATAAGCCTTCTTACATGTCTTTGATGACCACCCTCGTCTATTGAATCTCCCTTAATCTCCGCCTCCTTGTTTGTGGTCGATCTCGTATGTAACATCAAGTTTGCATCTTGTTATCTTAGTTTCTTATTTAATGAGATTAAATATATGCTTTTAGGGGTTACTTAGTCATGCAATGCATGCTTTCTTTGCAAATAGTCATGCAATGCTCACCTCGCTTCTTCCATGCTAAGAAAATATCTCGTGGTCCCTACACCTTTTATCTCAAATTCTTCTATCAAGTGTGTATCTTTAAACTTGGAATTTCAAAATTGTAAATCATACTAATTATATTGTCTACATAGACAATGGGAATGTTCATTTTCATGAATGGTGTGCATTCAAATATAGTGTGCGGTCTCCTTGGTTTTCAAGCCATATTTCTTAATGACTTAGTAAATGGTTTAAACCAAGCCCTAGGGACCATCAATGATTTTCTTTAGTTTGCACACACCCTCTTCTTGTTGGATTTCCTAGTCGAAAATCCATATACACTTCCTCCTCTACCTCCCATGAAAAAAAAAGGAATTCTTTAATATCGATCAGGAATAATTCCTAACAAAATTAGTCGGGTAGAGATAAAAGGATTGTAATTGAATTCATCTTAGTCATTGAGCAAATTGATAACCATTACTGAAAATTTATTTTTCCTTAGCTACTAATCTCATCTTGCACTTCAATAGAGCTATCGGGTTTTACATAGGATTCAAAACCCATTTGCATCCTTACTCGGTTTCTTTCCACTAGGCAAATCGCTCCACTTCCCATCTTTCACTTTATGGAGTGCCCTCATTTCCACAAACACAATGTTCCATATTTAGGATTCCTAGAGTTCTTGTACATTTTCAGGGTTGATTTTATTATTATTATTATTATTATTATTATTATTATTATTTTATGACCATGGATGTAAGTGTCGACGGTGGAGACAAAGTAGGCTAGGGATATTTAGTCTTGGGCTCTAGCTGCTTTGTTCCTATTGGCAATAGAGACATCAAGTCTAGATTTTATTAAAGAATTTGATTGAGATGAAGAGTTAGAAATAATACCTTTCTTTGAGATAGAATTGACAATTAGGAAAAAAGGTAGGATGATTAGGGAAAATATAGTAAATTATGTTCAAGAAATAAAGATAATGGATAAACTTTAATTGGAATTAATATTAGTTGGAACTAAATTAGAGTTAGTATGGTTGGCATTAAAGTAGGATCACTATTTGAGTCGATTAGGATTAGCCAGTAGATTATAACATAGTGGAATTAGAATCATAAAGGTCATTGGAATCTAATAAACTTGAATTTCTTAGAGAAACTTATAAATAAAGTTCTAAATCATGTAAATAAAACAATTGATATTAATAGTACTGGTTTTTTTTTTTAATTATTGCATATGTTACACTCAATGATGAGACTTGTAGAAGCGGCGGAGTTAGCATAAGCCTAAATTGTAAAATAAAATTTCCTATCAGCGGCCAAGATTGAGCTTTATAACTAGGATCTTGCATGAAATAAGCTTTAACCATTACACTAAAGCTAATGCTTGTATTTTCAAATCATATAGCTAGTAAATCTCCTCAGAATTTTTTTATAGAAATCAGTTTTAACCCTCTTTCATACGCATCCTACTTGTCTTTTCATGTTAACGACATTTAAGAGGAAATGGGAAGAAATAATTTGCAGTTAAAGAGAAAGAATAATCCTAAGCCTTCTCCAAAATTGAAGTCACGTCTAGCTCCGCTACTATGTAGAAGGCTGGTAGACTAAGGTTTTAGTCTCTTTGTTGTTTCTTTTTCTCTTTTTTTCTTTTAATTCATTACTATATTATAAACTTTATTCCTTGTTCCTCTCTTTACATCCTTCAAATAGAATCCCTGACTCACCTATTTAATTATAAGCAACCATCCTTTCGTTGTCCTTCATCATAAGTTTATCATTCTCCTTCTTCTTCTTGAGTATACCAGGGAGTTTATAGAATTCAACAACTTCATTCATTTGTTACCAACATCATTCTATGAGTTATAGGCTCAATTTTAGGGTCATTGATGAGATTATTTATATTAGTAAATTGGACTAGGTTAGGATACAAACCATTATTAAATCTTTAACTCCTGAATTCTCCTCTCAAAGGTTGTCCAACAAAATGGAAGGTTCTCAGATTTAACACTACCGTGATATATTTTTACAGTTAGAGATTAATGCTGAAGAACCCTTATGTGGTTGGAATAAATCAAGAACATCGCATAAGAGCTCTTAGATACAATTTGGACCTCTCTTCACTTTGTACATGAACATAAACAACATCTCAAATATTTTTAGTAGAAGATCAAGGGAATCATAGCCTTTCAACATATCGATTGGACTTTTATATCTAGAATCTTTTGGGCTACTCGATCAAATGTGGTTGTTGTACTATCAGTTTCAAAATGGACTTTGGATGTTTTTTGCTGACAGTAGAACTCTTCTGTTTCTAAGATATTCGTTTCTTTTGGTTATTTTGGTAGGTGCATTGTTGCACAAAAAAATATATGTTGCCATTTTCCAGAATATAAGTCGATAAATGAATTTAGATACTCTTTCCCATTATCAACTCTAAAAACTTGTATTTTTGAAAATAAAGTTAATCATTTTATGAAAATTTTTGGATGGGAGGTAGCTTAGATTTTTGTCCTTAAGTAAATCCATGTGGTGCGTGTGCAATCATGGATAAAACTCATAAATCATTTAAAACCAGATAAGATAGAGATGTGAAATTTGAACATCACTATGAATGATGTTTAAAGTCATTTATCGTATTGTAGTTTTGGAGCAGTGAAAAAACCTACATCTGACACCTATAGTTGTAATTCATATTCAGGATTTGTAATGTGAGTTCGAAAGCATTTATGAGTTTTTAAGGAAAAGATTGTACTAGATCAAGACTACCCCAGTTAAATGGAATCCTCTAGTTGGATTCAACTCGATGAGTTTCAAATAATTATTCAATTTGATAATCAATGAACGCGGAACACAGATGCAAGGCATGCATTTTATGCCATCACTTATTTCAACCGATGACTAAGCTCTTACAATAGTAGACTTGGATGCTTTATTTCATAGGGCTTCTTCGTTTTATAGGAAAACTGATTGCAATGTCTAATGTGTTACTAATATATCTTTTGTTGCTACCGACTTCGCTCATCATGTATCCCCTCTTAAATGTTATCATTCTTTCATGTCTTAGTTTTCTTCCTGATGAAAAAGGTGTTCAGAGCATAGATTAAAGGAAATTATATTCCAATACATTGTTTTGACAGTTGTGTTCCTGGTAATATGTACAGTCTCGTGCCCGTGGTCCGAGGCAACCATGGCATGATTTACACTTTAAAGTCAGGGTCCTCACAGATATAATACAATGACGAACTTCTAACAAAGACGGAGAAAAGTAGCAAATGGCGCTGATTTCAGGCTTAAAAAAGGTCACACATCGCATGAAGATGCTTTGATAAAGCTTAGACCGCATTTCATGGATAATCAATTCTCCCTGTGTCCTAATGAGATCATTTCACATCAAGATGATCCGTAGAATTGACATGTGCGTGTACAAAAATACCAAAGTTATTTTGAAGATCAATTACTTACTCATATTAATTATTCGAGATGGAAAACAAAAGAACTACAGATTCGATGGTTTCTACTCTCGTACTCAGGTATTTTCGTCAATTGATTCCAGATATGTGAGGATTCCCAAAGCTCGCTTTCAGATGCCGAGGCAATGTGTTAGACTACGCCTTACGTGCAATCCTCGTTAATTCCGTGGAGTCTCCAGATCCACTAAATTAATTTCAATCAGGTTTATGTTAGTTGACTTTATACTAGTAAAATGGCTTTTCTATCACCCCCTTTGCTTGTAGAATCTTGTTTGTGGAAAGAATATGAAAATAGATAAGAGCATACATGCTGCTTATGTGAAAGCTATAAGATCACAAGTAACACTTCGCTTACATAGAGAACCAAGATTTTCTCGATCTCGCATATTACTCGGCCATCATACAAAAATGCGTGTAGTTTAAGTGATAGATTGGCTCTGGCCTGTCATCATCTTGTTAATTCCTATCAGTTCGTCGCAAATACGTATCAACCGAGACATTCTATCACTCAAATTTAAAACTCAGAAAAACATGAAGGTGATTTTTATTATCTTGATATTTATTTCAAAATGTTATCTATTTTACTGCCAAGTCCCTTAAAGAATAATTCGGCGCATTCGTCTACTCTGCTAATATAACTCATGTTAGCTTGATATGCATCATGGGCTTCAATTTTTGTGTCATATCGCATCTTAACAAGATATTAGAGCTGTTAAGGTGAAATCTCAATTCTTTGTCTCTACCTAAGTTTCTTTGCTTGTTATCTCCCTAATCATATATCTATGTCTGTTGATCTATCTCTATCTCTTCACGTGTGAGTATGGGGCTGCATTTGAGATGGGTTATGGCCTCATATGCATCATGGGGTCATTTATTTGTAATTCATGGTCCGACATCCATTTCTCCACGTGGGTATGATCCTAAATTTTAGGAAGTTATTAGCTCGGGTGTGCACAATGGACAACCTTAAATATGATAAGCTTTTGATGAAATTCTTCACATTGTTTGAGTAGAGATACATGAAAATCTTATCTACATGATAATACTAAATGCATGAACACAGTTTTAAAAGGCGCACCTTGCAGACTTTAATTTCCTTTTTGAACACTTTTTACTCTTGAAATTTCTAATTATATATATGAATATTCATATAATTTCTTTTACCTTATATTGAATGTTTCCTTTAAATGTTTGAATGTTAATTTTTTTAATTCAATTAGATTTTGAATCATATTTTTTATAAAAATAATGTGCATCCGGGAGGTCATATTTCACTTCACTCAAGCGCCTCAGGAGCCGTGCTTAAGACCTAAGCCCGAGGAGGCTTTGCGGTCTGGTGTGCCCTCGCACCTTTAAAACTATGTGCATGAAGATTTATTTGAGTCGGTTTTTCTTTTCCAAAAATTCAGGATTTTGCTGCTATTTTCTATTTTACCATAAAATTTTTGACATTTTGCACATGTAAATAATATTTCCTTCTTTTTCTTCCTTTGCTTCTTTCTCTATTTTCGTGATTATAATAATTAGGTGTATTCTTACACTCTCTCTGAAGTCAAAAGATGCTTATTCAAAATTTCCTTCAAATCTTTTGTTTCTAATTCATGCTTTTAAAGAGTTCATTCTCTCATATGTTTTCTAATTATACATTCTATTTGTGTGAGCAGGTGCAGATAATTTAATTCCTATGGAACTGGCCTTAAAAATTTGTAGCAAAATCAGTGCATATGAACATTTCTGTGTCTATATAGTGATACCGATGTGGCTGAAGGTGTTCCAAGTAGTGCCGCTGCAAGAAATTATTTTTTAAGTGTGTTAAACAAACATCCTTCTCATGTATTGTAGTTATCTCTACTCAAAGATTCGAGGATGTGGGTTGATATTTTTCAACTTGGCATGACTCTACTTTGTTTTTCATTTGCCATTTTGGTGGATCTGTCAATTATGCATTATTAGCCGATTTTACTTAGTCCGAAGTTAGAAAGTTGGTGTCTAAGGGTAAAGGTCGATCCCGGTGGGTTTCTCAACTTCCCAATGCACAAGGAAAAACATCCTTTATTTTATTTTATTTTTTTATACAAACTTCTACATAATCTAAAACTTGCTTGGCCCTCTCGGAGTAAAATCTTCATCAAGAGGATTGGAGATGAACTCCGACAAGGACAAGAAAGTTTTATGGATAAAGTTAGTCCTCGAACATTTAATTCATAAAATATGTAATACGGAATCTAAAATCGTAAGATAAAGGTAAAGTTTCATGGCCAGTGGAATGCATAGACAAGCTTTTTCCAAGAGGTTGCAAAGTGGTGAGTTTAGATAAAATTTGAAAGGTGGAATGGAAGATTTGCAAAGGGGAAAATGTTAAGAAAAGAATGTAGCATCGAGCAGATAGTTATGAAAATTATTCACTATCTCAAGGCTACAAAATAAGAATTGAAGTAAAATTTGTGGCCTGTGATGATTTATATGGTAAGATAGGTATGAAAGTGTTATGACCCATTATGAGTCCCAAATCGCTAAGTTACTGCTTGATTTTGTGGGTTTATAACTACTTGGCTCCTCTCCTCGACTAAACAGCTTATGCGAGCTCTACTCAAGTGGCTGTAAATAAAGGGTATTAGAGTGGTTCATTCCTCGGGATGACCCCGTCTCGAAATTGTGGAGGCTAAGCACCCGTGGGGTCCGCTAAGTCACTATAGTGTTGTGGAGGGCTTACACCCGTGGGTCTCGCGGGTCGTAATTAAACTCGCCGTGGACGTCTGTTGAAAGAGGGATGGATTGTTATGACCCATTATGAGTCCCACATCGCTAACGGCTTGGCCTTGTGGGTTTATAACCACTTGGGTTCCCTCTCCGCTTGATAAATTTTTAAGAGGAGTTCTGATTCATGGTTGCAAGAAAGATGTAGAGGGAAGATGAGTGCACTATCTAATTGCATTGAAGGCAGATCATAGAATTTTTAGCTTTAGGGTCAGGGAGTTATTAGTGACATGAGATAGGTAAAGTCTAAAATCATGAAAGATGAGAATATGGAAGTTGTAGAACATGGGATTTCCTTTTCTTTGTAGCAAAGGTATAGGACTAATTTGTTTAACAAGACCCCGATCATGAAGACAAAAGGATGAAAAGCACTTTCAGAAACATAATATGCGTAGTTATTGCCGAATATAAAGCTCCACAAATTATCATGATGTTAAGCTTTTACAAGTTATGTTATGGAACTTTGAGAGTGATTTTAAGCAAACTTTAAGGCAGGTAATAGTATCAAAGTTTGTATCAGAGTGTTTCCTAAGGAAATATACCATGAAGCTATTTTCTTTTGGATAAATTAAAGAGAAATTGAACGATAAGCAAAGATTTATGTAGTGCTATTGACATTGAGGATGCATGCAAGGGATTTCTAAGGAATTAATACGTACCGGGTTGCGTAATATAGAGAGGTTGTGTAAGACCCGAGAAAAGTCTGTAATTTCAGAATAAGGGCAAAATCGCATTTTGATTATAAAATTTTAATTACGGTTAAAAGTCCGTAATTAATTTTCTAGACTCGGATGACTAAAACGGATTGTACCGTTGAATCGCCGAAATATCTAGTTAGCACGTAAAATTTCGCAATTTGTCGAGACAATGAGTTCTGCACGCTTCTTCGAGGCATCGTATTTCGTGTCAGAATCGATTTTCGATACGACGAAAGTCACATATAACAAGTACTCATGTACCATAAGTGGTATGAGTAGATAAATGATGAAAATGGACGACCGAAATAGAGCCGAATTTCAAAACTAGGAAATGAAGGACAAAATTGTCATTTTGAGAAATTATTAAATGAGAATAAGACAAACACTAAATAGTGTTGTCTTCTTCAAAAAGGAAAAGAGGAAAAAAAACGGGGGATGCAGATTTTTCTCACAGTGAGCTGCGTTTGAGAGGATTTTAGAGAGAGAGAGAACTTCTCTCTAAAAATACGGGCGATCCGACCGTCGGCGATCTTCGGGGCAAGAAGGAGAAATGTTCGCTGGACAAGCACGCGTGGACTCTGGACGGAGTTTCTTCAAACTCCTCGAGGTAGGATTTTCTCCTACTTTATGCTTTATTCCCCATTTTTAAGGTTTTTCGATGTTTCGGTTGGTTTGAGGCCGTGAGGGGCCGTTTGATCGGTCCCAAAACATGGGACCGAATTGTTAGAATTTCTTGGGGATTTCCCCCCATCCGTGACTGTCCAGAATGCTAGGGGCTGCTTGTGTTGAAATTGTGCAATAAAATGCATGCTTGATATGGAAAAAGGCCGGGAATGAGCTGTATGATCGGTCCCAAAACATGGGACTTGAATTGTGGGAATTTTCGGGAGACTTAGACAATCCGTAGCTCAGAAAATCAGTGGGCTGTTTGGGTGTTTTATTTCACCAAAATTGCTTTAAACCATGCTTGAAGTGAATAAAGACTGAATATTATGGAAATCGGTTTCAAAAATTGGAACCGATATAGGATGAGTGGGCTGCCCGTGGACAGCCCACTTCCCCTGTTTCGGGGACTGAATCAAGTGTTTTGTGATAATTTATTGAATAAATTATGCTTTGGTGATTAGAGACCTAATTGGAATGTGGAAATCGGTTCCATCAAGAGGAACCGATGAAGTGTGGCTGCCCGTGACAGCTCCACTTGCTCTTCGGCTTGGGACCTGTAAAATAGTCCCTGTGTTTGTGTGAAATGGATAGGAAATCTGTCCATGTATGTGTGCTGTTGGTATGAAATGAAATTTATTTGAGTTGTGGAATTAAATAGGTTAATACATTATTTTAATGTGTTAGTACAATGACACAATTACATGGAATTAAATTGTGTTTGTAGGCCATTGTGTTGATTTTAAAATGTTAATGCATAAGCTTTATGTATTAATATGAGGTCACAATTATGTGGAATATAATTGTGTGTGTAGGTCATCGAGATGAGTTTGATCATTAGCCCAAGTGAGCTTAATTTTTGATGTGATATATGAGTTGTATAATTACATAACATGATTGTGTGATTTGATTTTATGCGAGTATATTCATGTTTATATATTTGCATGGGTTGTATATCTATTGAAATGGCATCATAATGCATTTATATGCACCAGTATCCTAGAGAGATGTATTAGTGCATGGTATAAGTCTAGAGAAGACTTGCCTGTGAGGATAGTCTAAAAAATGTTAATTATCGGAGGTAGTCCATTAAACTTAAAATATCAATCGCCGGAGCGCCCAATTGATATTCATCGGAGGGAATATTGTAACAATATATATCACCGTCAGAGCGGCCCAATCATATATATACATCGGAGGGTTGTCCACTAATAAAATAATAATTTCTCATACAAGGCTTAGGCGAGTGTGGAGAGAGTCGGTGAGGACTCGGGATCTGAGTTGGTCATGTAGACATTCAAGTAGGATCATGCATTTGCTTGAATGTGTGTTTAAATTGAACATTGCACCGCACTCAGTGGTGAGTGTTCTCACTTAGTGGCTGATTCTCCCATCGAGCTTTAGCTCACCCCGTCGTGATTCCCCTTTATTTTGGCAGTACATGGAGCATGCAGAGAGCCATCCTAGAGGTCGAAGAAGAAAGCCAGGATGTGGCTTTGTTGTATACATGTATTAGAATGCTTTTCTATTTTAATATATGTCAGATGAGAGTAAAACATATTAACTCTTGTAACTATTGGGTATATAGTTGGATTCATAGTCGGCATGTATATTGAGTACTGTTATGGGCCCAAGTGGCCATATTTGGTATATATTGCATATATTGGATTGTTTGGGACAGGTATATGCAGGTTTATACAAGTTTTGTATTTGGGTAGAGCTCCCCGTATAAAGGAGACTCTGCCCGATTTTCGTGAAATGCCCGTCACCGACATTCACGAATATTCCGCTTGCCGACGGTAGTCAACGGACTTCTGCTCTCGGGCTACAAAGTTGGAGCAATATGTGATCAAAGTCAGCGCATAATGAGTCCAAGAAGTATGACAAATGCTGAGTACGATAAATGAAATCCTTACTATTGATCTCTTACTTTTCAGATGGGATCATCACGTAGTTACTGGTATATTCAGGAGATGCATCACAGTTTGTAGTGTGTCGATTATATTGTTTTAATTGATGTTAATAAAGGAGTTAACTCTTAAGTTATAACTATCGATAGATACTCGTGAGTTTAGCAGCTTCAAGCAAGGTCGTAGACTCGTGAAATTTTTATCGCGTAAAATACGTAGCGATGGTTTCAGTATCACAGACACTAATTATCCATAATGAGTGAAGATCAAGGAGGATTTCTCCATCTTGTTAGTACATAATGAATGTGTGATAACCCAGAAAATCCAAGATTTTGGATAAAGGGTAAAATAGAAATTTCATTGAAACCGGAATTTTCTAGGATCTCTGATGATTTAAACTGATTTCTCCGCTGAACTCGCCTACCTAGTTCTTACCTACCACGTCGAATTTCGCTGATTCCGAGGTGTCGGATTTCACGCCGAGGCGCAGGTTCATGACACATGGCAAAGCAGGATGAATGGCACCATAGAAGTGTGACACTTGGCATCAAAAGTAGTGGCTTACAATTAAGCCATGTGGGAGAAGGGATTCCATGGCCCATATGATGCCATGTGGTGTATGATGTCATAAAGGGGCATTAAGAAATAAAAGAAAAAGAATGGGAAAAGGAGAGCCACACAAGAGACTTGAGGAAATGAGGAGGAAATTGCCTCCCATTGACCGGATGTGAGATGTTCTCCAAATTGGAAGAGAGAAATGAAAAGAGAAAGGAGAAAATGAGGAGAAAATGGAAGGAAGATGAGAGGAGAGAAGAGAAAAAGAAAAGAAAAGCAAAAGTAAGGAAAGAAAACAAAGAAGGGAAAACGTGGAGAGGAAGATGCAGTGGCCAAACATGGAGAGATTTTAGAGAGAGAACGTCTTCTTTCTCTCTAGATTTGTAGGAGAACCTGACCGCGATTCCTTCGAGACAAAGAAGAAGGTTCTATACTGAGAGTATTGTAACGCTATGGGATTCTCTAAGGCTTTTGGGAGTTTCTTCAAACTCCAAGAGGTAGGATATTTTCCTACTTGATTTTTAGCCTAAAGGCTTTATAATGGTAGGGGTTGCTTATGGGAGGCCATGAGAGGCCATGTGAATTAGTTCCAAGCCTAGACTAAGGGTAATGGATTTCTACCGACGGCTGCATGACCTGTGGGAGTTAGATTTTACTAGAAACTGAAAGTTTCTAGATGTTTTCAGATTTGCTGATGAGATGGCAATGATTGGAACCAATATATCTATGTTTGTGAAGGGGCCGTGAGGTACTCGTTGAATGGTTCCAAGTCGAGACCTTTGTCAGTGTTACGCTTGTCAATAACATGCTAAGTGTGGAATCATGATATTGATGCATGCTTTTTGATGTATTAATATGTTTTGCATGGAGGTAAATTATATGTATCAATTATAATTATCCATGGTATGTAAATGTTTCATGTAGTGCTCATTCATGCATGTAACATGAGAAAAAATGCATTGGCATCATGCATTTCATATGCACGGTCACATCGCGTCAGGTCGGGTGTGGGTGCAGGGTAAGGATTTATTCATGTCGGTCTCAATTGAGTGGGTCGTGAGCTCGGGGAAAAATGGGACAAGCCAAAGTCGAGGTAGAATTCACGGTGTGTAAATGATCAAAATGATAAATTACATGTTTTTGGCGAACAGGATTGGGGGTAGATCCCCCGAGGTGAAAGTCCATAGTTGTCACGGTTAGACATGAATTACCGACGATGCAAGTTCGTGAAAATGTTGAAAAAGGCGTGCGGCGTCCTACGGTGTAAACCCGGAAATCCGTGGCCCACAAAATAAAGGAAAAGTATCAAAATCAGTTTTTGATAAATAAAATTGGAGGGTTGTCCAATGGTTAGTCGTGGTATATCATCTGAGATATTTATTTTAGTCACATTGCTTGAGTCTAAATGTAAAGGAGTGAGTTGAGACTTGGGTCATGAGCATGAGGTTGCATCTCATGCATGTTATAGAACATTTCATATAGAGAATAATCGTATGGAATGTGATTGATTGTTTATATGCCATTGCATATGCATTTTAGGTGAGGGAGTAACCCTTGTAGGAAAACTTTCTCTTGGGCTGCTCACCAGATCGGACCTTTAGTGCGAGACTATCGGGGAGACGGCATTCAGTAGAGGTACCTTTTGAGAAGAAAGCCGAGATGTGGCTTTAAATGAATATTTTTGTAAATATGTATAAAGCTTGTTATCGAATAAACATGCAAACTATGAGAATATAGTTGGCATATTTATTTTGAGTATTGGTTCGTGGGCCCAAGAGGCTATTTTTACTCAGGTATACGTCTCATGATACGAGATGTATAGATTTTCCAGCGAGGTTGTGGGTAGTCAGCGGACCCCGAGGAAAATGGGGGCGTCCGCAGAATGAATCAAGCAAATTTGAAGTATTTTGTATCACAAGGCCTTTCATCGACATGGAAAATTTGATCGGATGGTTGTAGCGGTTATACCTTATAATTTTTATAATGTTGTTGTTAAACAACGTGTTTGAAAAAATATGTTATACGAACAAGATAGAACAAGTGGGAATAAGAAAAATGGGGCGTAAATGGAGTACATCATCGAGAGAATATAGGTGATCTAAGTTAGTTCGACCATAAGCTAATAAGGTCAGTGAAACAGTCAAGCAGTGATTTCATTCATATTCATGGTGTCCACAACAACAAGGTGGAGTCAAGGACCTTGGTAAAATTTGGCAACAAACGACATGAGTGAGAAGGATGTATCTATGGTTGAATTATGATTGAAGACTACAATCCTCAGTTTTGAACATCAAGCCAGAAATATTCAAATATTGTTTTCATTTTTATGATTGTTATGATGAGGATGAATCTTTAACATATACAAGATGAATCTTTAACGTATTCATTAAGGTAGGGAATTTATGTTAGTTTAAATCAGAGTTGAATTAGGATTCATAGTTTAGTCAAATTAAGGCTTCAGTGGTTGAATCAAATTAAGATTTGGTAGTTGAAACCAAATTAAATTAGAGTCATAATAGGTCATTAGAGTCCTAATATACTTGATTTTCTTAGAGATGTGAGCACATAAATAAGGCCGTGTAAAATTTTAATTGGTTAATAATATTTTGTTTTGCTGCGAATATTGCAATTCTGATAGCGAGACTCGAATGATTTTCTTATCTATTTTTCCTCATTGATGAGACTCCCTAGAAAGCGTTTGTAGGACTATATGGCTTTCTATCACTTCTCTTCACATATTTTCTCTGTATTCTCTGGCTCACCTCAGGTACAGCAAGCACTTATTTTGATCCTTAAAGCTATCAAATTTGAATGGCTGCGAGGAGACAAACAATGAGTATGATGTACCCAGGTATTAGGCGAGACTATTAATAAACGAGGCCTTCAGTGATCGCATCACCCACAGGATTATTTGAACTTTTACTGCCTCGGAAAGCGTGAAGAAGTTCATCTCTGAAAGAATCCTCTTCAAACATCTGATTCTTAGAGAAGCCGTGCATTGGTATGACCTTTTCCCTCGATGTTAATAAGTTAACTATTACATGTATTCTCCATCCAAAAAAACATTTTCATCATGGGTTGAATATCTAATTAGGGCCATGATTTGAATTGTATATCATTGTGGTTGAAGTATAATGCTCCATGTTAATACTTAATCATAAATTAGGAAAAAAAAGGATTGAGGCGAGGAAATTAACAACGGTTCAACTATAATTCTTGTTGCTTGCTAGTAATTTGTTGTTCTATATAATATTGGCCTTTCCCTCACATATTTGTTTGGAGCTAGGTTTGGTTTAAGGAAAGAAGCAAAAGAAAAATATTAAGGTCAATAAATTATTTTTGTAAGCTACTTCAAGCTCACTTTAATTAATTTAATTCTTATACATAATGATTAAATAGTTTGAGAAGGCATAATTCGTTGATTAATTTTCATCATATTTGATTTTCTCTAGTATTTTTCATGATAAAGCCAAACATGAGAAAATTATTCTTTTAATTTGCGGTGTAGTGCTCATTGATATCTCTTATCTTGAATTTACACTTGAGCTAGCACCATAGTCCACCCTTTATTTTTCCCATCTTGATTTGCCAGATCATATTTTCATAAGCTTTTGATTATGTTGATGAAAAGGAATTTGGTTTCAGTCGATGGTGCATTTATCATGTAGACATATCAACTTTGAGAATCATTTGTTCCATTATAGTTGAAAATCCGAGGTTATATATGTTCTACCATTATTCACCTTGAGTCTGTTTTTCTTTCTTCTTCATTCTGAGGATTAGCTCGGAAGTCACCTTGAATTTATGATTTATGTCCATGCGAAGGGATGATAGTTGATGATGAATATATACGATGGGATCAGCGATAACATGAGATCCTTGGATGGTTCGAGGATCTTAGAGATTGCCATGGCGCTTTATCCTTGACATACACATGGTGGAAGAAGACTCATCCTTGACCTGGTTCTTTCATATCTTTTTTTTTGGTTTCATATTGTTTCAAAAAACGTTGCATTCATATCTATTATTCATCTTATGTAATTTGGATCACAATTATATAGCTATAGGATGTCCTGCAGTAGTACTGGCGTTCTCGAGGATTGTTTTACTTGACCGGAGGCGTAGAGATGTAGAAAAGTGAACAACGTACCGGGAAACTATAAGCGAGATATATGCAGGCTGAAGAATCTGAATGTGAGGCATTTGATGCGTACCGTCAGTGAACAAAGATGGAAAGTAACCCACGTTGCCCGGTCACGAATGCTTTCAGGACATTAGGTGGTAAAGTTTCTTGGATCATCAACTAATCTTCACGATGCTCTAACACATAACTATCTCCATCAAACCTTCAAAATTAGTGTGGTTTATCATGAAAGTCAGGCAGAGACAAAAATGGCTAGCAAATGGGAAAGCATTCTCCTTTCATTTCTTTAATGTTTGAAAGTGTTATCGATTTGATGCCTTTAAAAAAGTTAAATTAAGTGAAGAATAATATTTTTTGGTATTACTACACTTATATACTAAATTAGCAATCTTAATAAACACATAATAATAATTTTTTTTTAAAATTCCTTAAAAACCTTAAAAATTTACATTTTATTTATTCAAATATGTAATTTTTATTTTTCTCAATTCACTTTCCCTTTTGGAATCATCATATATTAAAAATATTAAGATTTTAACACCATTATCATACCTAACTCACATAATTATGATTCAACATTTAAATGAATTGAACATGGGAGGTCATCTCTGACGATTCTAAGTGTGAATGATTTTTCTGGCTATAATTAATGTGATTGTCTAAACACTCTTCTTTTTAGGAAGGTCTTATTACCACCTCTCCCACCATTCATGTTTATAGTATTTTTATTCTTATAAAATTTAAGGGCGTTAAGAAAAAAATAAGTAAAAGGAAAAAAAGTGAAGGAAAAAATATCATTCAAAGTTGTTAAAAATTATTCTTATTTCTAACTGAAAAATGTATTTAGTGATAATTATATTTAAATATATAAAAATTTAAATATATTTATAATTAGTATAATTAGCTCACTTTCTTCCTGCTTGATTCTGAAAGTCCCTTTCAATCCTTGCCTGCATAGCTCTCTGCCCCTCGAAAGCACTGCATTATTTTCTTTCTTTTGTTAAAGTTTTGTTTTTCTTTCCCTCTCTTTGGTTCCCACACACTCGTGTGAAGTGATTGAAAATCTCGTGTAATTGCATCCATACTCTGATCTTTTATAGTTTGTGCGGGTTTCTTGCTCCTCCACTTTCTCTTCCTTCTCCCTTGTATGTAAAGGTTGTTGTGTTTGATTAGTGAGGAAAGTGAGGAGAAGAAGGAAATGAAGAAGAGTCTTAACGTTTTTATGTTGTTTTTCTAAAGGGATGAAATTTGGGAGCTTGAAGATTTAAATTTTGGTTAAATTTTCTCGTAAAACAAACTTCTACGGTTGGATTTTGAATTTTGAGCTTGGTCGGGAGCTAGGTCATTTCGGTGAAGATTTTCTCGCGAAATGTAAATTCAACTTTATCTGATCATTTCTTGTGAAATTTATTTTTCGGAAGCTTGATAATCACCAAAATCTTGGAGTTGCCATAATGAAAATGTCTGTGGAATGTATTTGTTTAGATATTATTTATGATGAAGCAGATTATTTTAAATCTTTTTTTTTAGGTGTTAATTGAAGGGTGAGCATAGTTGGTGAAGAATGGCTTGACGGGGCCACCACAATCTTTGAAAAGATCGGATACCTCGTTAACGAAGGAGACAGATTATTGCCTAGGAATTTGGAGTAAAGTGGGTCGTTTCACGTAATCTACATGTCTATAAAGGAAAACCATATTGTTATGCCATAATGCATTGTGCTTTTATTTTGGTTGCTAGTTTTTACTTCCATTTTTTCAACATTGGGTTTTTAATTTGTTTGTTTCTATTTTGGTCATGTTACATGGTGATAGTTTGAGCTGTGGAATTCATCCGACATGCACTCGGGCGTGGCTGCTTTATATGCTGATAGATTGATCCTTGACCATTGATGTCCTTTTGATGACTACATTATGTTCTTTTTTTTCCTTGTTGAATATTGTAATGTTATTTGTTTATATAACTTAGTAATCTCTTTGAATTGAGAAATGAAGTTTAGAAGATATCATTATTGAACGATATTGTAAATCCACAGAGTATAGTCATTTTCTTGCCAATTTTTTTTTTTTTTTAAACAATGGAATGGAATTGTTCTTGAATGGTCTACTGAGAAAAATATTAAAACAACCTATTCTAAGCATATAAAGTTTTGACCGAGCTTAATTTGCGAGAACTTCATACGTATCTCTCTTATCAATATCACAGTTGCTAGTGGAACATCAGATATATCTTCATAGGAATGAGGACTACATCTACCACCAGAATTTTATGCATCTTCTGAATAGCTCTTGCTTCTCAACATTGATGAATTACTGATGTTTCTGAATAAACTCTTCTCCTTTGTAGTAGCTGCATGCGAAATCCTTTGTTTTTAGTATGGCCTTGAGATCTTTATTAGCCAGTGGGTGCACAGGCCCCAACTTTTCTCCATTTGAATTCAAGCGCATGGTTGATGAATGCATGAAACGGTCGAAAACACATCATTTGGTTGTTATCTACCATCGTAGTATTGTTATGAGTATTCTCTGTGGAAATTTGGATTGGAAGGATCACTCTATAGAAAGACCATTCACTATTAGAGTTCCTTTTACGGCCTTACAGGGATGCCCCAATGTACTTTCTTGCTTGAGGCAGAGGCTCTGATAATCAATTACATCGGCTAAAATTCCTTTAGGCTTAAAATATTCCACTTCTTTGATTATGTTGGAAGTTCCCATTGCTTTCCTGACATTGTTTTCTTCTTAGTGAATGGGGTTATGTTAATCCTTACTTATCTCTGACGATCTTGCTCTCACTACAAGAAAAGTGTCTTATAAGGACATTATTTTTAGTTAGAGACGAAAAATTTATATACGAAACATATCTTTAGTTTCATATTTATTTGAGTCGCAACTAACAATTACTCCATATATAATTGCAGAAAGAATTGTAGTTGCATGCAAAGCGTCGTAGGCGTAGGAGACATTGTAAGCTAAGTAGAGGTGACCCGAGGGTGAGTGTTGCGATAGTAAGGACTACTTGCTAATGGATTGTTGAATATCTAGAAAAACATGATAATTTCGATTTCGGTTTGATGCTGCACTATGTCTCTTCTATTTTCCTTTAGTTTTGCTACTAATTTGTATGAATTTCGATATTCTCTTGATTCTTGTGTTTTATTGAGTTTTTGTTTGAGATTTACGTTCCCAGTAATGAAAATATTAGATTTTCTTTGCCTGAGTGAATTGCTCTTACCCGAGGTTGTATAATTGAGAAAGCATATGTGATCCTTAGTATCTTCAGGTCATTTTTCTTGGATCTAAACTTATTTTGAATGATTTAGTGAATTAAAATCTATTAGTATTAATCCAAAACCATCTGGGAGAAAATGGTTAATTAAATGCATAAGCGGTAGTCCTTGATGACATTAGAATGTTTGAAAACTGAAGGCTGTGACGGAGCAGGTGAACTTGTAATTGTTCAGTCAGGAATGACCATTGGATATGTTTATTATTTATGAATATTTGTAATCATTTAGTAGCATTTAGTGGCCATCATTTTCCAAAGGAATACATAAGATAAAAGGCATATGAAACAATTAAAATACCTTGTGGGGTTTGCATGGGATTACATGATCTCTCGTTCCCTTGAATGATTTACAACTGCTTGTGAAGGTCGTGTGATCAAGTCATAGAAGACAAGCCATTGCTTCACGCTATTTGATTTCGACCTGACAATCCGAGCCATTGCTTTCAAGGCATACAATTGATGAAAGCATTAAAGTAAGCTTTCTCAGACATTTGGAAATTAGTTTGGACGATATTCATGGTACAGTCATTATAAATATTGCCCGATAATATTTTCAGCAGCATGAGCGAATTTGAATTGATTACCTTTGTGTGCTGGCTGAATTTCTTCTTTAGTATGCTAGCACATTTGGTTTAAAAAGAATATTTTGCTAAGTCTTTATGCGGTTTAGAGAAACCTAAACATCCACAATTTAAATTCCATTCTATTTTGAATTGCCTTTCTCTTCCATTGAGCTTGTTTCCATTAATTTCCTAGAGAGAAAGTATAGTTGATTTCTGGCTAGCCTGCGTCTTAGCTTCTATGGTTCACCATAGTTGCGAGAAACATGATGTTTGGCAAAAGAAATTGTGATTATGGTTATAATTAGGCGATAATCATGTTTTGGAACAAGCTTTGTTTGTTGAATGTTGTTATCAATGCTTAAATAAAATTTTTGTTGGGAAATTGTTGGTCTTATATTATTCTAAGGCAATTCTTTATTCAAAAAGTGCTAAATACAATAGAATTGGAACTAAGCGTTTCATTATGAAGTGCAGTGGAGTCCACTAGAAGAACATATGATAAAAAGACATGCAGAGCCCTTGAACAAATTTACATTTAATTAATTGTGGCATACTGACTACATATAAAACTATCACTTTGGTGTGATAAATTAAAATAAGCATGCTTGAGTTATTAGAGACATCTGTAATGGGAGTAAGTTGGCGAGTAAGAAGGCATCCCAGTCGAAATCTTACCGTCCTTTTTATAAGCATAAACTTTGTTTCCTCTGGAGTCCCACGAGAAATGGTTATGTGGTTTGATAAGGCATCTAATAGGATGTCCCACATGAAGGGTCTAAATGGTGGTGAAACATGCGGCTTGGAGACATATATCTGAGATGATTACCCAGTAAATTTAGAACAATGTTGTAAGAAAGAAGGTTAATGGGGCTCGTATTTATTTTTCCTTATTCGAAGTATAATGTACACGAAACAAAACCTTTATCTGATTATTGCTTAGTTTTATTGTTTGAAAATGAAATAACAAATTTAAGTCCGCAAGGTGGATAGGCGGCTTGCCTTATTTGACCATTGATTTAACGGATGTAAACGGGTTTGGTGCAACATAATTATACTGAATATAACCTGGAAATGCCCTGTGTGGCGTCGGGCTGGGGAGTCATGAGAGGCATTGTTGTCGGTATGGATCGAAATTGGTTGTGCGATCTTTTCCACTCACATTTGGCTTGAACTTTGGCTGCAATTCTGGCCTCCAATTTCTTCCAGTTGATTGATTGGAAGATATACCATTTGGTCCTGACAAAGATTTGGCTCTATTCTAATCCACTGTTATATATCTTATTGTTCTTACTTAAATCACAAACAGTTTGAGGACTTATGCATCGAGGTTCTACCTTTGAAACTCTTTTGACCTTTTTATTATATTATACCCGCAGATTTTTCTTAGTGAAACTATCTCTCTATACCGGGTTGAGATAAAGCTTCATATCTTCTAAAGGCAAAGTGAGGGATGATTGCTTGATGTATGTATTCTAATTTAACTACATGGATGATTGACCGTCTACTATTAGATATGTCTTTACGAATTGTCTGGGCATATGGCTTTGTTGAATATTGGAGAGAACAATAGGAGAGAATAAAAATCTGAATAGGTTGTGGAGTCTAGTTTTGAGTATATTTCAACATATTTCTTGCCGCTTTTCTTGCTAGATCTAAAGAACCCCGAAGCATATAATAGTGAAAGGAAGGCAAGCGAATACTAAATTGGCAACTGGAAAATCATAATTGTGAATTCAACCCTAGAACCAGACATCTTCATTTTCAATTTTCATTCCTTCTCCCCTTCTTGATATTTTTCAACCATAGAACAACATTCCATATGCATTGCGATATTGTGCACTCTGCCGCTATTTCCTACATTCTGCAGATCATCTGAATTTGCGACTTGGGATCAAAGAGTGGTTTGAATTGGAGTTCACCTGCGAAAATAAGGAATATCTGTTATTTTGGCTAATATTGTATTGTTGATTCATGTTGGTGAAAGGAAAATTGAAGAAAAACATTTATAGTTCAATTTACTTTAAATATTTATGAATTAGACTTTACGGCCATTTGGTTCTTGGGTAGTTTTGCGATATAATTTTTGTGATTGAAATATGAGATTTGGCTTGTTTTTAATCCATGGAACTTCTCACGAATCTTTTTGTTAATTTGGTTTTCGTTTGGTTACCTATTGATGAATAGCAATATTTCTTTTCTTCAGAGGAATTTTTGGGTGGGAGTAGATTATATATCCATGGTCTAAGATTTACGATACATCTAAAAGATTCCACCTTTCATATATGGTAACAAATTACGTGAAAAGAAACAAACCAGTATATATCTACCCTTATAGTAGCGACCTGACAAAGCACCCCATCTATATATCCCACCTTGTGCGACCCGATAAAAAACCCCATCTATAATTGCCCTTATTGTCGTGGCGAAAAATCACCCCATCTATATATCACCTTATAATGGCGACTGATAAAAATCCTCATCTATAACTACCCTTATAGTAGCGGCTGACAAATTACCCCCATCTATATATCACCGCATAGTTCTTGCGTGGCTGAAGTGGCTTGATCATAGTCACCCCTTATAGTTGCATCGAGAAATAGCCTCATCCATAACCATCTCTAATAGTTGCAGCAGAAATGGCCCTTACGTGATCATATCTTTCGATTTAACGACGGAAAATGACTTGACCATGGTCACCTTTAGTAGTGGCCAAAACTAAGGTGTAACTATAACCTATAGTTATGCCTCTAGCCACACCTTGTTCTGACCCGTTTCTTTGCATCTATATCATATGGTTACGCGATCTCTTACTTTTGGTTGGGGTCATTTGATCCCGACTAAAAAGCTCACTTAAATTATAGTGTCTTAGTTATGTAGCAACATGCTCTTAACGATCATTTCATTGATTATCTTGCATGTCTATCTTAGTAATGAACTTGTCAATCATGAAACTTTTTGAACTTTCATCTTCAGTTTCCTTTTGGTTATCGTTTACTTTCTCATATAAAGTGCCCGTGTTCTTTAGATGTGCCTCCCGGCTTCTTGCATTAGAATGTGTTGCATTTCTTGTGCAGCTTTCACTTGGATCATACTGCCTTCCTTCCTTATTTTCTGGAGAAGGTTGGCCATTTATTTAATTAAAAATTTATGTGATTACTTTGCCTAGATATTAAGCTAAAATATTTGAATTTGTTCATTAGACCGGTGAAGGGCTAGTTTTATGACACATACGTGGTATCTGAAGTTTCTTTTGTCTTATTATGTGAAAGTGAGCAAAGTTTCTATTGAAATCATGTTGTATGATGAACAAGACATTCTTCGCTCCATGGATAAAATTGAGGTGAGTTGATTCTTGTTTATAGATGTATGTTTCATTCTCCCCTTTTTAGAGACTAGTAATAGTTTCCTCTAATTTCCTCTCATTGTCCAAACTGAAGCTAATCTAAATGCATACGTTTCACGATTGGTTGTAGGGACTTAGATTTGGGTCTTTAATCTTTTTATTTTACGGTTTTAAATTTTGGTCAACGTTATCTTTAAAGTTTCAATGAGTGCCTTATTCATGGAAAATTGGTTGGAGCAGAGAAACGAGTATCCGCAAACATCGAGTTGTTTGATTTCTCATCCGCTTCTCTTGTACTTCCTTTTGAAGGCACAGAAATGGTCCATGTATCGAGAAGGTAAAAAGCGAATCACATTTATTTGAGTTATTAGTTTGCTTTCTAATGTTCTATCTTGGGTCTCTTATTCGAAATTAATCTTGCGAGAAACATCTTACCTCATTCTTAGCTTCAATCTTTCACCATAGACATTCTTACGAATCATAGATTCTACCTGAGTGCGATTATTATTGTTTTAGATCTTCATCATGGACTTTGTTCTTCACCTTACATGAATTAATTGGGTTTTGTCTTCAACGTAAGAAGGTTTGGCAAATAATACTAATTGATACAGTAAGATTAAATTGACTACTTCTAATATTGGTTTTTGTTTGTGCTCCACCACAGCATTATATTATTGTCACTTAATTTAGTTTCAGGCATTTACATAACAATCTAATAAAATATAAAACTTGTTACGAAAAAAGGAAATGATATGGTGTGTATTTCTCATATGCGAAAATATTAGTTTGCATATAATCTGATACATTGCGGTGTATGGACCTTTACAACAATTGACTTTAGATGTGTTTCTTAATTTTATTATCTCATTTTAATGTTCTGTAAGCTATAATTAAATCCATCTTACAACGGGTTATTGATTTCCGTGGACATTAGAAGTAAATGGAATATGAATTTTGGTGTTATTTCAGGCACGATCCTTTAGGCTAGCAATTTTATGGCTGATATTCTTTGGTGTTAGAGTACTTTACCTTGGAGACTATTCTCGAGAAGATTGTCATCTTTGTCGCTGCTTGAGATCCCTTGAGTTCTCCACGATATTTGCGTAGTGAATCTGCCCGGTGGTAGCTCCATCGTACTCGGAATGTGAAGCGCTTCCACGGATGTCATCCGCCGACCATTTCTCAAGGGGGCCGTGTTCTAATCCACACGCATTTGCTTTAGGAGCATTACTTGATAATTATTAGTCTAACCATTAAGGCTCCATTACATCCCCACTTATATTATGCTTCCCACTTTACAAAGGTGCATGTTTACAGACATACATCGACACATATCTGCTTTGAAGTGCATTGAGAATTTTAACGATGTAGGTCCATCAGTGGTGATGGCGAGTCAGGAGTGGTCTTCGGAGTGGATTAATACAGACAGCTATTTGAAATATGGTGCTGCGATAGAAAAATGCATGTGTTATGCAGGAATGTCGTGGAAGGAGCGTTGAAAACCATCATCAATGAACCCGAGTTACTCTAATGAATGGTATTCTGCTTCCCCTGACTTATGCGAGTCAACTACATATCTTTCTGTAAACATAATCTATACCCGGTTCTTGGCAATGACTTTAAAATTATTTCCCGAAAAATGTCGGTCGGTTGAGATGTATTTGACTCACGAGAAGAAATTTGTTTGAAAAGACCCACGAAGTCGGTGAAACGCCATTGGTTTCTTGGTAAACGTTCACTTATCGAGATAATGGCACTGATGATCTCCATGTCTTCCTTGACTATCCACGAGAAATATCTCGGAGAGTTACTATTGCTTACTGCTGGTGCCTTTGGTGTATTGGAGCATAAGTGGCGGATATTGGAGAGTGTGGAGTCATTGCGGATAGAAGAATCGAAGTCCCGACTTTTCGTGTCCGCGAAAGTTTGACGGTGAAGTATGAGTGAAGAAGCATATTTCATTGCTTGGAGATCAGATCCCCCGGTAGTGTGGTTTGACTTCGGTTATCATCGACATCCTCCTATTCACTCATCCTCGTTGCGATTCTTTGCTGACCGTTGGTTGTTAAATGACGTTATGGACAAACGCCCCTCACCTCGCGTGGATGAAGTGGGTGAAATTTGAGCGTAGTGGTTGCGGTGAAGATAGCATTAGCATGCTTATGTGTCGATCCCCAGTCTCGACGACTATCGCAGCGGTCTTCAAAGATTTTCCTTTTATGTGTGGGCTTTATTAATTAAAACTAACTGGATTAAGTTTGGTCTAATTAAGTGAGGTTATTAGGATTCTTAATAAAACATATGGGGTGGCAAGTGTGTGAAATTTGAGTATGGCGGCCGTAATGAGGCTGCGTGGTCGGAGGCTTCGATATATATAGAAGACTCGAGTCCTCCCAGACCACAGGATCGTCTGATTCTCACATACGGAGTTTACGAAATATTTTTACGAGATCGTTGAGGCATTCTCATTAAGCCAGTTTCATCAAGGGTCATTCGGGAGAAGATCTTGAGATCTTGGCCGTCGTTTTGTTCTGTGAGTCTTCATCAGTGCATCGAGAAGGCATTTTGACCATGGATTCCAAATCGGTACATGAATTTTCAGTTTTACTCCATTAATGTTATGCTTTGTGTTCTAACACATGGTAATCGGTTGATTGAATGCATCCTACCGGTTGTTATCGAGCGACGCGGATTAGAATTCAAAGCATATGAATCGGAGAAATTTTTTTTTTTTTTTTGGGTTTTGTGAAAAATCGGGCATTCTGTCCAATTTTGGAATTTTTTACATACATCAATTAAAAATTTTGTATATTTGGAATCTACGTGACGATCGGATCGGTGGGTGGCACGTCGTAGAAGGTGGCGGGACGTGCCCTCGCGCGCCGCCCACCGCGCGTGAGGCTGACGTGATGGACAGCCGGTCTGATCGGCGGCTGGCGGCGTCGTGATGGCGTCGGCGACCCGGTCGATTGGTAGGCCGATTGACCGGATCTGCCGTCCGTTTGACCCGGATCGGTTAGTGGATCTTGGCGTGGAAGATGGCGTGGGCGGCCCGGCGTGGATCATGGCGATCATGATGGCGTCATCTCGACCAGTCTTGACGGGCGGTCAACTGACCAGGCGGATCGACCAGGCCGGTCTTGCCCGACGGTTTTGACGCGACGGTCCAGCGACCGGCCCGTTCAGCGGTCCAGCGCGAGCGATCCGAGCGGCGGTCGGCAAACCAGCCCGACTGTGCAGCCGGCGCCACCTTGTATGCAGAGCCTTACGGTGGCGCGTGGTATGTGAGGGTATTCGAAGCTGATCTTGATATCACAACGGACTCGTATTGAATTCTCTACAATGTGGTATATTCACTTTGTATGTTTAGGCTTTACGGATATGAAAATGTTTAGAACCCTAATACGCATAAGTTAGAATTATTTTGCACGTGTTTTATGTATTTCTCTATGGTTTCGGAAATACATATGGTAGCTAACATGTATATCACTGCATAAGGACTGTGTAGAGTCTTAATTCATTGACTATTAATGAATTAAACAGTATAATTGGCATTACATATATATATAATGTGATACATAAAGTTTATATCCCTGGTATGAGTGATTTTCAAGGATTCAATTGGGTTGTGACCTTGAAGTGGCACCTTGATTGGGTTTGAAATATCGGAGTCTCATATTGTGGTGGGATGTCTCTGTTTATTCGTGATCATACTCCCCGAAGGAGGTGATCTGTGTTAGTTCATGGAGGGATACATGTATGGCGTATTAGCGAAATGGCTGATCTTAGTGGTTCATACACCCCGAAGGTGGTGATTTCACGGAAAGTTAGAATGTGTTCTCATGGCGTCATGTGGAGAGTGTCTGTGCTGTCGTATTTTACGCGAAAGGTGATTATGTGATGATGTATGTAATTCTACGTATGAGAGTATTCACATGATGCTGATTGTATTGTTTTGTTTTATTTTTTGATCAATTTTTTACTGTGGCCCGGCAATTCCATTTCAATTGAGTCCTTACTGGATTGAATTTAATGGAAAGGGACTTTCTATTTGGAATGGGCGCGGATATTCACATTAAACACAAAAGGATAAGCCGGTGATATCACAACCATTAGTCTTGAAGTGACAAAAGCGGACTATGCTACACGGAGAGGAGCAATAGGATTTGCTTCTTGACAATGAAGAAATCCATACAAGAACACTTGAAAGTGGTTTACCCGATGGAAGCGTATTGCTAAGGAAATGATGGCAGCCATAGAGGCTGAAATCGAGTTTTCATCTATCTTGAGGTTGGAACTACTTCTTGAAATCTCTTTAACATAGTATGATGAGTACGCGGGGTTAGAGATTATGTCACGAGGATGGTAGACCCACAAGACGAAGCTCAAGCTCTTAGTGTTACCATTCACGGTCTTGCATTGTGCATCAAGCCTAAACACCCTTCCACGACTTTGGGATTATAAAGACAAACTCCTGATTTCCCGAGATGAGACTTGGTCGGAGTTAATGTGGCTTAATAAGCAAAGGGTGGTGGCGAAGAGGCGAAGAAGGAGAAGAGCATATGGCCTTGTATCTTGCTAGTCCCCATAAAGGAAAAATAAGAGTTTTGAGAGTCGAACTCATGAGTGCTCGAGAAAATCTGGAATTCGATACGACAATGGGTCAAAGAAGACATTCTTGAAAAAGGATGGTGATCATTTGCTTCTTTTGTAAGAAGGTCGCGTAGAAGAAGGGCGTACGAAATTTAAAGCTTGGATGTCCAGCGGGTGGGCTTGCGGGTAATGATTCTTTAATACTTATTTGTGAATCAACTGTCGAAGCGCCATCCGGTTCTTGGTGGCTTGATAGTGGAAGCGACTAATCATGTTGCATTTACCGTCACAGTTCATAAGCGGAGGAAGCGAACAAGGATGGTCAAGCTCAACATGGGAAACAACGAGAAGGGTGATGTCATGTTCGTGGAGATGTAATCTTAGTTTTAGATTACGGGTTTTTAAATTGATGTTAGAAAAGACACATTTATGTACCTTCGGCACCGATGAAATTTAGTTTCCGTATCATGTTTGGATTAATATAGATTACTCTTTTGAAATTAAAAGTAATGTTTGATATTTCTTAATTCAAATAAGGTTGGGTCTTGTCATATGTCAGCGGATTATACGAGATTAAGTTTGTCTCCCGATGACATATACGTCATTATACGTGAGAAAAGGTTGTTTTAAGAGACCTTACTGGGAAGAGTCTTATACATTATGGCATAAGCGACTTGGCATATCTACAGGATAGAGTAGAAGGGCGATGAGGCCCAACATCTGCTGCTCTTAAAAATGACTTAAGAGATATCATTAGAATGTTGTAGGGAGTAAAATGACGAGATAAGAAAGAAAGCGCGGTCCGTAGTTAAGGCTTATTGGAAGTCATTCACAGATATAAAGTGGACCTTATGTGGCAACCTTGTGTAGAAATTTTATTTCATCATTCTTATTGATGACTATTCTCGATATGGTTATTTGTACTTGATTAAAGAAAAGTCGAGTCTCTTCGATAAGTTCAGATTTTTCGGTTGAAGTCGAAACAATTAGGGAAAAGTCGCCAAAGGTTGTTAGATGTAGGGTGGAGAGTATTATGGCAAACATGGCGATCTTTGGACGACAAGGGCCATTAGCGAATACTTAGAAAGGACTGGGATAGTGGCACAGGTTTACTATGCACAGGAGTCTGAGAAAAATGGTATAGCGAAAGAGTAGCATGATCGTATACTTATGGAAATGGTAAGGAGTATGATAAGTAGGACAAATTTAGGTTTTCTATGGGGTGAAGCTTTGAAAGCTGACTTTGTATTTTGAATCGTGTACCCTCTGAGTTTGTTCCATTGACTCCTTTGAGTTATGGGTAGGGCGAAAGCCTAGCTTAAACCATCTTAAGGTTTGGGGATGTCTCTGCCAGTAAGTTATATAATCCCGACAATTAAGTAAGTTAATCGGAACCAGGTGTTATTTTGTATCTTACCCGGAACATTCGAAGGGATATCGGTTCTATAATCCCAATGGAGGCAAAAATTGTGGAATCACAGGGCAATTAAGTTTTGGAGTTTGATGTAGTAGAAGAGAGTAGTACGCTCATGAGGCCCAATGGATGATAGTACGATGAAGTAATGTGAGTATCTGTATCTCCTCCCATACAGGATAATTGTGGAAACTCCCACACACCATATTGAACGTTGAGACTAGGGATCTGTTGTTGAGGTGACTCCTAATGAAGTTCATCGAGGCTCTCGGGTGCGGGAATGTACTATTACTACTCCAGTGGGAAGTCGCATTAGGGAGGCGATCGTGATACCACTTGGACTATTTTAGTGTCCCCATATGGGAGAGCAAGACTACGATATTGGTTTCTATATGGTGACCCGATAACTTATGAGGAAGTGTTTCTTGTCCTCAATCGGAAAGCGTAGTTTGGATCTGATAGAGATGAAATTGATCTATGAGGCATAATGGAGTTTGAGACATTGAATTGCAGGTAATTCGTAGACCCGTTGGGGCTGCGAATGGGTGTATAAGACTGGACTACAAAGGAAGGTTGAAAAGTTTAAAGCGGAGGCCTTGAGGGTTTCACTCGGAGAGAAGGAGGTAGACTATGAAAGCGACTTTTTCTCAGTCTCTTCTAAAAAGATTCTTCCAATTGATCATGGCATTAGTTGCTCATTTTGATGGAGTTACAGATGGATGTAGAAAAATGCCTTTCTCAATGGAGACCTTAATGAAAGTCCTATATGATGCAACGAAGGTTTGTAGCCAAAGTTCGAGTAAACTTGTATGTGGCGAAAAAGTCTATTTATGGTCTCAATGACTTAAGACAATGGTACTTAAAGTTTTCATGGTGTTGTTGCTTCATATGGTTTGTTGAGAGCAGTAGATCAATGTATATATTGCGAGTCGATTAGGAGGAAATTCATTTTCTGTAATACCTACTATGTGGATGATATCCTACTTCTGGCTTGATGACAGTTTTCTTGCATGAGACAAGAAGGATGTTGTCGAAGAACTGATATGAAGGACCTTGGTGGCGTCTTTTGTCACAGGCATTGAGATTCGCAAGATCGTTCTTGCGAGACTATTGGGTTTATCTCGGAGAGAGGCGTATGTTGATCAATTTTAGAAAGATTCAACATCACGACAATGCAGTGCTCACATGCTGTAAGGTGATAAGTTGAGTCTATCTGATGTCCTCGTTCGGATAGAGAAAGCCCGAATGAAGAATGTACCTTATGCTAGTGCACTTGGGAGTATTATGTATGCTCAAAGTATGCACTAGGCACGATATTGCCTTCTGAAAGCGGGACTTACAAGTGAGATGTCAGTCAAACCCGAGGACATGATCATTGGGTTCCTTTGCCGAAAGGTTATGAGGGCACTTAAAGAGGAATAGACTATATGTTGATTTAAACATGTTCGGGACTTCATTTAGTTGGGTATTCGATTCGAGACTTTCTTTGGCTGTCAGGATGAAAAGAAGTCAACAACTGGTTATATCTTTAAGTTAGCGGGAGGTGCAGTGTCATGGAAAGTGAGAAACGAAATCAGTGCATCCTCTTGCCATGCCTGAGCGGAGTTTGTAGCATGCTTTGTGACTACTCGAGCGATTTGGCTCGAAACCTCATTAAGGAGTTAACGAGTGTTTGATTTGTGGATAGGCCCTTTAATTGTATTGTGACAATAACTACATGGTGTTGTTTATTAACGACAACGAGAGGTCTCGAGGATTACAAGCACATGGAGTCAGTACGACCGCCAAAGGAAAAGTTGAAAGCGGTGGCATTGAAGTGGAGCACATATCAACGGATGATATGATTGCGGTCAAGCTAACTAAAGGCCTTACGCCTTGTGTATTTGATCGACATGTCATTAACATGGGCTTAGGAGTATCATGGGATACTGTAAATTAGTGGGGCCCATTAAGTTTTATGTTGCTCTTATGAGGTTGAATTGATTTCATTACATTTTTGTAATAGTGAATTTGTATCAACTCTTTGCATTCAATAAGGTATTAGTGAATGTAGGTTTTATCGAGTTAATTATATATAATTGTTAAATCAAGGCATTGTGTAAACTACGAATCACGAGGCTATGGGGCATTCTTGGCATTAGCCATGCCCGGCATGTTTTGTTACACGTAAAGTAAAGTTACACATTAAAGGTAACACATATCTGAGTTAAGTTGGAACCATGATGAATATTCTCTGGTGACACACTAGGTTTGTGACACTTAAGGAGAGAGAATTTGGACTAACAAAATGGATAACACATGAAGTATCACTCATTATGAGGTATTGTCCATTTAAACACCTTTACCATATTGAATCCATATCGAGTAAAGTTGACTCGTGACCATGGAAGAGACTGCGTGAGTACTGATCCCGCCATGATTCAGTGTTGAGACTTTATGGATCAGTTGACTATTAGAATAATCTCTAGACCAATATAAAGGTGCGCTGGGTTTGTTTCAATTAATATCGCCCAAGTGGGAGAATGTAAGATTTTCCTTTTATGTGGGCTTTATTAATTAAAACTAACTGGATTAAGTTTGGTCTAATTAAGTGAGGTTATTAGGATTCTTAATAAAACATATGGGGCTGGCAAGTGTGTGGGCTGAGTATGGCCCGGCCCGTAATGAGAGGGCCCGTGGTCAGAACTCAATATATATAGAAGGCTCAAGTCCTCCCGAGCCACAGGATACGTCTGATTCTCACATACAGTTTTCATAGAAATATTTTCTGAGATCAGTGAGAGGCATTCTCATTAAGCCAGTTTCATCAAGGGTCATTCGGGAGAAGATCTTGAGATCTTGACGTCGTTTTGTTTGCAGGTCTTCATCAATTCCGCATCAAGAAGACATTCCAACCATGGATTCCAAATCAGGTACATGAATTTCGGTTTTCTCCATTAATGTTATGCTTTGTGTTCTAACATGGTAATCTAGGTTGATTGAATCGTAATCACCACAGCAGTTAATGAGCACTCTCAATGCAAGGGCCACCACTATCGAAGCCAGTTTCCATGATTACATTGGTATTGCTTGGTCATGGAAATGGCCCAGGCGATGGTCCTCACTTCTCCGTGTGTGTTTGTTTTATCATCCAGAATGATTGATTTTATTTAGACGAAAATCTTTTTTTCTTTGTCTCTCAGTTTATAATTGACCAATAAATTGGTTGTGATGCAGCCTATGACTATGTCTCTACTTCTAAGGCTTGATCATCTTGATACCTTTCTCATTTGGAGAGATCGGATACCTTGGTTTACAGAGTAAATTGGGTCGTTCTGTGTCAACATGTCCTATAAAGGGAAAACCATGCGGTATACCATAATGCATTGTGCTTTTATTTTTTGGTTGCTAGTTTTTACTTCCATTTTTCAACATTCGGTTTAATTTGTTTGTTTTTTATTTTAGTCGTAATTACATGGTGATAGTTTATTTGTGGAATTCGTCGACATACTCGGCCGTAGGCGCTTTGCCATACTTTGATAGAATGATCCGACACGAACGACCAGATGGTGTCTTTTGGTGGATATGATTCTTTCTCCTTGTTGAATATTGTAATGTTATTTGTTTATATAACTTAATGTCTATTGAATTGAGAAATGAAGTTTAGAGAATATCATTGTTTTGATATTGTAATCCCTAGAGTATAGTCATTTTTCTGCAATTTTTTTTTTTTTAAACAATGGAATAAATTGTTCTTGAATAGTCTTGAGAAAAATGACTAAAAACAACTATTGCTAAAGCATATAAGATTTGACGGAAGCAGTCACGGAACTTCATCGTATCTTCTCTTATCAATATACGGTGCTATTGGAACCTTTGAATATATCTTGAAGGAATGAGACTACATACCACCCAATTTTATGCCATCTCTGAATAGCTCTTGCTTCTCAATGGTTTCTTCATTAAATTTTCCAATATTTCTTTTATCTCGAGGGAATAAACTCTTGGAAATTCCCTCTCTCCCTTATATGAAATAGCTTCATAGACTTGAAATCTATCTTTATTTTCTAAAGTATGGCCTTGAGATCTTTATTTGCTTTGAGTAGATTTTCTTGAGCTGACTTTTCTCCATTTAATTCAAATTTGCATGGGCGATGAATGCCCTCGAAAGCAGTCAAAAGCACATCACTAGTTGGTTATCTACCATAAGTAAGCTAGATTGGAGGATCACTCTATAGAAAGACGCCTTGACCAAGTTCCTTTTAAGCCTTAGAGGATGCGGTTAATGTTTTTCGTGCCAGGGAGCCCGGAAACTCTGATAATCAATTTTATCAGCTAAAATTCCTTTGGAGAAGCCCCGAATATTCACGCTTCCTTTGATTATGTTGAAGTTCCCATTGCTTTCCTCAGCATTGTTTCTTCTCAATGAATGGGGTTATGTTAATCCCATACTTTATCTCTGACAGTCTTTGCTCGCTCTGAAAAAGTTTCTTATAGGACATTATTTTAGTTGGGGCCAAAAATTTGCAACCAAAACATATCTTTAGTTTCATATTTATTTGAATTTCGCCTTCTTGTTGACTCCATATATAGTGCGAGATAGAATTGTAGTTGCATGCAAGCGGTATAGAGTGGTCGGAGACATTGAAAGCTAAGTAGAGGGGCCAACCAAGGGTGAGAGTGACAACAATTGTAAGGACTCTGCCTAATGGATTGTTTAAATATCTAGAAAAACATGATAATTTCGATTTCAGTTTAATGCTCTGCCTATATCTCTTCTATTTTCCTATAGTTTTTTATACTAATTTGTATGAATTTCGATATTCTCTTGATCACTGTGTTTTATTGAGTCTTTGTTTGAGATTTATGTTCCAAGTAATGAAAGAAAGAAAGAAAAGAAAATATTAGATTTTCTTTGCACAGTGAATTCTTGACTACTAAGGGTTGTATAATTGCGGCATTATGTGATCCTTAGTATCTTGAGGTCATTTTCTTCGGATCCCCAAGCTTCATCTTTTGATTGAGTTTAGTGAATTAAAATCTAGTAGTATTAATCCGAAACCATACGGAAAATGGTTAATTAAATTCATAAGCGGAGTAGTCCTTGAAGTGTTTGATAGAGATGTTTGGGAGACAGAGAACAGAATGGAGCAGAGGAGTGTGAACTTGTAATTGTTCCGGTCAGGAATGACCATTGGATATGTTTATTATTTATGAATATTTTAATCATTTAGTAGCATTTAGTGACCATCATTTTCCAAAGAATACATAAGATAAAAGGCGTATAGAACAAGGTAAAATACCTTGTGGGGTTGCATGGAAGTTCCCACCCGATCTCCTCCGTTCCACCGAATGGATTCCACTTCAGTGGTCGCGCAGTCAAGTCTATAGAAAACTGAAGCCATTGCTTCACGCTATTTGATTCGAATGTGTCAGGAGCCATTGCTTCAGGCACTGAATTGATATAAGCATTAAAGCAGCTTTCTCAGACATTTGGAAAATAGTTTGGACCACAATATTCATGGCTAGTCATTATAAATATTGCCAACTAATATTTTTTCCCTTATATGAAGCAAATTTCTAAGTGATTGACTGTGTGTGGCTGAATTTTTCTTTTAGTATGCACAACTACATTTGGTTTAAGGAGAATATTTTGCTAGGGTCTTTATGCGGTTTAAGCCTAAACAACCTTAATTTAAATTCCATTCCTGATACGAATTGCCTTTCTCTTCCGTTAGGCAGATTTCCCATTAATTTCCTAGAGAGAAAGTATAGTTGTTCTAAGCTACTTCTGCAATGCTAAAAGCTTCTATATGGTTCCTATAGTTGCTGCGAGAAACCTTAATTCTTGTGAAAAGAAATTGTGATACTTATTTGTATAATTAAGCGATAATCATTTTTTGGAACAAGCTTTGTTTGAAATTTGAATGTTGTTATCAATGCTTAAATAAGAATTTTGGTTTGGGAGAATTGTTGGTCTTATATTATTCTAAAGAATGAGTTCTTTATTCCAAAAGTGCTAAATATGAATTAACTAAAAGCGTTTCATTATGGTCTAGTCGATCCCTAGAATAACATATCAATAAAAAGACATGCAGAGCCCTTGAACAAATTTACATTTAATTAATTGTGCTTGTACAACTACATATATAACTATCACTTTACAATTGTGTGATAAATTCAAATAACTGTAAACAGAGTTATTAAGAGACATATGCAAAAGTAGGGAAAGTTTGGCCAAGTAGAAATTTGTCAGTGAAATCTTGATCCTTTTGAAGCATAAACTTTGTTTCTCTAAGGTCCCACGAAATGGTTGGGTTTGATAAGGTATCTAATAGGATGTCCCACGTGGAAAGTGCAAATGGTAGTGAAGCATGCGACGAGACATATATCTGAGATGATTGCAGAGTAAATTTAGAACAATGTTGTAAGAAAGAAGATTCAATGGGGCTCATGTTATTTTCCTTATTCAAGTATAATGTACCTGAGAGACAAACACTATACGATTTATTGCTTAGTTTTATTATTTGAAAATGAAATAACAAATTTAAGGGTCCGCAGGTGGATAAATGGCTTGCCTTATTTGGCGATTCAATTTATCAAGATGAAAAACCAAGGGTTTGGTGCAACATAATTTTACGAATATAACCTTGGAAATGCCCTTGCCATTGGCGTCGGGTGAAGTCGTCGAGGCATTGTTGTCCTTATCCGGCATGGATGAAATTAAATATCACCTGATCTTTTCCCTCCATTTGGCCTTGAACTTTAGCTGCAATTCTGGCCTCCAATTTCTTCCAGTTGATTGACGAGAAGATATACCATTTTGAGTCATCTTAGCCCCATTCTTTTCAAATCTGACGATTTGAGACTTATGCATCAAGGTTCTACACTGCAAAACTCTTTTTGACCTTTTGATTGTATTATACCGCAGATTTTCTTAGTGAAACTATCTTTCTACCATGCGGGTTCGTAATAAGACTTCATATCTTCTAAAGAGGCAAAGTCAAGGGATGAGTGCTTGATATGTATTCTAGTTAACTATGGATGATTGACAAATCTACTATTAAACCTGTCTTTTCAGATTATCTGACACTTAAACTGTTGAATATTGGAGAACAATAGGGAGAGAATAAAAATGTAGAAAATAGGTTGACAGAGGAGTCTAGTTTTGAGTATATTTCAACATATTTCTTGCCCTTTTCTTGCTAAGATCTAAAGAACCCAAGCATATAATAGTGGAAGGAAGGCAGCAAATACTAAATTGGCAACTAAATCATAATTGTGAATTTAACCCTACGACAGTATCTTTGTTTTCAATTTTCATTCTTCTCCCTTCTTGATATTTTCAACCGCCGACGACATTTCCATATGCGTTCACGATATTAATGCCTCTGCGCTCTTCCCTCTGTCTGCAGATCATGCAGGCTGCGACTTGGGATCGAAAGTGTAGTTTGAATTGGTGTTCACATGCGGAAAATAAAGGAACATGCACTATTTTTGGCTATCTTGTATTGTTGATTCATGACTGAAAGGAAAATTGAAGAAAAAAAATTTATAGTTCAATTGCTAAATATTTGAATTAGACTTTATAGCCATTAGGTTCTTGGAGTAGTTTCTGATGTAATTTTTTGTGATTGAAATATGATTTGACTTGTTTTTAATCCATGGAACTTCTCCTGAATCTTTTTTGTTAATTTGGTTTTGGTTTGGTTACCTATTGTTGATGAATAGCAATATATCTTTTACTGAAATTTTTAGGTGGGATAGATTATATCTCTAGCCTGGTCTAAGATTACGATGCATGCAAAAAAGATTACCTTTCATATGGTAACAAATTCTGGCGAAAAGGAAAAGCCCATATATATCTACCCTTATAGCATCGACTAACAAAGCACCCCATCTATATATCAACATGAAGTATGGCCCAATAAAAAAAGCCCCATCTATAATTACACTTGTGTAGTGGCGAGAAAATCTGCCCGTCTATATATCACCTTATAGTGCGGCCGGTAAGAATTATCATCTATAACTGCCTTACATAGTGCGGCCAACAAAATTCACCCATCTATATATCCACCATATGGCTGCAAACATTATGAAGTGGCTTCACTTCATAGATCACCCTTATAGTTGCGACGAGAAATAGCCTCCGCACCAACCATCTCTTATAGTTGCAGCCATGAAATGGCCCCCTCTGTAGTCATATCTTTTAGTTGTGGCTAGAAAATGACCCTGACCATACCGACCACCTTTAGTAGTGGCAGAAACTAAATTAGCAACTATAACCTATAACGTTATTGCCCCCTATATAGCCACACCTTGTTGTGACCACGTTTTCTTTGCATCTACCTCTCATGTAGTTGCACTTGATCTTACTTTGGTTGAGGGTGATTGATCCACGACCTAAAAATCAGCACTGTAGTATCTTAATGGTATGTAAACATATGCTCTTAACGATCATTTCATTCACTTCTAACGATCATATCTTTTTAGAACTTTCATCTCGGTTCCTTTTACAGTTATCTAGTTTACTTTCTCATGTATAAAATTGCCCGTATTCTTTAAGATGTGCCTACGCTTACTTCATTGTAATGTGTTGCATTTCTTGTCTGGGCTCACTTAGATCATCATCCCTTCCTTATTTCTTGGAGAAGGTTGACCATTTATTTAATTAAAAATTTATGTGATTTCTTTGCCTAGAAATTAAGCTAAAATATTTTAATTTGTTCATTAGACCACATTCAAAGGGCCCAGTTTTTATGAAACATGCAACAAAAGGCTATCCTCTGAAGTTTCTTTTTACGATTATGTGAAAGTGAGCAAGAATTTCTATTGAAATCATGTTGTATGATGAACAAGACATTCTTCACCCCATGGATAAAATTGAAAAAGGGTGAGTTGATTCTAGTTTTATAGATGTATGTTTCATTCTCCTTTTTAGAGACTAGTAATAGTTTCCTCTAATTTCCTCTCGTTGTCCAGAAGCCAGTTTTGACTAATCTAAATGCATACATTTCTGATTGGTTGTAAGGGACTTTGATTTAGGTCTTCCTAATCTTTTTATTTTCTGGTTTTAAATTTTTGGTCAACGTTATCTTTAAAGTTTCAATGAGTACCTTATTCCATGGAATATTGGATTTGGAACAGAGAACAGTATCACAACATCGAGCTGTTTTGATTTCTCCTCCTTCTCTTGTACTTCCTTTTTTGAAGGCCTGAAATGGTCCATGTATCACAGATTAGTTTAGATCTATTTATTTGAGTTGGCAGTTTGCTCTAATGTTCTATCTGGGGTCTCTTATTCAGGGAACAATACAGAGCATCTACTACTTCATTTCTTAAACGAGCTTTCTACCATAGACATTCTTACGAATCATAGATTCACGTCTGATAATTCTTTGTTTTAGATCTTCTTGCATGGACTTTGTTCTTCACCTTCTATGAGATTAATTGGGTTTGTCTTCAGCGTAAGATGGTTTTGGCAAATAATGCTAATTAGTCCTATTAAGATTAAATTGACTATACTTCTAATATTGGTTTGTTGTGCTCCACCTGACATTATATTATTTGTCACGATTTGGGTTTCAAACTTGTTGCATAACCAATATAATAAAATATAAAACTTGTTCTTAAAAAAAAGGAAGCAATATGGTGTGTGTACTTCTAATATGCCAAAATATTGGTTGCATATAATCCTGATAATTTGCATATTGTTTGGACATTTACAACAATTGACTTTAGATGTGTTGCTTAATTTTATTATCTCATTTAATGTTCCTGTAACTATAATTAAATCCATCTTATATGAGGTTATTGATTTCCATCGGACATTACCTTTGGAGACTATTCTATGAGAAGATTGTCATCTTTGTCTTCTTTGAGATCCTGCAGTTCTCACGATATTTATAATTGAATCCACTTATGGTGAAATATGACCCCTTGACCTCAGAATATGAGAGAAAGCGGCCTTCCGCGGATGTCATCCACTCAACCATTTCTCAAGGGGGTGATACAATCCGCATTTTGCTTTAGTGCCAAGGGAACTTCTCCTTATCCTTGATGAGTATTGGTCTAACCATCACGAGCTCGCTAACATCCCGTATCTCGGAGGATTACTGCTTGCCACAGTACCTTTGGTGTATTGGAAAGCGTAGAGTTTGACGAGATATTTGAGGAGTGTGGAGTCATTGCGGATAAGAAGAATACGAGGTCAGTTTTTCGTGTCCATGAGCGGTTGACGGTGAAGTATAGGTTAGAAGCATATTTCATTGCTTTGGAGATCAGATCCCAATAAGCGACATGGTTTAGACTACTTGTTGTGGCTCTGGTTTTAAACATCAGCCGTGAGGTCCCCATGGTAGTAGTTGAATCATAAGAGGCCACAAAAACATAATTTTGTTTTTTCTTTCCCCTCTCTTTGGTTCCCGACACACTCGTGTGAAATGGAGTTGAAAATCTCGTGTAATTGCATCCATACTACGATCTTTTATAGTTGTCACGGGTTTCTTTGCTCTCAGCTCTCTTCCTTCTCCCTTGTATATGGGTTATTTATGTTGTTTGATTAAAGTGAGGAAAGTGAGGAAGGAAATGAAAGAAATTGAATCTTGTAACGTTTTTTATGTTGTTTTCTAAAGGGATGAGAGCTAGGAGGCTTGAGATTTAAATTTTAGTTCTGGGTTTCTCGTCAAAACAAACTTCACGGATTTGGATTTTGAATTTTGAGGCTTCAATTCGGGAGCTAGGTCATTTCAGTGAAGATTTTCTCACGGAAATGTAAATTTCAACACAATAAGATCATTTTGCTGAAAGTCAAAATTTTATTTTCAGGCTTAGATAATCACCAAAATAATGGGTGCCAAAAACTAATGAAAATGCTCTGCTTTGGAATGTATTTGTTTTTGTTATTATTTTATGATGAAACTGATTATTTTAAAATCTTTTTTTTTAGTGTTAATTGAAGGGTCGTAGCATAGTTCGGCTGAAGAATACTATTAAACTTCAACGGGGCCACCACAATCTTTGAAAAGATCAGATACCTCGTTATGAAGGAGACCAAGCGATTATTACCCCTGTAGGAGCTGGAAATGAAGTGGGTCGTTCTGATAATCTACATGTCTATAAAGGGAAAACCATATTGGTATACATAATGCATTGTGCTTTTATTTTGGTTGCTAGTAGTTTTTACTTCCATTTTCAACATTGGGTTTTAATTTGTTTGTTTCTATTTTGGTCATGTTACATGGTGATAGTTTGATTGTGGAGTCATCCGACATACTCGGGCATAAGCTTCTTTGCCATACTTTGATAAGATTGATCCTTCAGCCATTGATGTCCTTTTTGATGACACATTATGTTCTTTTCCTTGTTGAATATTGTAATGTTATTTGTTTATATAACTTAGTAATCTGTGAATTGAGAAATGAAGTTTAAGAGAATATCATTATTGTTTTGATATTGTAATCCTAGGTATAGTCATTTTTCTGCAATTTTTTTTTTTTTTTAAACAATGGAATGAATTGTTCTTGAATGGTCTACGAAAAATGACCAAAAACAACTATTGCTAAAGCATATAAAGATTTGACAAGAAACAGCTGCGGAACTTCATCTGTATCTTCTGCTTGCTCCCGATATAAAGTGCTATTAGAGCACTAGGATATATCTTCATAGGAATGAGACTACATCTGCCACCCAAATTTTATGCCATCTTCTGAATAGCTCTTGCTTCTCAATGGTTTCTTCATTAAATTTTCAATATTTCTTTTCTCGAGAATAAACTCTTGGAAATTCCTCATATATGAAACCAGCTTCCTATGTAAATCTATCACTTTATTTTCTAATGGCCTTGAATCTTTTATTAGCCAGTGATTTTCGCCCCAGGCCCAACTTTTCTCCATTTGAATTCAAAGCGCATGGTTGATGAATGCCCGCAAAGCAATTACTTCATGCTAGTTGCTCACCATGTAGTGTGTGAGGGCATTATCTGTGGATTGGAAGGATCTTTCTATGAAAAGACCATTCACTATTAGAGTTCCTTTTACGGCCTTCTAGAGGATGCGAGGTTAATGTACTTTCTTACTTGAGCAGGAGGCTACAGTAATCAATTCTATCGGCTAAAATTCCTTTAGGCCAAAATATTCACCTTCTTTGATTATCATTGGAAGTTCCCATTGCTTTCCTCGGCATTTGTTTTCTTCACGAGTAGATAAGGGTTATATTAATCACTTACTTATCTACGAGCGATCTTGCTCGCTCTGAGAAAAGTGTCTTATAAAGGACATTATTTTAGTTAGGGCCAAAAAATTTGCAGCAAAACATATCTTTAGTTTCATATTTATTTGGTCGCAGCTAACGGTGACTCCATATATAATTGCCGGATGGGGGTGTAGTTGCGTAGCGATCGTAGGGGCGACCGGAGACATTATGTAAGCTAAGTAGAGGGCCCGACCAAGGGTACAGGAGTGTTCTTGATAATGGAGACTCTGCCTAATGGATTGTTCAAATATGAAAAACGCGAAATAATTTCGATTTCGAGTTTGATACTCTGCCTATATCTCTTCTATTTTCCTTTAGTTTTGCTACTAATTTGTATGAATTTGATATTCTCTTGATTCTTGTGTTTTTATTGAGTTTTTGTTTGAGATTTCTGTTCCAAGTAATAAAAACATCGTAGATTTTTCTTTGCACGAGTGAATTACTAGCTTGCCAGGTTGTATAATTAGAAACGTATGTGATCTTAGTATCTTGAGTCATTTTTATATTGGATCTAAACTTGACTTTTGAATGATTTAGTGAATTAAAATCTATTAGTAATCAAACATAAAATGATTAATTAAATGCATAGCCAGGTAGTCCTTGAAGTGTTTGATAGAATGTTTGAGAAAGGCAGAGAGCATAGAAGCGGAGCAGAGGAGTGTGAACTTGTAATTGTTCGGTCAGAGACCAGCCATTGGATATGTTTATTATTTATGAATATTTGTAATCATTTAGTAGCATTTAGTGGCCATCATTTTCCAAGGAATACATAAGATAAAAGAGCATAGAAACAGGTAAAATACCTTGTGGGGTTTTGCATGGAGATTCCACCAATCTCCTCCATTCCCTTGAATGGATTAGCTATTGTCTGAAGGTCGTATGATCAAGTCTATAGAAAATGACCATTGCTTCACCGCTGTTGATTTCGACGACCAATCGACCATTGCTTTCAAGACATACAATTGAGTAAGCATTAAAGTAAGCTTTCTCAAGACATTGATGGATTTGGACCACAATATTCATGACTAAGTCATTATAAATATTGCAAACTAATATTTTCCCTTGTATGAGCCAAGTTTAAATTGATTACAACACATGTGTGGCTGAATTTCTTCTTTAGTATGCCTAACTACATTTGGTTTAAAGGAATATTTTGCTAGGAATCTTTATGCGGAGTTTAGAGAAACCTAAACATCCTAAATTTAAATTCCATTCCTATTTTGAATTGCCTTTCTCTTCCATTGAACGTTTCATTAATTTCCTAGAGAAAGTATGAGTTGTTCTAGCTATACGCAATGCTAAGCTTCTATATAGTTCACCATATGAATTCTTTGGCGAAAACGTAATTCTTTGGCAAAGTGTGATACTTAATTTGTATAATTAGGCAATAATCATGTTTTGGAACAAGCTTTGTTGGATGAATGTTGTTATCAATGCTTAAATAAGAATTTTTTGTTGGGAAATTGTTGGTCTTACATATTATTCTAAAGCGATTCTTTATTCAAAAGTGCTAAATACAATAGAATTGGAACTAAAAACGTTTCATTATGAGTGCAGTGGTCCTGGAAGAACATGTCAATGAAGGGACATGTGGAGCCTTGAACAAATTTGTTTAAGTGGTGTCGCATACAAACTACATATAAAACTATCACTTTACAATTGTGTGATAAATTAAAATAGCTGTGCTTGAGTTATTAAGAGACATGCAAAAGTAAGATGAGTTGGCCCAGTAAGAAGTTGTCCAAGTCGAGAAATCTTGCAATCCTTTTTATAAGCATAAGCTTTGTTTCTCTAAGGTCCACGAGGAAATGGATTCCCATGGTTTGATAAGGTATCTAATAGGATGTCCCACATGAAGGGTCCTAAATGGTGAGTGAAGCATGCGACGGAGACATATATCTGAATGATTACCGTAAATTTAAGAACAATGTTGTAGAAAAGAAGATTCAATGGGGCTCATGTTATTTTTTCCTTATTCAAGTATAATGTACCTGAGAGACAAACACTATCAGTTATTGCTTAGTTTTATTGTTTGAAATGAAATATATGGAAATTTAAGGGTCACAAGGTGGATAGGCGCCTTGTTGACCATTGATTTATCGGATCTCAAGAAACCCGAGGTTTGGTGCAACATAATTATACTGAATATAACCTGAAATGCCCACTGCTATTGGCGTCGGGTGAAGTCATCGAGGCATTGTTATCAGCGTGGATCGAAATTGGTATCTGATCTTTTCCCTCACATTTAGCCAGACTTTATGACACTGTTTTGCGATAATTTCATTCAGTTGGTGGTCGGAAGATGCCATTTAGTCTGACAAAGATTTGGCTCATTAAAATCCTTTGTATATATGTGGCTGACTCTTGCCAAATCACAAGCACAGTTTAGGGACTTATGCATCGAGGTTGCAACAGAGCTCTTTGACCTTTTTTATTATATTGCTACCACAGTTTTTCTTAGTGAAACTATCTCTACCATGCGGATTCGGAATGAAGCTTCATATCTTCTAAAAGGCGAAATCAAGGGATGATTAGCTAATGTATGTATTCTAGTTTCTTCATGGATGATTGACAAATCTACTATTAGATATGTCTTTTCACAGATTATCCACAGGCATATGGCTTTGTTAGAAGATATTGGAGAGAACAATAGGAAGATAAAATCACGGGAAAATAGGTTGGCAGAGGAGTCTAGTTTTGAGTATATTTCAACATATTTCTTGCCCTTTTCTTGCTAAGATCTAAGAACCAAGCATATAATAGTGAAGGAAGAAGCGGCGAGAATGCTAAGTGCTGGCAACTAGAAAGTGTAATTGTGAATTCAACCTAGAAACGGGTATCTTCATTTTAATTTTCATTTCTTCTCCTTGATATTTTCAACCGCCAGAACAACATTTCCATATGTACATTACGATGTTGTACTCTGCACTGTTTCCCTCTAATGCAAGATCATAATTTCTGACTTGGGATCAAAGAGTGGTTTGAATTGGAGTTCACCTCACGAAAAATAAGGAATATCTTGCTATTTTGGCTAATATTGTATTGTTGATTCATATTGGCGAGGAAAATTGAGAGAAAAACATTTATGGATTGAATTCACTTTAAATATTTATGAATTAGACTTTCTGGCCATTTGGTTCTTGGACTGGTTTTTGCAATGTAATTTTTTGTGATTGAAATATGAGATTTGGCTTGTTTTTTAATCCATGGAACTTCTCCTGAATCTTTTTTGTTAATTTGGTTTTGGTTTGGTTACCTATTGTTGATGAATAGCAATATATCTTCTTGAAATTTTGGAACAGGAGTAGATTATATATCATATGGTCTAAGATTTACGATACATCTAAAAAGATTCCACCTTTCATATATATGGTAACAAATTCTTGTAAAAGAAACAAACCCATATATATCTACCCTTGCCTAAAAATGCATGACCCGACAAAGCACCCCATCTATACTTATCACCTTATGTGCGCGTGATAAAAAACCCCATCTATAATTACCCTTATTAGCCATTGGCCAAAAATCCTTACCCCATCTATATATCACCTTATAATAATAGCGGCCAATAAAAATCTCATCTATAACTCACCCTTATAGTAGCGGCCAACAAATTACCCCATCTATATATCACCTGATTATGTTGTATTTGTGAATGGATATGTTGACATATAGTTACATTCAAAGGATGATCTCTGACATCAGCGGGATTATTGTTTCAGATAAGCCATGATGAATATCTCTTGATTCAGACGAAACCATTTATATGGACGTGACTGCCCGGCGGTAATGAAGCCGATCGTGCCAACTAATATTGGATCGCGTACGTCTTGACGTTTTGAAAGATGTGTTTTATTCCTGTCTTCAACTGTAGTTGCCGATCCGCGTTGGTTGATTGATGGTCCGATAAGGAAGATAACGTTCGCCATTATCTGATTCTTATGTTGAATATGTTATCTTCGCGATCATTGAACGGACATCGTAATCTGTTCTTATTGTTTATCGATCGAGTTTACGTGGTTTCGTCTTCGAGTTCATACCCGATTTATCTGGTTTTCTTCCGTGGTAAATTGCCATTATTAACACGATTTGCCTTTCTTCTCATTACTGGGTTCATTCTTATGGAGCTTCCTTCTGGATCTTTTGTTCTTTCTGCCCCACGGGAGACGAGTGTTTACTGATCTTATAATCAATTGTTATTCATCTGAACATTCAGACCGTTATGTTGTGACATCTTGAGTTCTTGTATCTTCTGTGCGAAGATGATGGTGAGTTCTGTGATATGCTGTTGTATCAGTCGAACAGTTCTGTTGATCTGTAGATAAGGTATGGGTAAGGAATTTAGTTGACTGATGATTAACGCTCATTTAATTTTCTTCTTGCACATTTGAGAACTTAATGTTAATATTGAATTCCATCTGTTTTCTGTAAACTGAGGTAGAGATTGAGGATTTTGATAATCTTAAATTATCATTCCCTGATTATTGAAGGAAAAATGGTTTAGGATATTAATATTTTTTTGTTTTCACGTTTAAATTTTTGATGTTATTATATAGTTAAAATAGAATGATTTTATTACAGGGTTAGTTGGACAAAAACAGAGACATTATCTGTATTAAGTGAACGAACATGTAAATATCTGTGTTTTTGTGACCGAGGCGAAATAGTCCATGTGATTATTGGCGGACGAAACTGTTTGGTTCGCGGTTGCTCTAATGTTTCTGTCTTGGTCTCGGGTGAATATGCCGAGAGAGAAACATCGCCCACCTCGTTCTTAAGCAAATCTTCTGCGGGCGACATGCCCTGCAGATCTAGTTATTGCTGCGTTACCAGTGTGATGGTGTTTGATCTTCTTCATATTGATGTTCTTATGTCGTGAGGATCATTGGAATATTGATATTTGGATGTGATAATATTCCGGATCAGATCGTTCCATGTTGTTGCGATTCCGCGGCGCCATATTATTATGGTTGTTAAGTTTATTTTGCATAACGGTCAATCAAATCTTCAAACGATATCTTGAGTGGGAGACAATATAGTTGTATTTCTCATATTACGAAATACTGGTTAGTAAATCTGATCGTGCGGCGTGGGTTCAAACCGTTAACCTTGGTGGTATTTATTGAAATTTTATTATTCGTTAATCATTGTCTTGCAAATATCAATTCCGGATCATCTTACGAAGTTCGGCGTTGATTCATCAGACGTGGATAGATGGATATGGATGCGATTATTACCGGCGACGTCTTGTTTATGTTTTACTTCAGTGATAATAACAGTGATGGACCTTTGCTTTGCGGAGACTATTCGCGGAGATCCGTCTTTTGAAGCGATTGCGGATCCACGGGATCTGCGTTAACTTTCGTTTTTCGTTGGATCGCGCGACAACAACCGTATTACCAGATCTTGAAGGGCGCTTCCGCTGGATAACTCATCATAATGTTCTCAAAGCGTCATTAATCACCGATGTTGGGACTGTTGATAATTCGTCATTACGCTATTCAAGCTCTTGATCTTATTATATAATCTTAAACCACGTTCAAGAGCGTTTTGTGGACACCACATCCGCCATCGTCACGCTTTGGTGCGTGGATGCAATAACGATGGTGTGGTGGAGATGAGATCGTTAATTCGCGTGAAGGGGTGAAGTTGACTCTTGTTAATATTAAATAGATTAACTCTGATAAGACGGACACCATCTTAATGTCATGGGGATATGATGGGGACATTAACGGCGCATCATCGGAGGGATCATTCAAAGAGGACTTATGCCATTAGACGATTTGCATTCTATAACGTTCAAGATCATTGAGTATCTTTCTGTGGCAGTCTTATCTGGTTTAACTGTGTGACACTAAAATTATTTCGGATTGTTGGTTGAGATGTGTTTATAACTCAGAAGTGGGACCTCAGTGGGACATCGTTGGTTCATGGCCAAGTAGAGAAAGCGTTCGCCTGGATGAACCTTTTTGGTGGATCTCATGTCTTCATATGTATCCGGGGTCACTCCTGAGATTACTATTGTACTTGGTTGTTCCGGGTTGAGCGGATGATTGGGATCTGTGAACCGTTTGGATGAAGATGAGGTCATTTTAGTATCCTTGAAGGTTGCGACGAACGATGGAGCTTCGTTATGGCGGGAGAATCCAGATCCTATTAGTGGCATAGTTTGACTCGGTTGTGGCTCACAGTTTAAAACATCCAGCGTGAGATCCCAGGTAGTAGTTGAATCATAAAGGGCCCACTGGCTGAAAGAACTAATAAGAAGCGAGAAAAGGTTATCCATGCACTTCTTGTTTCTGTTTGGAGATGTAAAGTTTGGAGGGAGATAGGAAGCGGTGATAAGCATAGATGGAAATGTAGGGCGCATCTTGATAATCGCGAGTGGGAGAATGTTGAGGCCCAGCGAGGCGCCCAGGAAAGGGGCCCGAGAAGTAGCATTCAGCGGATCCAAAATCTTTGTGAAGCCAATCCTCCTCTATCCGTGTCTTACTCCACTTCCCTCAGGTTTTCTTTATACCACTTCTTCACGATTAATTAAGATTTTGTGGTTAAAGTTTCTATATCAATCAATATTTCTTGATTGATTTGAATTAAGCTTGCTTAGTTTAGGAAAATATTCCAGCAGTGATCTACCTCAGTTCAAAATTTGGATCACATACATCCTTTTTCTTTCTTGTACCTTATGTGAAGTAACAGCTGAGAGATTTTCCTCTTACGTCCCAGGCTTAACAAATGCATTATATTATTCAGACGAGTTATCTTGAAATTATGATTATCAATGCATAAAGTGAATGTTTTATTAGTGAAGCATGTAAACAATATTTTTGTTTTTCGAGGTTGTGTTCTATTGTTTGATGCTAATGCTAGATCCAAAATATTTGTAAACCAATCCACTATGTCAGAGTGTCTTACCTCCTTCACGAGTTTTTATACAGATTTATTGTACCAATAAATTCTGAATTTTGAGGTTAAGTTCGATATCAAGATAATATTTCTTGATGTAGATTTGTTGTTCTTTAATGAAGCTTCACTCATAATCTTGCTTGTTGCTTTGTCCTATCTAGGTCAAATGGAAAATTTGCGATCTGATGCACTTGAACGATTTGAGTGCCTTTCGATGATGTTTCAAAATAGTTTTCACAGCTCAATTTTGGAAAAACTACTAAAATGTTTGAAATAATAAAAACTATTACAAGTAAAATAAAAAATAGGAAATTAAAAATTAAGTCTACAAAAAAAAAGTACACTTTATTCTTAGAGTGCGCAATGGTATCATTCTAGTCCTATTGCTCCTAAAAATCACGCGATTTTATATTTATTTTAAATGAATTATCTTAGTAACTTCAAATAAATTATTAAAAAAAAAAATCTATTTCAATTAAATTTGAGCAATAATAAACTGGTATAAAAAATTGGAAAATAAGATATCTTGAAGTGCACTTCAAGTATTTTATGTGTGCAAATATTAGGAGTCATCGACTAGGTCATGGTTAGATGGTTATTTGATTGTACATACCATTTCGATATACATATTCGTTTCCCTAATTGATTGTATAAGCCTAAAAGTTAATTTTTGTTTAGTTATGGCCCTATGGGCTTGCTTGTGTTTACATGTGAAGAAGGGTGTTAATTTGTAGTATAGTGCTCATACATTATAAACAAGTTTCAATTTTTCAAAGAATTTATAATTTAAAATGGTATCAAAACAAAGGATTCAATCCTTAGGCGTAATTTGATTCGTATTTTTTAAAAATTTATTTTACGATACAAAAACAATAAGAAAAAGAAAAGCAAGGAGAATCACGTTTGATTTGATTTTTTGAAAAGCAAAGGCGTAGAAAGCGATAAATTCGGATAATGAAACGATTTTAGTTTTGTGTTTTTAAGAACCGAGTTTTAAAAATAGGAATGACGGATCCTTCTTCTTTGAAAGAAAGGAAACTTAAGAAGGTTTACAGTGCAGACTTTAAAATGGAGTCAAGCATGAAGTTGACACCACCTAGCAAAGTCATAGATAAGTGTGAAACTAAACTATATGACAAGCTTCTTTAAGACTTTTTGGCTTGCACCACCTATCAAAGTTATGAATGCATGTGAGCTACATGTCAAACTTCTTTAAAGACTTTTTGTAAGTTGTCAGGCAAAGACTTTAAAAATGATTGAAACTAGAAATTGACACTACCTATCAAAGCCATGAATGAAATTGCTAATATAGGGTAAGCTTTTTATTTTTAAGATGATTTCAAATCAGCAAAACTTTGAAATGGAGTTAGGTAAGGAGCAATTATTTAAGTCATTTTGTTATTCAAAGTTGACACCACCTATCAAAGTCATGAATGAAAGTGCTAATATGGGGCAAGCTTTTTATTTTTAAGATGATTTCAAGTCAACAAAAACTTTGAGGGGTTACGTGAGGCGGTGTTAAGTCATTTTTGTTATTCAAGAAGTTGACACCACCTATCAAAATCATGAATGAGAAGTGCTAATATGGGGCAAGCTTTTTATTTTTAAGATGATTTCAAGTCAACAAAAACTTTAAAAGGGGTTACGTAGGGGCAATTATTTAAATCATTTTGTTATTCAAAGTTGACACCACCTATGAGTCATGGACTAGAAAGTGCTACTATAGAGGGCTAGCTTTTATTTTTAAGATGATTTCAAGTCAACAAAAACTTTTAAAATGGATTAGTAGGGGGCAAATTATTTAAGTCATTTTGTTGTTCAAAGATTGAGCACCACCTATAATATTCATGAATACACGTTAAAACTATGGAATGATTTTTATAAAGATGATTTCAAATCCTCAGTATAGATAATTACTTTGTTTTATTTTTCGATATTGAGGAAATTCACACCTTATCAATGTCTTACATTCTTAGAAACCCCAACCCTTATACATACAAAAAAGAACTTACCTTTTATTTTAGAAATTCCTTTGAAAGGTTTAACATTAGAAATAGTAAGATTTTTAGTATTACAATTTTTAAGCAACTATATTTTCAAAAAAAAAATTAAATTAAATCATATCTATTCAAAAGCTTAAGAGACTTAACAGTGATTAAATTGTCATTTATACATTTTAGCTATTCAACATTTATTATTAGGAATGCAACAGTATCTTATTTATATGAAAACATGTTACTCCCTACACTTCAATGAATACCCTTAAAATAAATGCAATTTTTATATAAATTTTACTTTTCTAACAAAGAAGGTTATCTAGGGATGCCATAATCATTTGAAAAATTAAAATAAGATATTTAATCTTATAATTTAAATAAATTGAAGCCTATCTATTGTTGGATTCTTTAGTTGATCAGCAGCATAAACTAGCGCGGTTCATAAGGATCACTAATTATGTGACTATTTAGTCAAGATTTTTTCATTACAAATAATAGTATAAATTTAATCTTTTAGTAAATTTCCTATATAATTGATATGTATACAATCAATTTAATATTTTGATCATATATATCTCACTTCAGTTGGATCACTTGTAATACATTATTGTTACCCTCTTTATATATTTGTAAGATATTTAGTACTATAATTTAATGAATGGACATGGGTGACTAATATAATATGAATACTTGAGTCAATTTTCACGATTATACATGATGAATTTTCTACCTAATGAACGCGTGTTATGTATCATAATTGAAGTGAATGTAATTGAAGTCATAAATTAAGTTTTTTAAAGATGTTTTTGGAATTTGGTGAAAACTTTTAAGATAGATTAATTAGGAGGGGATTTTTTTTTTTTTTTTTGTGCAAGGTTATAATACCTATCACATTGACGAAAGACTTTAAAACGGGTTAGAAGCATCTTTATTTCGGTTGTTTTCATATTTTGGAGATTGACGATACCTATAAAAAACCATTCATTCTATAAAGTCATAAATGCATATAAATTATACGACCAATTTTTAAATATGATTTGGAATTTAAGAAAACACTTTTTGAAAAAAATTGAGGGAAATACTAAAAAATGGAGTCAATTGGGACCCAAATTATTTTTCTATTAAAGAAGATGACAATACTTATCAAATTGAGTAAAGACTAATTTAAAGCAAGTCAAACATGAGTAATTACTTTAACATTTTTTGTTAACTCGCTTTTTGTGGCTATATTTGTAAAAATCCCAAAAAAAAATATGTTGGTGAATTTTTTGAAGATATTTGAAGATAATATGTTTCTAATATATTGATAAGTTAAAATAAATAAAATTGATTTGAAATAAAAGAAATAAAAATAATATATGAGATTTAATTTAATTTTTATTTTTCTTAAATATATTTTCTTTTACTTTTACTTCATGTTTTCTTTCTCTTGCAATTTTCCCTCAAATTTTAGAATAAAGATAAATTTAAATATATTTCTTCAAGTAATGGCATTGATTCTAAGAAGCGAGCAAGACATCAAAGAGGCATGGCAGAAAGGAAACAGAGATTTTCTACTTCTAATTTTGCTTGATTGGGTGAGCTTCACAAATGCATTGGATTGTTGAACTTCGATTATCTCCCCGAATTATGATTATCAATGCATAACTTGGAATGTTTTATTAGTAAAGCTTGTGAACAATATTTTTGTTTTCCTGGGTTGTGTTTTATTGTTTGATGCTAATGCTAGATCTGGTGAGGGATAAGATATACATATGCTCTTGATGTTTGGTTATATGTGTAATTTGGCATTTTAAACTTTTTGGGTCGATGTTGTCAGTAATGCTTGTTAGTTGCTTTCGAATATGCTCATTTCATCAACAAAATGAGCGAATGGGCAAGCGGGGTCAACGTCAGCGACATGTCACCCACGCACACCAAATTTCTTTGATGTCATAAAACTCTTTATAAATCAAAATTTTACTTCAAACATATGAATCTCGATTTGTTCCTGAAACCCTAATCTACAAATTCCACCTAATTTCTTCCCCTAAATACCAGATGGTGAAAACCTAATCCCCAAACCAAGGAGAATACGTTTGATTTCCATTTTTTTATTTGTTTTGAAAAGACAAAGAGACATAGAAAATACTAAATTGAGAGAATAAAACGATTTTAACATTTAAAATAGTGTTCTTTGTTTTTTCAAAAATTGTTTTCAATAACAATTTTAAAAACTATAAACCAAACAGACCATTACTCTTGGAAAGAAACTTTCTAATTGGACAAAGACTTTAAAATGGGTCAAGCATGAAGTTGACACCACCTATCAAAGTCACGAATGCATGTGAAACTACATGACTTTCTAATGGGACCATTACACCATATACATATAATATATTTTATAAATATATTGAACAATAAAAAAGACAAGGTAAAAATATTTTACCATTCAGTGAGATAGATAAAGTTTTATGGTATTACAAAAACAAATGGATTAATGATCAACCATATTTTTCTTATGTTGGTTGTCTTGAAACATTTTTAAAAGAATTTATGGAAGCTTGGAAATGGTTCATACCAAAAGTTTGATTAATTTACCCTATAGGATTAATAGTAATCTGTATTATATACCATTTTATTTCGTTAATTTCGCTTTTATTATCTCTATTTTTTTTCTAAGCAAAGAAAATTTGGAGGTACATATCTAGGTTCACTCTAAACATGGATCATATTTTTTTATAGTATGATAAAACTATTCCATAGTGAAAGAAAAATTATTTTATTATGATAGTGATTCAAAGATGTTGCAGCAAGTAATGCGACATTGTCATAAGTGTTGCAACTAGTTTCTTTGTGTTATGCAGCTTTATTGGATCAATTGTGATAGATCTACTGAAGTAATGTAATTCAATGAGATAAAATTACGTCGTAAACTCACATACACAAGAAAAAACCCGAGATTGATTCCCGAGGTTTTGACAGCGTACATCTAGTGGTTGTGCTCAGATGCAAAAGAAGTTATATTGCCTTCAGATTAGAGTTACTTTGGTCTTATATGAGGCAGAGACTCCCGCTTTCTCTAATGCCTCTTTTGCCAATTCTCTTATATTGAAACATAAAATGAATCCTCTCATTCCCCAACCACATCTAGACTCCCACAGGCTAAATTCTCTCATAAACTCATGTATACACTAAACATAACCTCAATGCTCCTTGGAAACTCATCTTTCTTTGAATCTTGAACTTGACCTAATATAATTACAGAGGATGCTTTGAAAGCGTATTTTGGTGCTTTATTTATTTTGAGTGAAGGGTCCCATGGCCCATTTTGGTGCTTCATAATCTTTTTTAATATTCCTCTTGATTTGCAAGATGATCTCCAATATGTGTTTATTGTAGGTTCCCTTAACTGTTGCAATTATCCATTTATTATCTAGATTTTAATCCATAAATATCATAATAGAATATTTGCCTCCCATAGAAAACTCACCAAACGTGATCCGATCTTCCAGATTTGATTTGCTCAATATTATATTTTAGTCTTGTATTTGTCACATGGAATATTGTGCGCATGATTCTGAATATTTACTTCAAAATCGGATTTGGCCGAATATAGAGGATTTTATCCACCTGATTTGATCACAGCCGACTTACAGTGAGACAACAATTACCAGCATCCTTATTACACCCCCTTATAGCCCTAATTAAACGAGTGAAACATGTAGCACAATTTTACCTAAGATCATACCAACACATTTTCCCTAACACATAGCAATTTTTTTCTTTCTTTTTATATTTTCGAAGCAAACATAAGATCAGATTGTTGACTTGCTGCTAGGCAATAACTTTGAAAGGAGTCAAGCATAGGTAATTATTATGGTTGGTTTTGTACTAGAGGGTTGTTGAGTTGATAATATATTTAAATTTATTATTTGACATTTGGCCCATGCACTAAACATATGTCGGATCCCCAAGAATGACATGACATTTTCTTTTCTTCCAAATTTCTTTGAGATCAGTTAGTCTTAAATCTCTTTACTATATATATATATATATATATATATATATTTATTTATTTATTTATATCAATAAGTCTTATATCTATTTCTTTGAGATAAATTATTATAAATTTTTTAATAGTTAATATTTTAATAATAAAACATGTGTTTGATTCTCTATGCTTGCATTGAAATTCATATTTATTAATTTTTGAAAATAGATTAAGTTGTTAATATATATATATATATATATATATATATATAACAACATATGTACAAATAGTGTTTGTGAAATGGACTTCTTGTATCAGCATTGAGCCCTCTAGCAAAAGAATTGTAATCCTTAATTTTAAACATGTTCTATTTGAAAGAGCATGGAGCAAAGGGAGTGAAAAAGGAATATTTTTAATTATTTACTATGTAATTGCAATAGTCTATTTTAATTAAAAAATAAAAGTAATATTTTAAATTATTTGCTATGTAATTGCAGGTGTGTAATTTTATAAAAAAATAGGACTATTTTTTATAAAAGAAAATAAAAAAGTATGAAGTTGACATTCCATATTTTCAATTCCATTAATTGTAGTGGAATGAGGTAGTTAGATGTAAGCAAACAAATGGGAATGCAGATATATCACACTTAAGTTTATAAATAAGTGTTTCATCCTCTCATTATGTAAACCCTATAATAGATTCGTCTCTACCAACTCAACAATGGCCCATGAATATCCTTCATTCTACTGCTTACTATCTCGACTCATCATCACTCCTTGCTTCTTCATATTTCTCCTTTTCCCTTTGTCTTCAATATCATCCTTCCATGTCATTTTCACGTTTGCCTCTACACCTACCATTGCTATTTCAAAAGTTGAACAAGATCAAACTAACACTCTTCTAACATGGAAAGTACGTGTGATAATCGGCCGATTTTTCCTCTCATGCTTGGTATGGTATAGATTCTTGCCATCATTGGTTTGGATGATGGGCTTGTTAACTGAGTGGAGTATGCTCAGTTTGGCATTGAGTTGTAGTTTGAAGGTACACTCCAAAATCTCAATTTTCATCTCTCCCCAATCTCCTTACTCTTAATTTGACTAACAACTCCCTCCATGGAACCATTCAACCAATATTGTTAATATTCCAAACTAATCACAATTCTTGATTTTAGTTACAATCATTTCACCGGTGTAATACCCTAAACAACTTGGGTTTAACATCACTTAGCTTTCTATCTTTGGCTTCTAATAATTTTAGAGGGTCAATTCTTCCTTTTATAGGGAATTTGAAAAACTTAACTATTTTGCATTTTTATGAGAATGAGTTTTCTGGTTCCATTCCTCAAGAAATTGGATTGTTAAGATCTCTTAATGATCTTCAATTGTCAACTAACAATCTCACTGGTCCAATCCCTCATTCCATAGGTAACTTGAGGAATTTAACCACATTGTATCTTAATCTGAACAAACTATCTAGTTTCATTCCTCGAAATTGGATTGTTAAGATCTTAACGATCTTGAATTCTTGAATTTAAGCATCTCGGCTGGTCAATCCCACCAGTTCATAGGTAACTTGAGAATTTAACCACATTTTACTTCATAGGAACTAAAAATTTGTCTGGTTCCATTCCTCGAAATTGGATTGTTAAGATCTCTTAATGATCTTCAATTGTCATTTAATAGTCTCTTTGATGCAATCCCTCCTTCCGCCGTGGCTTGAGGAATTTAACCACGTTGTACCTTAGTGCGAGCAAACTTTAGTTCCATTCCTCAGAAATTTGGATAAAATCTCTTAATAGACTTGATTTAAAGGAATTAATAGTCTCATTGAGTGATACTCGTATTGATAGCAGGGAATTCAACCACATTGTATCTTCATACAAACAAACTATCTGGTTTCATTTCTAAAGAATTGGATTTATTAAAATCTGCCATAACGATCTTGAATTGTCATTTAATAGTCTCAACGGTCCGATTCCTCCGCTTCCACTTAGGTAACTTGAGGAATTTAACCGATGCCTTAGTGCAAACAAACTCTGGCTCCATTCCTCGAAATTGGTTTAATTAAGATCTCTTAATGATCTTCAATTGTCAACTAACAATCTCACTGGTCCAATCCCTCATTCCATAGGTAACTTGAGGAATTTAACCACATTGTACCTTCATAGGAACAAACTGTCTGGTTCCATTCCTCAAGAAATTGGATTGTTAAGATCTCTTAATGATCTTGATTTGTCAAATAACAATCTAACTGGTCAAATCCCTCCTTCTATAGGTAACTTGAGGAATTTAACCACATTGTATATTCAAATGAACAAACTATCTGGTTTCATTCCTCAAGAAATTGGATTGTTAAGATCTCTTAATGATCTTCAATTTCTATTTAACAATCTCAATGGTTCAATACCAGCTTCCATAGGAAACATCCCGTTAACCTATTTGGGCCTTGGTCTGCTCATTTCAGTGGTGCCCTTCCTCTGGGGAAAGTAAGATAATATCACTCATTTGGAATTTTGCAATTGTATGAAAATAACTTCATTGTCGCTACGAATGAGATTTGCCTTAGTAGGCATATAGAATTTCGCCTTTAAGGAACCATTTCACGGGTCCTATACCAAAAACTTGAAAAAATGCTAGCTTATTCGAGTTCGGCTTGAAAGAAACCACTCAGAGACATAGCGAAAGTTTTAGTGTATACAAACTGAATTATATCGATCTAAGCGATAACAATTTTATGGCGAGCCTTAGAAATGGGGACGCGATTGCCGCAAACTAGCACGCCCGAACATCTCCCGACAACAATATTTACGGTGCCATACCTCTGACTTAGGAGAGCCACTCAATTCCTGACGACTTGATCTTTCCTGAACCATTTGGCGGAGATCCCAAAAAATTAGATGTCTTGCCCTTATTGTATTGGGTGTTCTTGACTAACAACGATCTTGGAAGCATTCACTTTGAAATTAGGAAAATTAACGATGTTAAACCCTTGTACAATGAAGAACGACTTGCGGTCGAATTCCCAGGCAGATGGGAACTTGTTTAGAGTGTCGTCCTTGAACTTGAGTGGGAATCGGGTTGTGGATAGCATTCCCGACCGAGTGAAGGTGCAGATCTTGCAGGGTCTTGATCTTGAATTAAAATATGTTGTGGGAGAGATTCCACCGCTGTGGAGTTCACGATTGCACAGGCGTTGAATCCTCTCCGTAACCGACTACGGCACCATCCACACACTTTTGATGATAAGTTCGCACGACATATATTACGATATCCTGGCGGTTCGGAAGGTCTCCCCAACGACCTTACGGCTCCATTTGGGGCATTTAGAAATAATAAGGTCTGCACGTAGTAATAATGTCACTCATCTCGAGCCATGCGGTCAGAAGGCCTGAAGTTTTCTGTCTTGATGCCTTCTCTCCTCATTATGAGCACTCTATTGTTCTTATCCAGCATTTTATTATTGGCATTTATTTTCTTGTCAAAAATTGAGGAACAACAAAGTCTACACTTGAAGTCGTAGATCGTAAGAATCTATTCACAATATTAGGACATGATGGGAACTTGTTGTATGACGGCACATCATACGAGGAACTGACAATTTCAGTTCAAGCGATTGTATTAGCTGGAGGATATGTACTTGTTACAAGGCCGAGTTAGCAAATGGTAGGGTTGTTCTTTACGTGAAAAAGCTTCACTACTCATCGAGATCAAGATGGTGGAATGGCTGATTTGATGGCTTTTAAAAGCGAGATTCATGCTCCTATGGCTTGAGATAAGGCATGCAATGTTGTCAGAAGCTTTGTAGCCCCGGTTCATTTGCTTAGAACTCATTTTTGATTTATGATTTTATAGAGAAGGGGAGCTTGAGAAACATTCTAAGCAACGATGAAGAGCGGTGAAAAACTTGATTGGATTGTGAGGCTAAACATTGTAAGAAAGGGGTGGCTGAAGCTTTATCTTATATGCACCATGATTTGCTCACCTCCGGTAATTCATCGAGACATAACTTAGACAACAATGTTATTGGGTGAATATGAAGCCCATGTCTACGACTTGGCACGGCTAGGCTTATAAAGCCGGACTCATCTAATTGGACTACATTTGCGGGAGCTTTGAATTTATCTTTGCTCGGGTACCATTTTCTTAATTAGTCGATTAGTTATCTTTGTTGTAATTTCTTGCGGAGCGGGCGTGATGTAATCTTAATTCAGGAAGCTTTAGCACACGATGAAGGTGGATAATAAACGGATGTTTATAACCGGGGTTGTAACAGTAAGGAGGCGTAATTATGGGAAAGCATCTCTTGAACTCATCTAAATCATTTTGTTATCATCAGCATCCTCCTCGTATAATCTCATTTACGGTGGCTGGCGACCATTGGGTATTGAATGATGTTATGGACAAAGCGCCCTCACCTCCTTTGGATGAGTGGGTGAGGTGAAAGTAGTGGTTGAGTGAGATAGCGTGCTGTCTTATGTGTCTGTCCCCGATCTGGCCAACTATGCATGATTGACGAGCACTCTTGATGCAAGGGCCACCACTATCGAAACCGTTTTCCATGATTACATTGGGTGAATTGGGTCGTGGAGGCGAAAACTAGCTGACGGTCCTCACTTCTCCATGTGTATTTTTTTTTATCATCCAGAATCATTGATTTTATTAAGGCGAAATCTACTTTCTCATCCTCTGTACTATAATTGACCCACTTAAAATTGGTTGTGATCACGACCTCGACTATGTCTACTTCTGAGGCTTGATCATCTTTGATCTGCTCTGTTTTTGGAGAGATCGGATACATGTAGTTTCTGGAAATGAAGTGGGTCGTTTCTGTCTACATGTCCTATAAAGGGAAAACCTCTGATAATGCATTATTGTGGCACTTATTTTTTGGTTGCTAGTTTTCCTTCCATTTTCAACGATAAGTTTTTAATTTGTTTACATTTTGGTCATGTTCTATGGTGACTAGTTTGGCTGTGGAATTCATCGGCATACTCGAGGGCATGTTGCTTTGCATTCTTTGAAGAGATTGTCCTTGACCATTGATGTCCTTTGGTGACCACGATTATATTTTCCTTGTTGGGAATATTGTAATGTTATTTGTTTTATAACTTAATGTCTATTTGAATTGAGAAATGAAGTTTAGATGATATCATTATTGTTTTTGATATTGTAATCCTAGGTATAATTAATTTTCTGCTGATATTTTTTTTAAAACAATGGAATGAATTGTTCTTGAATGATCTGAGAAAAATAAACCAAAAACAACTATTGCTAAAGCATATAAAGATTTGACCGAAGCAATTGCGGAACTTCATGCAGCATCTTCTCTTATCGAATATCGGTTCTTTTTCCTTATTGGTCATGGAGCGAACTGGTGACGGTCCTCACTACTCAGTGTATTTTTTGTTGCATCATCACGAATGATTGATTTATTCGCAGGCGAAATCTCTTTTTCTTTGTCTCTCGATTTGTAATTGACCCGTAAATTGGTTGTGATCGACCCTCGACTATGTCTCGCCACGAGGCTTGATCATCTTCGATCTGCTCTGTTTTTGAAGAGATCGGGTACCATTTGGTGACACAGTATGTTCTTAACGATCATTTCATTAAGTATCTTGCATGTCTATCTTGTCAATGAACTTTTGTCAATCTTGAAACATTTTGGAACTTTCATCTACCAGTTTTCCTTTTGGTTATCTACTCCTACTTTCTCATATAAAATTGCCTCTTTTCTTTTGATGTTGCTTTCTCACTTCCATTCTTTATAATGTGCTGCATTTATTTAATTAAAATTTATGCAATTACTTTGCACATAAATTAAACTAAATATTTAATTTGTTCACATTAGACCACATTCAAAGGGCGATTTTTATGACACTTGCAGCAAGGCTATCTGAGGTGCTTTATTCAAAGTTATGTGAAAGTGAGCAAAGTTTATTTAAGATATGTTGTATGATGAACAAGACATTCTTACCGCTCCATGGATAAAATTGAGGTGAGTTGCTTTTGTTTCTAGATGTATGTTTTATTCTCCACTTTTTAGAGACTAGTAATAGTTTCCTCTAATTTCCTCATTGTCAGGCCCGATTTTGAAGCTAATCTAAGTAAATTCGTTTCCACTGATTGATTGTAAGGGACTTAGATTTGGGGTCTTTTAATCTTTTATTTTAAGTTCTAAATTTTTTGTCAATGTTATCTTTAAAGTTTCAATGAGTACCTTATTCCATGGAAGAGTGGTTGGAACGATGAAGCAGTATCTATATGTCGGTATTTTGATTTCTCATCCTTCTCTTGTACTTCCTTTTTTGAAGGCCTGAAATGGTCCACGTATCACAGATTAGCTTAGATGTTTAGTTAAATTTTAGTTTGCTGCAATGTTATCTCAGTCTCTTATTAGAAATTAATCTTTGCGAAACATCCTCACCTCATTCTTAAACTTAAATCTTTCCATAGACATTTTACTTGAATCATAGATTCTACGAGTGCAAAAAATTCTTGTTTTAGATCTTCATCGATTTGTTCTTCACCTTCTATGGGGATTAATTGGGTTTTGTCTTGACATAGGAACGTTTTGGCGAATAATACTAATATATAGCAAGAATTAGTCTGCTAGATTTAATTGACTATACTTCTAATATTGATCTTTTTGGTGCTCCTCTGACATTATGTTATTGTTCGAGCTATAGTTTGAGCATGTTACATAACACCCGATCTAATAAAATATAAAACTTGCTCACGAAAAAAAAAAGGAAGCAATATGGTGTGTGTATTTCTCATATGCCAAAATATTGGTTACCTATAATCTCTATCACATTCTATGGATGTTGGACATTTTACAACAATTGACTTTAGATGTATTTACTTAATTTTATTATCTCATTTTAATGTTGCACTTATCTAACTCTTATAATTAAATCCATGCTACATGATTTTATTGATTTCCATCGGACATTGAGAGTAAAATGGTATACGATTTTGGTGGTATTAAGCGGTTGGGCGCGTCATGGGCACGCCATGTTTATGACGATATTCTTGGTGTTCGAATTGCTACCTTTGCGGAGACTATTCTCGCGAAGAAGATTGTCATCTTTGTCTTTGCTGAGATCACTGAGTTCTCCTGTATTTCAAGCTTTTTGAGAAAATCGCGAAAACCATTAGAAATTTGGCTGAAAAGACCGCTGAGGTAGGTGACGTCATCGAGTTTCCCGGTAAAGAAAGCGTTCACTTGTCGGATAATGGCGCCCGGTAGTCTCACATGTCTTCCTGCGGCTATCACGAGAAAATATCTCGGAGGATTACTAGCCATATAGCAGTAGATTGCCTTTGGTGTATTGAAGCATAGGGTGAAGCGGATATTTGAGTGTGTGAGTCATTTAACTGGATGAAGAATACCGAAGTCGACACCCCGTGTCCATGAGCGGTTGGCGTGAAGTATAGTCATAGAAGCATATTTCATTGCCTTTGAAGATCGAGATCCTATTAGCGACATAGTTTCGACTGGTATCACCGACATCCTCCTCATCCTCATCCTCATTTACAGTTCTTTGGCGACCGTTGGTTGTTAAATGACGTTATGGACAAGGCGCCCACGCCTCACCTCTGTGGATGAAGTAAGGTGGGCTGAGCGTAGTGGTTGCGATGAAGATAGCGTATGCTTAGCCATCGATCCCGAGGAATCTCGACAGCTATCTGGCGGATGTAGAATTTCCTTCGTATATGGGCTTTATTAATTAAAACTAAGCTGGATTAAGTTTGGTCTAATTAGGAAGTGAGGTTATTGAGTTCTTAATAAAACATATCATTTTGTGGCAAGTGTGTGGGTGAGTATGGCGCTTGTCTTAATGAGGGCTCGTGGTCGGGCTTCGATATATATAGAAGACCGAGTCCCTCCCCGAGCCCTAAGGATCGTGCAATTCTCACATACGAGTTTCGAAATATTTTACGAGATCGGTGAGAGAGCATTCTCATTCATTGGAGTTTCATCAAAGAAAGGGTCATTCGGGAGAAGATCTTGAGATCTTGACGTCGTTTTGTTTGCAGGTCTTCATCAATTCCGCATCAAGAAGACATTCCAACCATGGATTCCAAATCAGGTACATGAATTTTCAGTTTTACTCCATTAATGTTATGCTTTGTGTTCTAACATGGTAATCTAGGTTGATTGAATCGTATCCTACGATTTGGTATCGAGCCAACCATGATTCAAATTGAAACATATGAATCGGAGAAATTTTTTTTTTTTTTTTGGGTTTTGTGAAAAATCGGGCATTACGTGGCAATTTGGAATTTTTCTATCATCCAAAAATTAAAAATTTTGTATATTTGGAATCTACACGGCCCGAGGCGATCAGATCGATTAGGTGGCACGTCGCGGAGGTGGCCGGGACGTACCCTGCGTATGCAGCGTGAGGACGGCTGGCGTGATGGACGGCGCGGTCGATCGGCGGCTGCGGCGTCATGATGGCGTCGGCTGGCCGATCGATTGGCCCGAGCCGGTCAGGCCGGATCTGCCCGATCCGTTTGACGTCGGGTTAGTGGATCTTGCGTGGAAGGTGGCGTGGGCTGGCGTGGATCGCGGCGTCATGATGGCGCGTCATCACGACGATCTTTGACCCGACCAGTCCAGCGGCAGAGCCGGATATTGACAGAGCCGGTCGGCCCAGGCCGGATTTTGACCCGAGCCGGTCAAGCGACCGCCCGGTCGGCGGTCGGCGCCCGGCCGGTCGAAGTGGCCCGGTCAGCGAGCCAGCTGACTGTAACGCAGCGGCGCCGCAGCCGAGCCTTGGTGGCGTGAGGCGGCGATGAGGGTATTCACAGGCAATCTTGATATCGCGGACTCGTGTGAAATTCTCTACAATGTGGTATATTGCTTTGTATGTTTGAGCTTTTCTGGATATGAAAGTACGTTTAGAACCCTATATACGCATAGAAGTTAGGGTATTTTACGTGTTTTATGTATTTCTCTATGGTTTGAATACATATGGTAGCTAACATGTATATCAACTGCATAGAATTTGTGTAGAGTCTTAGCTAAATTTGACTATTAATGAATTAAACAGTATAATTAATTACATATATATATAATGTGATCGTAAAGTTTATATCACTGAGTATGAGTGATTTTCAAGGATTCAATTGGGTTGTGGCCTTGAAATGCTTTGCCAGTTGGAGTTTGAGAAATGTCAGGTCTCATATTGTCAGTGGGGATATCTCTTTGTTTTATTACGTGATCATGCTCCCCGAAAGGGAGGTGATCACCGTGTTGGATTCATGGAGATACATGCTGGCATGTGGCCGAGAAATGGTGATCTTGATGGTTCATACACCCCGAAGGTGGTGATTTCCACGAAGGATTAGAATATGTTCTCATGGCGCATTTGTCATGTGGAGAGTAATACAAGCGCATGTCATATTTTACGCGGTGATTATGTGATGATGTATGTAATTCTGCGTATGAGTATTCACATGATCTGATTGTATTGTTTGTTTTATTTTTTGATCCAATTTTTACGCGAAGCGTGATTCCATTCAATTGAGGTCCTTCTTTGGATTGATTTCAAGAAATGGAAGAGGACTTTCTATTTGGAATGGAGAATTTGGCGGATGTTCACATTAAAGCTTTGCAAAAGGATAAGCCAGCAGATAATAACCATTAATCTTGGCGTAAACGGACTATGCTACAGGAGAGGAAGCGATAAGTTTGCTAAGGCAATGAAGAAATCCATACAAGAACATGAAAAGTGGTTTGGTGAGAAGCTATGTGCTAAGGAAATGATGGCAGCCATAGAGGCTAGAAATCGAGTTTTAATCCAATCTTTGAGGTTGGAACACTTCTTCAAAATCTCTTTAACATAGTACATGAAGTGGTACAGCGAGGGGTTAGAATTATATCACGAGGATGCAGTAGACCTAAAGGCCGAAGCTCGAGCTCTTGAGTATTTACCATTCACGATGCTTCACGTTATCGTAATAACGCCCCTTCCACGACTTTGGGTTTATAAAGACCGACTACAATTCCCAAGATGAGACTTGGTCGAGTTAATGACTTAATAGCAAAGGAGTGGTGGCGGAAGAAGCGAAGGAGAAAGAGCATATGGCCTTGTATCTTGTAATTACATAAAGGAAAATAAGAAGTTCAAAAGTCGAACTCATAAAAGTGCTCAGAAAATGCAGTCAATCTGACAATATGGGTCCAAAGAGCATTCTTGAAGGATGGTGATCGGCTGCTTGCTGGCAAGAAGAAGGTCGCATGAAGAAGGCCCCAATCTTGGTACAAAGCTTGGATGTCAAAGGTAGACTTCACAATTAATGATTCTTTAATCACTTGTTTGTGAATCCAGCTTTATGCGGAAGCACCATCCGAGTTCTTTGACGACGATAGTGGAGCAATAATCATGTTGCATTTTATCTGAAGTTCATAAACCGGAGGAAGCCAAGCAAGGATGAATCAAAGCTCAGCACGTGGGGAAACAGCGAAGAGTGATGTCATGTTAAAGTAGGAGATGTAATCTTAGTTTTAGATTACGGTTTTTAAATTGATGTTGAAAGACACATTTTATGTACCTTCCTTTAGGCGAGAATTTAGTTTTCATTATCATGTTTGGATTCATATGATTACTCTTTTGAAATTAAAAGTAATCTTATTTCAATGTTTTGCTAAAATTGAATAAGGTTTGGGTCTTTGTCCTTATGTCCAACGGATTATCTGATTAAGTTTGTCTCGATGACATATCGTACCATATCACGGCGAGAAAGGTTGTTTCTAAGAGACCACTACCAGGAAGTCTTATACATTGCTTAAGCATAGCGACAGCCATATCTCTAAGGATAGAGTAAGAAGGCTGATAAAGGAGCCCAACATCCTGCTGCTCTTAAAATGAAGCAGAGATATAGTAAGATGTTAGCAGGGGTAAAATGACCCGAGATAAGAAAGAAAATTTGCGGTCAGTAGTTCGACCTTGTTGAGTGCATTCACAGAAGTATAAGTGGACCTTATGTGGCAACCTTGTGTAGAAATTTTTATTTCATCACATTTATTGATGGTATTCTCGATATGGTTTAATTTGTATGAAGTTCAAAGAAAAGTGGAGTCCTGTACGTGAGTTGAAGATTTTTCGGTGAAGTCGAAACAATTGGGAAAAGTCATAAAAAGGTTGTTAGATCGACCCGAGGAATTAAAGGTATTAACCAAACAATGATCTTACTTGGATGGCGAGGGCGATCAGCAAATACTTGAGGACTGCAGATAGTGGCACAGGTTACTATGCTGGGAGTCCACGAAAAATGGTATAGCCCGAAAGTATGATGTACTCTTATGGAAATGGTAAGAGTATGATGATAGGACAAATTTAGGTTTTCTATGGGGTGAAGCTTTAAAAACAGCTTTGTGTTTTGAATGGTAGCCACCTCAGCTGTTCCATTGACTCCTTTTGAGGTTATGGGTACAAGGCGAAAGCCTAGCTTAAAAACCATCTTAAGGTTTGGGGATGTCCTGCAGAAGTAAAGTTATATAATCCAACATTAAGTAAGTTAGAACTCGAGCCACTAGAGTGTTTATTTTGTATCTTACCCTTGAACCATTCGAAGGATATCGGTTCTATAATCCTAATGGAGGCATAAAGAATTGTGGAATCCACAGACGGCTAAGTTTTTGGAGTTTGATGTGTAGGCGAAAGTAGGCGCTCTGAGACTAATGAGATGATAATCGATAGATAATGTGGTATCTTGTATCTCCTCCCATACACAGGATAATTGTGAGAAACTCCCCTGCACATATTGAACTGTTGAGACTAGGGATCTGTTGTTGAGACAACTCTAATGAAGTTCATGAGGCTCTCGGGTGCGAGATATTTTATTACTACTCCGTTAAGGAGATCCGCTGCGAGGAGGAGACGATCGGCCAATACCAGGACTATTTAGTCTATATAGGAGGAGCAAGACTACGATGTGGTTCTATGTGACCCGATAACTTATGGGGAAAGCTGTTTCAGCATTCTCATTCGAAGCTGTGGTTAGGATGCGATGAGGATGATTCAATCTATGAGGCATAATGGGTTGGGAACTTGTTGGAGTGATGGTCATAGATGCATTGGCTGCAAATGGAGTGTATAAAGACTACAAAGGACTCTAAAGGTTGAAAAGTTTAAAACCAGAATTTGGTAGCCAAAGGTTTCACTCGGAGAGAAGGAGTAGGGCTAGCAACCAGCTTACCATCGGTCTCTTCTAAAGATTCTTTCAGGAGTGATCCTTGGCATTAGTTGCTCATTTTGTGTGGAGATTACACCGGATGGATATGAAAAATGCCTTTCTCAATGGAGACCTTAATGAAGAAGTCTATATGATGCAACCCGAAGGTTTGTGGCAAATGATTCGAGTAAGCTTGTATATAGACTGAAAAGTCTATTTATATGGTCTCAAGCGAAGCTTAGACAATGGTACTTAAGTTTCATAGTGTTGTTGCTTGCATGGTTTTGTTGAGAACAAAGTAAGGTCGTATATATTGCAAGGTCAGTGGGAGGAAATTCATTTTCCTAATACTCTATGTGGATGATATCCTACTTGCAGCAGTGACCTTGGTTTACTTGCGCATGAAGACAGAGGATGTTGTCGAGAACTTCGATATGAAGGACCTTGGTGTTGGCGTCTTTTTGTCACGGGCATTGAGATTCATAGGAATCGTTCTTACGGACCTAATGGGTTTATCTCGGAGGGCATATGTTGGTGAATTTTAGAAGATTCAGCATGCGACAATATGGCGGGTGCTCTGCATCTTGTAAAGGTGATAAGTTAGTGCATCCTGATATCCTCGATCGGATATAGAGAAGGCCCCGAATGAAGAATGTACCTTATGCTAGTGCTTGGGGTGTTATGTATGCTCAGAAGTATGCACTGGGCTGATGTGCCTTTGCAACGGGACTTCCTGGGCGAGATGTCGGTCAGACCCGGGCGTGATCGTTGGAGTTCTTTGCCCGAGAAGGTTATGAGAATTACTTAAGGACAAAGACTATATGTTGATTTACAAACATGTTCGGGACTTGACTAGTTGGGTATTGATTGACTCTTGTAGTTGTCGGGATGAAAAGAGAGAGTCAACAAGCGGGTTATATCTTTAAGTTAGCGGGAGGTGCGAGTGTCATGAAAAGTAAAGCAGAAATCAATTTATCCTCTGCCCATCTGGCGGAGATTTGTAGCATCTTTTGCCATTCTTCGACGGAATTTGGCTCAAATCATTAAAGGAGTTAGCCAAGTGACGAATTTTATGGATAGGCCTTACAATTGTATGTGACAATAACTCTCTGATGTTGTTTATTAACAACAACGAAGTCTCAAAGTCTTAGCACATGGAGGTCAGAAATGCGACCATAAGGGAAAAGATTCCAAAAGCAGTGGCGTTAGTGGTACATATCAACGAGATGATATGATTGCGGATCGTAACTAAAGGCGCCCCATGCACTTATGTATTTGTCGACATGTCATTAACATACAGACTTCAGGAGTATCATGGGATCTTGTAAATTAAGTGGGAGCTATTAAGTTTTATGTTGCTCTTATGAAGGTTGAATTGATTTCATTACATTTTTGTAATAATTGAATTTATGTATCAACTTCTTTGCATTCAATAAGGTATTAGTGAATGTAAGGTTATCCAGATTTAAAGTATATATAATTTATTGAAAATCTCAAGGCATTCATGTAAACCTTGAATACGAGGCTATGGGGCATTCTTGGCATTAGCCTTAACGACATGTTTGTTACACATAAAGTAAAAGTTACCTATTAAGGTAACACATATCACGTCGATTGGAACCATGATGGATATTCTCTGGTGACACACTAGGTTTTTGTGACATAAGGAGAGAGAATTTGGGACTAACAAATGGATAACCGCGATATCACTCCATTGTGAGGTATTGTCCATTAAACACACTACCATATTGAATCCCTTCTCCATTAAAGTTAGCACTCGTGACCATGGGAGGGCTGCGTGAGTACGACCAATTACAGCCATGATTCGATTATTCGAGACTTTATGGGATGGATAATCACAGAATAATCTCTAAACCAATATAAAGGTGCGCACAGTTTTGAACTTCAAATTTAATATCGCTTTAGAGTGGGAATGTAAGATTTTCCTTTTATGTGGGCTTTATTAATTAAAACTAAACTGGATTAAGTTTAATTAATTAGAGAGTGAGGTTATTAGGATTAATAACATGTAGAAATTTGGCAAAGTGTGTGGGGCAGTATGGCTTGACCGTAATGAGGGCAGAGTGGTCGAGGAACTCAATATATATATAGAAGGCTCAAGTCCTCGAACCTAAAGGACCATTACAATTCTCACATACGGGTTTTCGGAGAAATATTTTGCGAGATCGGTGAGAGGCATTCTCGGTAAACGGTTTCATCAAGGGTCATTCGGGGAGAAGATCTTGAGATCTTGGCGTCGTTTTGTTTGCGAGTCTTCATCGATTCGCATCGAAGACATTCCAGCCATGGATTCCAAATCGAATTACATGGTGCACAGTTTTCTCCATTAATGTTATGCTTTGTGTTAACATGGTAATCTAGGTTGATTGAATGTCCTCTGACCAGTTGTGAGCACTCTCCATTGCAGAGGCCACCATACTTCGAAACCGTTTCCATGATTACATTAGTGGCTAACTTGGTCATGGAGGCAAAACTAGCCTGATGGTCCCTCACTTCTCCATGTGTATTTTGTTTTATCACATCGAATGATTGATTTTATTTTAGACGAATCTTTTTTTCTTTGTCTCGGTTATAATTGACGATAAATTGGTTGTGATCACGACCTATGACTATGTCTCGCCAAGAAGCAGTCATCTTGTCTGCTGTTTTTGGAGAGATCGGATACTGTAGTTTACGGAAATGAAGTGGGTCGTTCTGTGCCAGTATATCTATAAAGGGAAAACCATGCTGATACATGTGCATTGTCTTTTATTTGGTTTGCTAGTTTTTGCCATTTTCAACATTCGGTTTTAATTTGTTTGTTTTCTATTTTGGTCATGTTCTATGGTGATGGTTAGTGTGGAATTCATCCGGCATACTCAGCCATGGCTGCTTTGTATACTTTGATAAGAATGATCCTTGACCATTGATGTCCTTTTGGTGATATGTTCTTTCTCATGTTGAATATTGTAATGTTATTTGTTTATATAACCCAGTAATCTGTGAATTGAAATGAAGTTTAGAGAGAATATCATTATTATTTTGATATTGTAATCCTAGGTATGGTCGTTTTATGATTTTTTTTTTTTTTTTTAAACAATGGAAGAAATTGTTCTTGAATAAATCTGCGGCAGCCATTAAAGCAACTATTGCTAAAGCATATAAAGATTTGGCCAGGAAGCAGGATCTGAGAACTTCATACGTCTTCTCTTATCAATATACGTGCTTTAATGAGCCAACTACGAGATATATCTTCAAAGGAATGAAGTTCTATACCACCCAGATTTTATGCCATCTTCTAGACCATCCAGCTATAATGGTTTCTTCATTAAATTTTCCAATATTTCTTTTATCTCAAGGAATAAACTCTTGGAAATTCCTCTCCTTATATGAAATAGCTCCATAGACTTGAAATCTATCACTGTTTTCTAGTATGGCCTTGAGATCTTTTGTGCTTTGAGTAGATTTTCTGAGCTGACTTTTCTCCATTGAATTCAAAGCTGCATGGCATTTTGATGAATGCCCACCGAAGCGGTCGAAAACATGCTAGTTAGTTATCTACCATCGTAAGCTAGATTGGAAGGATCACTCTATAGAAAGACCATTCTATATTAGAAGTTTTCCTTTTCGGCCTTCCACAGAGGATGCGAGGTTAATGTACTTTCGTGCTTGAGGCAGGAGGCTCTGATAGTCATTTATCGGCTAAAAATTGCCTTTGGAAGCCCCGAATGTTCACCTTCTTTGATTTATGTTGAAGTTCCCATTGCTTTCCTGACATTGTTTTTCTTCTCAATGAATGAGGGTTGTATTAAATCCATACTTATCTACGAGGCCGATCTTGCTCTCACTCTGAAAAGTTTCTTATAAGGACATTATTTTAGTTGGGGCGAAATAATTTGCAGCAAAACATATCTTTAGTTTCATATTTATTTGAGTCGCAGCTAACGGTGACTCCATATATAGTGCGGACCAGAATTGTAGTTGCATGCAAGCGATCATAGGGCGGTCGGAGACATTGAGAAAGCTAAGTAGAGCTGACGAGGTGAGAGTGACAAATGTGATAGTAAGGACTCTGCCTAATGGATTGTTTAAATATCTAGAAAAACATGATAATTTCGATTTCAGTTTAATGCTCTGCCTATATCTCTTCTATTTTCCTATAGTTTTTTATACTAATTTGTATGAATTTCGATATTCTCTTGATCACTTTGTGTTTTATTGAGTCTTTTGTTTGAGATTTATGTTCCAAGTAATGAAAATATTAGATTTTTTCTTTGCACAGTGAATTGCTGACTACTAAGGGTTGTATAATTGAGAAACGTATGTGATCCTTAGTATCTTGAGGTCATTTTTCTTCGGATCTAAACTTCATCTTTTGATTGATTTAAAGTGATTAAAATCTAATGTAGTATTAATCCAAAACCATACGGGAAAATGGTTAATTAAGTCGTAAGCGGGTAGTCCTTGAAGTGTTTTTGATAGAATGTTTGAGGAGACGGAGAACATAGAATGGAGCAGGAGTGTGAACTTGTAATTGTTCGATCCAGGAATGACCATTGGATATGTTTATTGTTATGAATATTTTTAATCATTTAGTAGCATTTAGTGGCCATCATTTTCCGAGGAATACGCAAGATAAAAGGCGTATAGAACAAGGTAAAATACCTTGTGGGGTTTGCACATGGAAGTTCCCACCAATCTCCTCCACTCCCTTGAATGGTTACGCGCTTCGATGGGAGTCATGTGATCAAGTCTATAGAAGACAAGCCATTGCTTCTGCTATTTGATTTCGAGCGACAATCAGGAGCCATTAGCTTCGAGGCGTACAATTGATATAAGCATTAAAGCAAGCTTTCTCAAGACATTGGAAAATAGTTTGGACCACAATATTCATGGCTAGTCATTATAAATATTGCCAACTAATATTTTCCCTTATATGAGCCAAGTTTCTAAATTGATTACAACTTGTGTGTGGCTGAATTTTTTCTTTTAGTATGCCTAACTACATTTGGTTTAAAAGAATATTTTGCTAGGGTCTTTATGCAGTTTAGAGAAACCTAAACAACCTTAATTTAAATTCCATTCCCTATTCTGAATTGCCTTTCTCTTCCATTGAACCGTTTCCATTAATTTCCTAGAGAGAAAGTATAGTTGTTCTAGCTACTTCTGCAATGCTAAGCTTCTATATGGTTCACCATAGTTCTTTGTGAGAAGCCTTAATTCTTTGGCAAAGAAATTAGTGATACTTATTTATATAATTAGAGCAATAATCATTTTTTGGAACAAGCTTTGTTTGGGTAGATATTTATTATCAATGCTTAAATAAGAATTTTAGTTTGGGGAAATTGTTGGTCTTATATTATTCTAAAGCGGAGTTCTTTATTCCAAAGTGCTAAATCTGTGAAATTGGAACTAAAAACGTTTCATTATGGTCTTGTCGATCCCTAGAATAACATATCAATAAAAAGACATGCAGAGCCCTTTAACAAATTTACATTTAATTAATTGTGCTTGTACAACTACATATATAACTATCACTTTACAATTGTGTGATAAATTCAAATAGCTGTCAGCAAAGTTATTAAAGAGACATATGCAAAAGTAGGAAAAGTTGGCTGAGTAAGAAGGTATCCCGAGTGAGAAATCTTGCAATCCTTTTTAGAAGCATAAACTTTGTTTCTCTGAGTCCCACGAAATGGATTAGGTTTGATAAGGCACATCTAATAGGATGTCCCACATGAAGGAGAAATGGTAGTGAAGCATGCGAGAGCAGACATATATCTGATTGATTACTTGAGTAAATTTAGAACAATGTTGCCAAGAAAGAAGATTCAATGGGGCTCATGTTATTTTTCCTTATTCAAGTATAATTGTACACAAGAGACAAACACTATAAAGTTATTGCTTAGTTTTATTGTTTGAAAATGAAATAACAAATTTAAGGGTCACAAGGTGGATAGCTGGCTTGCCTTATTTGACGATTCAATTTATCAAGATGAAAAGCCAAGGGTTTGGTGCAACATAATTTTACCCCAAATATAACCTTGGAAATGCCCACTTGCCATTGGCGTCGGAGCTGGGGAGTCATCAAGAGGCATTGTTGTCCAGCATGGATCGAAATTGGTATGCGATCTTTTCCCTCACATTTGCTTGAACTTTAGACGATTACGGCCTCCCGATTTCTTCGATTGATTGACGGAAGATATACCATTTGGTCATCTTCGAAGCGACAACTCGAATCCGTAGCGATTTGAGACTTATGCATCAAGGGTTCCTACTTTGAAACTCTTTTGACCTTTTGATTGTATTATACACAAGATTTTCTTAGTGAAACTATCTTTCTACCATGCGGAGTTCGAATAAAAAGCTTCATATCTTCTAAAAGGCAAAGTCGAGGGATGAGGAATTGCTTCAATGTATGTATTCTAGTTTAGCTTCCTTGGATGATTGACAAATCTACTGTAGATATGTCTTTTGAATTGTATCCTGGGCATATGGCTTTGTTGAATATTGGAGAGAGAACAATAGGGAAAGTAAAAATGTAGAAAATGAGTTGAGAGGAGTCTAGTTTTGAGTATATTTCAAAATATTTCTTGCCCTTTTCTTGCTAAGATCTAAGGGCAAGCATATAATAGTGGAAGGAAGGCGGCAAATACTAAATTGGCAACTAGAAAATCATAATTGTAATTCAACCCTAGAACAGAGTATCTTCATTTTTCAATTTTTCATTCTTCTCCGCCTAGCAGTATTTTTCAACCATACCAGACGGCATTTCCATATCGTTCTTGATAATATGCCTCACTTTCTTCCCTCTGACTCTATGAATCATCACATTTTGCGACTTGGGATCAAGTGGTTTGAATTGGTATTCACATACTGAAAAATAAGGAACATGCACTATTTTTTGGCTAATCTTGTATTATTGATTCATGTGTTATTTGAAAGGAAAATTGAAGAAAAAATTTATGGTTGATTTACTTTAAATATTCACGAATTAGACTTTATGGCCATTGGGTTCTTGGTAGTTTTTTGCAATATAATTTTGTGATTGAAATATGAGATTTGACTTGTTTTTTTAATCCTGGAACTTCTCCTGAATCTTTTTATTAATTTGGTTTTGGTTTGGTTACCTATTGTTGATGAATAGCAATATATCTTTTTCTTTGAAATTTTTTGGTGGGAGTAGATTATATCTCCTTGTAATTTCAGATTGATACATCTAAAGATTCCACCTTTCCATATATGGTAACAAATTTATTGAAAAGAAAAAAACCCATATATATCTACCCTTATAGTATGTCATTAACAAAGCACCCCATCATATATCAACTTGTAGTAGCAGCGATAAAAAAACCCATCTATAATTACCCTTATTGTAGTGGCGGAAAATCACCCCATCATATATCACCTTATAGTAAGCGGCCCCAATAAAATCCTCATCTATAAACTACCCTTATAGTAGCGGCCAACAAATTACCATCTATATATCACCCTTATAGGCTGCGGCCGTGAAGTAACCCCATGTCAATCACCACTATAGTTGCGACGAAATAGCCTCATCCATAACCATCTCTTATAGTTGCAGCCATGAAATGGCCCCCTCTGTAGTCATATCTTTTAGTTGTGGCTAGAAAATGACCCCAACCATAGGCCACCTTTAGTAGTGGCCAAAACTAAAATTGTAACTTCTGCTATAGTTATGCCTATGCCACACCTTATTTGCGGCCCGTTTTCTTTGCATCTATATCATATGGATTGCTTGATCTTACTTTTTGGTTGGGGTCAGTGATCCCAACTAAAAGCTCACTTCCTTGTAGTGTCTTAGTTATGTAGCAGCATATGCTCTTAACGATCATTTCATTCACTTCTAACGATCATATCTTTTTAGAACTTTCATCCTCAGTTTTCCTTTTTGGTTATCTAGTTTACTTTCTCATGTAAATTGCCCATGTTCTTAGATGTGCCCTACTTTACTTCATTGTAATGTGTTGCATTTCTTGTCTGTTTCCTTGGATCATACTGCATCCCTTCCTTATTTCCCGGAGAAGTTTGGCCATTTATTTAATTAAATTTATATGTGATTTTCTTTGCACAGAATTAAAACAAAATATTTGAATTTGTTCATTTAAGGCCACATTCAAAGGGGCCAGTTTTTATGAAACATGCAACAAGGGCTATCTACAAGTTTCTTTTTTCTGATTATGTGAAAGTGAGCAAAGTTTCTATTGAAATCATGTTGTATGATGAACAAGACATTCTTCACCCCATGGATAAAATTGAGGTGAGTTGATTCTAGTTTATAGATGTATGTTTCATTCTCCCCTTTTAGGGCTATTAATAGTTTCCACTCTAATTTCCTCTCATTATCGAGGCGGATTTTGAAGCTAATCTAAATGCATACATTTCTGATTAGTTTATAAGGACTTTGATTTAGGTCTTCTAATCTTTTTTATTTTCTGGTTTTCAGAATTTTGGTCAACGTTATCTTTAAAGTTTCAATGAGTACCTTATTCCATGGAATATTGGATTTGGAACAGAGAACAGTATCACAACATCGAGCTGTTTTGATTTCTCCTCCTTCTCTTGTACTTCCTTTTTTGAAGGCCTGAAATGGTCCATGTATCACAGATTAGCTTAGATATGTTTATTTGAGTTCGCAGTTTGCTCTAATGTTCTATCTTGGGTCTCTTATTCGAAATTAATACTACAGAAACATCTACTACTTCATTCTTAAGCTTCAAGCTTTCTACCATAGACATTCTTACTTGAATCATAGATTCCTTTGAGTCTGATAATTCTTGTTTTAGATCTTCATGTGGACTTTTGTTCTTACCTTCTATGAGATTAGTGGGTTTTGTCTTCAGCATTAAGATGGTTTTGGCAAATAATACTAATTAGTCTATTAAGATTAAATTGACTATACTTCTAATATTGGTTTTTTGTTGTGCTCCACCACAACATTATATTATTGTCCTGAATTTAGTTTCAAACTTGTTGCATAACCAATATAATAAAATATAAAACTTGTTCTTAAAAAAAAAGGAAGCAATATGGTGTGTGTACTTCTCCTATGCCAAAATATTGGTTGCATATAATCCTGATAATTTGCATATTGTTTGGACATTTTACAGCAATTGACTTTAGATGTGTTGCTTAATTTTATTATCTCATTTAATGTTCTGTAACTATAAAATTAAATCATCACTGCGAGGTTATTGATTTCCATCGGACATTACCTTGGAGACTATTCTCGCAGAAGATTGTCATCTTTGTCTTCTTGAAATCTGCGGTTCTCCCACGATATTTATAATTGAATCCACTTATGGTGTGCAACCCCATCAACTCCAGAATGTGAGGAAAAGCGCTTCACGGATGTCATCCACTCAACCATTTCTCAAGGGGAGTTTGTGTTCTAATCCCTGCATTTGCTTTAGGGCGTACCAGAGAACTTCTCATATCATGATGAGTATTGGTCTAACCATCCTGAGCTCCATAACATCCCCATATTTCCCAGAGGATTACTATTGCTTACACTAGTACCTTTGGTGTATTGAAGCATAGGCTGAAGCAGATATTTGAGAGTGTGGAGTCATTGCCAGATGAAGAATGCGAGGGTCAGTTACCGTGTCCATGAGCGGTTGGCAGTGAAGTATATGAGTTAGAAGAAGCATATTTCATTGCTGGAGATGAATCTATTAGCGACATGGTTTCGACTCTGTTGTGGCTCGGTTTGCAAACATCAGCCGTGAGGTCCCCATGGTAGTAGTTGAATCATAAGAGGCCACAAAAACTAAGGAAGAAAACAGTAAGAAAGCAGAAAAGGTTGTCCTTGCACTTCTTGTTTCTCTGTTGGGAGATGGTGATAAGTGTAGATGGAAATGTGGTGCATCTTGATAAACAGATTGGGAATGTTGAGAGCGAAAACGAAGGCCTTAAGGAAAGCGTGCGAGTGGCATTCCAGTGGATCCAAAATGCTGTGAAGCCAATCCCTCTATCTGTGTCTTAGCTCCTTCCCTCAGGTTTCTCGTATTTACGACTTCTTCACGATTAATTAAAGTTTGAGGTTGAAGTTCTATATCAATCAATATTTCTTAGTTAGTGTAATTAAGCACTTGGTTCTAGGGAAAATTTCAACATTGATTTCTTTCTTGTACCTTATATGTGGTAACACTCGAGATTTTCCTCTTACGATTTAGCGGTTTAGGTGAGCTTCACAAATGCATTATATTGTTGAACGAGTTATCTCACATGAAATTATGATTATCAATGCATGCTGAATGTTTTATTAATTGAAGCATGTGAACAATGTTGTTTTCCTAGGTTGTGTTTTATTGTTTTGATGCTAATGCTAGATACGCGACCAGTGTATTCTGCTCAGATGAGATTTGAGCCTCTTATTAATTTTCTGCACCAGCTAATTTTTGGAAACCGCGATGGAGCTTTTGTGAGCATGGAAACCTTGGGCTCTACGGATAAATGTGACCACCATAGATAACAAAACCACCTTGCTTGTTGCTCGAGTTCTATCTAGGAGTTTATGTGTTTGTTTTCTTTTCAAATGTATTGGCATACATTACTTCACTATTCAAAATTGTAATAAAAAATAATTGTTAGCTTCTTTTCTATTAAAGTATTAATTCCCTAAGCGATATATTATTCAAAAGGTTGATTAATTTAAGAAAAGGACAACTATATTGGTGTCATCATTATTTGTGTGATGATTTTGGCTGCGTTCTATTCGAGATAATTATGTAGCCGGTACATTAGTATTGATAGGTTTCATAACTTTCATTTGCTCCAGCATTCCATTTTTATGTACAAGTTTAGAGCGAGATGATTTAAATTATGTGTAGGAGATATTGTTATCTTTTGGTGGATCAATTCTGATGGATGAGTTGATTCATAATAAATTCATGTCTTAATTTAAATATTTATATATAACTCTTGAAATTTAAAGGGCCCTTGAGGCTTGTCTCGGGTAGTAATGGGAAAGGGTGAGCAGATTTAATACAGTACTAATAAGAATAGAGTGATCGAGGATGTCAAGCTCAAGTCCATGTAAGAATAGAATAATTACAACGTTGTAATACAACATGGAAAAAATAGAAGGGTGGAAAAAGAAAATAGAAGGGGAGGAAAAAGGAAAGAATGTATAAAATAATGTATTTTTAGATAATTTTTTTGATTTATTTTTAATTTTCTTCTCTTGTTTCCTTAATTGTTTTAAAGAATGATTATATAGATATGAGAAATAATTAAAACTAAAATATTACATATGCACAAAATTTTATTTTTAAAATATTTTTAAGAATAAAGGAGATAGATTTCATCTTACGACTTTTGATTTTGCATATTAACTTTTTGGTTCCAAATACTCGATGTTTACTTTTGTAGCTCGACCATACCCTTGCCATTACTTAATTACATTGATGTTCCAAACTATAGCACCATAACTTATAGTTGATCTTAACCGGTCATTGGTGAATCACTTTGATCTGTACCCTTATAAACTTCCATTAGAAGCGGGCCTGGGTTCTTCTGAAAAAAAAAAGAAAAAAGAAAAAAGAAGAAGACCCTTACTTGGTGTGGCTTTAAGGTAGCTTAAGAATCCTTTCAACTGCTTCCAGATAAAACTTTAGTCCAGAGTGCTTAAGTTGGCTGGCAATACTCATAGTATAGGCTATGTCTAGCCAGGAGTTTTGGAAATAAGCCTTCTTACATGTCTTTGATACCACCCTGCGATCTATTGAATCTCCCTTAATCTCCGCTCCTGTTTGTGAAATTCGAGGATCTATAAGTGTAACATCAAGTTTGCATCTTGTTATCTTAGTTTATTTCATGAGATTAAATACATGCTTTCTTTGCAAGCGATCATGCAATGCTTGGTTCTTGCTTAACTTCCATGCTAAAGAAAATATCTCGGGAATTACACACCTTTTATCTCGAAAATTCTTCTATCAAGTGTATCTTAAACTTGGAAATTTCCTTAAAATTATGTTGCAACAATTATATAGTCTACCGCAAACTGATGGGAATGTTCATTTTCATGAATGGTGTACATTTGAAATATAGTGTCACGGTCTCCTTGGTTTTAAAAGCCATATTTCTTTAATGACTTAGTAATGGCTTAAACCAAGCCACAAGGGATATAAATGATTTTCTTTTAGTTTCCACACACCCTCTTCTTGTTGGATTTCCTAGTCGAAAATCCATATACACTTCCTCCTCTAACTTCCCATGAAAAAAGGAATTTTTAATATCGAATAGGAATAAGTTCCTAACAAAATTAGCTAGTAGAGATAAAAGGATTGTAATTGAATTCATCTTAGTCATTGGAGCAAATTATTAACCATTACTGAAAATTTGAGTTTTTCCTTAGCTACTAATCTCATCTTGCATCTCCAATGCTCGGCTATTGGTTTTATATGGGATCACGAAAACCCATTTGCTTCCCACAGTTTCTTTCCACTAGGCAGATGTCGTCCACTTCCCATCTTTCTGCACTCTTATGGAGTGCCCTCATTTCCACAAACACAATGTTTCCATATTTAGGATTTCCTAGAGTTTCTTGTACATTTTCAGGGCTGATTTTTTATTATTATTATTATTATTATTTTATGACAAATCAAATGTAAAGGCCAATACGACGGTAGGAGACAAAGTAGGCTAGGGGATATTTAGTGTGGGCTCTAACACTGTTCCTATTGGCAATGGGAGCATCCAAGTCTAGACTTTATTAAAGAATTTGATTGAGATGAAGAAGTTGAAAGAAATAATACCTTTCTTTGGAGATGGGAATTGACAATTAGGAAAAAGAGTAGCATGATTAGGGAAAATATAGTAAATTATATTCAAGAAAGGAAAGAAAAGATATGGATAAACTTTGAGTGGAATTAATATTAGTTGGAACTAAATTAGAGTTAGTATGAGTTGGCATTAAAAGTAGGATCACTATTTGAGTCAGTTAGAAGTTAGTCGATTAGATTATAACATAATTAGAATTAGAATCATAAAAGATCATTGGAATCTAATAAACTTCAGATTTCTTAGAGAAACTTATAAATAAAGTTAATCAATATAAATCAAAAGCAATTGATATTAATAGTCTTAGTTTTTTTTTAATTATTGCATATGTTACACTCGGTAGTGAGACTTGTAGAAGCGAGAGGAGTTAGCACCGCCCTAAAATTGTAAAATAAAAAATTTCCTATGTCCAACATCCAAGGGATTGAAACTTGTAACTAAGGATGTCCCCTTGAAAGCAAAGCTTTAACCATTACACTAAAGCTAATGCTTGTATTTTCAAATCATATAGCTAGTAAATCTCACTCAAATTTTTTTTTTTATAAAAATCAGTTTACAACCCTCTTTCATCTACATCCTAAGTGTCTTTTCATGTTTAAAACAGCATTTAGAAATGGGAAAAATAATTTGTAGATTAAAAGAGAGGGAAGAACTCAATCTAAGCCTTCTTCAAAATTGAAGTCACGTCCTAGCTCATACTATGTAGAAGGCCTTGGTAGACTAAGGTTTTGTCTCTTTTTACATTCTTATCTTCTTATTTCTCTTTTTCTTTTAATTTAATTTTTCTGTTATAAACTTTATTCCTTGTTCCTCTCTTTACATCATACAAATAGAATCCTTGACTCACCTATTTGGTATAGGCAACCATCCTTTGGTTGTCGCCGTCATAGGATTTATCACATTCTCCCTTGCTATAGAATATATACCAAAGGGGTTTATAGAATTTAACAACTTCATTCATTTTGTACAACATCATTCTGAGTTATAGGCTTTCAATTTTAGGGTCTGTTATTAAGAGATTATTTATAGTAGAGTAAATTGGACTAGGATTGGGATACAAATGATGTCAAATCTTTAACTCCACAATTCTCCCCTCAAAGAAGAGGTTGGCAGACAAAAAATGGAAGGTTCTCAAAAGATTTAACACCCTCTTGTGAAATATTTTTTTCGGATTGGAGGGTGTCTCAAACCTTTATGAGTTGGAGAATAATCCAAGAACATCAGCATAGAGCTCTTAGATACAATTTGGACCTCTCTTTCACTTTGTACATGAACATAAGCAACATACTCAAATATTTTTAGTAGAGAAGATCAAAGGAATCCATAGCCTTTCGGCATATCAATTGGAGTTTTTATATCTAGAATCTTTTAAAGGCTACTCAATCAAATGTGTGGTTGTTATAATCCCGATGGATTCAAAATGGACTTTTGGATGTTTTTTTGTGAACATTAGAGCTCTTCTTTGTTTCTAAAAAGATGTTAATTCTTTCTTTTGGCCACCCCATTTTGGTAGATGCGTTATTGCACAAAGAAAAATATAATATTTATACATTTCAAGAATATAAGTCAGTAAAATTGAATTGGAATACTCTTTTCCATTAGCAACTACGAAAACTTGTATTTTTGTTTGAAAATGAGTTCTGATCATTTATGAAAATTTTGGATGGGAGGTAGCTTGATTTTTGTCTAACAAGTAAATCCATGTTAGTGCGTGTGCAATCATGGATAAAACTCACAAATCATTTAAAACCAAGATAAGATAGAGATGTGGGGGCCACAGACATCAACATAGAATGATGTTCAAAAAGTCATTTATGCAGTGTTGTAGTTTTGGAGCAGGTGAAAAACCTACATGCGGCACCTATAGTTGTAATTCATATTCGAAGTTGTAATGTAAGTTCAAGAAGCATTTGTAGGTTTTTTAAGTGAAAGGTGTAATTAGATCAAGACTACCTCAGTTAAATGGAGATACCAGTTGATTCGTGATAATTTCAAATAATTGTGAATTTGATAATCAACAGGCGCAAATACGGATGCAAGGCATGCATTTTATGCCATCACTTATTTCAAAGCGATGGCCCGAGCCTAATAATAGTAGACTTTGGATGCTTTATTTCATAGGCTTCCCTTTACGTTTTTTATAGGAAAACGGGATTGCAATTCTAATGTGTTCTTGATATATCTTTTGTTGCTATCGACTTACTGTTCAAATGTATATCCCCTCTAAATGTTATACGCTTTCTTTCATGTCTTAGTTTTCTTCTGATGAAAAAGGTGTTCGAGCCGCAGATTAAAGGTATAATCCCGATACATTGTTTTGGCCAGTTGTGTTCTGGTAATATATGCGGTCTCGTGCGGGTGAGGTCAGAAATGACCATGCTTATGATTTACACTTTAAAGTTGAGGTCTGCTTGCATATAATACAATGACGAACTTCTAACAAAGATGAAGCGGCAAAATGGTGCGATTTCGAGGAGAAACTAAAGGTCACATTGGATAATCGCACTCCCTCCCGGAGTCCTCTTTTGGTGATCATGCTTTCCGGCGTTACTGCAGAAGATGATCGGAGAATTGACATGTGCAGATGCAAAAATACCGGGTTATTTTGAAGATCAATTACTTACTCCATATTACCTATTTGGAATGGAAAAACAAAAAGGACTACGATTCGATGGTTTCTACTCTCTGTCTTTAGGTCTTTCGGTTAATTAATTGGGGATATGTGAAGGATTCCCAAAGCTTGTTTAGGATCTTGAGGCACGAGTTAGGACTACGCTTATGTGCGATCCTTGTTAATTAAAGTGAGGTTCGTATCCATTTAAATTAATTTCAATTAGGTTTATGTTAGTTGACTTTATCTTAGTAAAATGGCTTTCTATGCCCCTTTGCTTGCGAATCTTGTTTGTGGAAGAATCGAAAATAGATAGAGCATACATCGCGCATGTGAAAGCTATAAGATCGGCGCAACGCCGTTTATAGAGAACCCGATTATTTTCTTGGATCTGCGTAATGCGGCCATCATAATGCGAGGTCGTGAAGTGATGGGTGTCGGTCTTGTCATCATCTTTACTATTTCCCCTCTTGTCTGTAGCGGAGTTCTTTTATATTTGAACATTAAATTTTCACCAATTTAAAGCTCGAGTAAAAAACATGAAGACGTTTCATTATCTTGATATTTATTTTAAATCATTATCTATTTTAAAGTTTGAAGTCCTAAAGAATAATTCAAGTATCTGTCTACTTGCTGCCATAACTCATGTTAGCAGCGAGTAGCGTGCAGGCTTCAATTTTTGGAGTCAAGTGGCATCTTAACAAGATCTTAGAGCTTTGGTTAGCGAATCTCAATTTGTCTACTTCCAGTTTCTTGTTTATTTCATTCCCTAATCATATATCTATGTAAATCGATCTATCTCTATCCTCTTCACATGTGAGTATGAAGTGCATTTGAGATGGGTTATAACCTCATATGCATCAATAGGGTCATTATTTGTAATTCATGGTGCGACATCTTGTCTCTCACGTGTGGAGTATGATCTAAATTTAGGAAGTTATTAGCTTGAATTGTGCGCAATGGACAACCCTAACATGATAAGCTTTTGGATGAAATTTCTTCTCCATTGTTTGGTAGAGATACATGAAAATCTTATCTGCATGATAATGCGAATGCATGAACCACGGTTTAAAGGCGCACCTTGCGGACTTTAATTTCCTTTTGAACACTTTTACTCTTGAAATTTCTAATTATATAGTAATATTCATATAATTTCTTTGCCTATATTGAATGTTTCTTTTAAATGTTAGAATGTTGAATTTTTTTTTAATTCAATTAGATTTGAATCATATTTATAAAAGGAAATAATGTGCATCGAGGTCACATTTCACTTCCTCAAGCGCCTTGTGCGTGCTTAGCGCCTAAGCCCAGGAGGCTTTGTGCACAGGTGTGCCTCCTTAACCCCCAAAACTATGTGCATGAAGATTTATTTGAGTAGTTTTCTTTTACAAAAATTAGAGTTTTTGGGTTGCTATTTTCTATTTTGCCATCAAAATTTTGACATTTTGCACATGTAAATAACTTTCCCTTCTCTCTTTTTCTTCCTTGCTTCTTCTCTATTTTCACGTGATTATAATAATTAGGTGTATTCGTACACTCTCTCTGAAGTCAATAGATGCTTATTCAAAATTTCCTTCAAATCTTTTGTTTCTAATTCATGCTTTTAAAGAGTTCATTCTCTTCTATGTTTCTAATTCTACATTCTATTTATTGTGGCTTGATGCGAGATAATTTAATTCCTATGGGCTGGCCTTAAAATTTTGTAGCAAAATTAGTGCATATGAACATTTACGTATCTCTATATAGTGATCTAGATGTAGCGGAAAGGTGTTCAAGTAGTCTTTGTAGTACAAGAAATTCTTTTTTGGCAAGTTAAACAAACATCCTTTTTCTCATGTATTGTAGTTATCTTCTACCTCCAGCATTCAAGGATAATGGGTTGGATATTTTCTAACTTGGCATGACTACTTTGTTTCATTTGCCATTTGGTGGATCATCGCTTTATGCATTATTAAATGATTTACTTAGTCTAGTAAGTTAGAAAGTTATGTCTAAGGGTAAAGGTCGATCGGAAACCTCGACTCAATGAAACGAGGAAAAACATCTTTTTATTTATTTTATTTTTATACAAACTACATAATCTTAAAACTTGTTTGCCTCAAGGTAAAATCTTCATCGAAGGATTGGAGATATGTTTGAATATGAATGTTAAAGAAAAGAAGTTTATGAATAAGAAGTTAGTCCCTTTGAACATTTAATTCATAAAACTATGCAATACGGGAATCTAAATCGAGAAGATGAGGTAAAGTTTCATGGCTTAGGGAATGCATAGACAGTTTTTCCAAGAGGTTGCAAAGTGATGAGGTTTAGATAAAATTGTTGGTGGAATGGAAGATTTGCAATAGGAAAATGTTAAGAAAAGAATGTAGCATCAGATAAGATGGAAGTTAAGAAATTATTCACTATCTTGAAGAAGGCTACAAAAATAAGAATTGAAGTAAAATTTGTGAGCTGTGATGATTTATAAGGTAAGATAGGTATGAAAGTGTTATGACCCGTTATGAGTCCCGAATCGCTAGGATTCTTTGCTTGATTTTGTGGGTTTACATAACCACTTGGGCTCCACTCCCCTTGACAACTGGCTTTTAAGGGTGAGTTCTTCCCCAAATGGTTATAACAGTGGTATTAGAGTAGTTCATTCCTTGGGGATGATATACGTCTGAAAATTGTGGGGCTACTACCGAGTGGGGTCGCGAAATCACTATAGTGTTGTGGGAGGCTATTGCAGAGTGGTCTGAGTCACCAGCTACGTAGACGTCGGTTTGAAAGAGGGATGGATTGTTATGACCCATTATGAGGTCCAGCATCGTTAAGTTACGGCGGCCTTATGGTTATAACCACTTGGGTTCTTTCCCCTTGATAAATAGCTTTTAGAGTGAGTTCTATTGAGTGGTTGTAATAGGAAGATGCGCGGGAAGATGAGTGCGAGACCATTCCATTTGCATTGGGAGTGCGGATCATAAGATTTTTAGTTTAGGCTTGGGGGTTATTAGTGACATAAGGAGATAGGAAGTCTAAAATCTGTGAAAGATGAGAATATGGAAGGTTGTAGAACATGGGATTTTTCTTTGTAGCGGTGTATAGGACTAATTTGTTTATGAGACCCTAATCCTTGAAGACAAAGGATGAAAAGCACTTTCGGAAACATAATATGCAGAAAGAAGGTCGAATATAAAGCTCCACAAATTATCATGATGTTAAGCTTTACAAGTTATGTTATGGAACTTTGAGTGAGTGATTTTAAGCAAGCTTTAAGAGGCGAATGTCACGGTATCAAAGTTTGTACTTGGAATGTTTCCTAAGGAAATACACCATGGAAGCTATTTTCTTTGGATAAATTAAAGAAATTTGAGCGATAAGAAAGATTTCCATGTAGTGCTTATTGACGTGAGGATGCATGCGAGGATTTCTAAGGAATTAATGTATTGGGTTGCAGAAGAGAGGTTGGAGCGATATGTGATCAAAGTCCGCGAGATAATGATGCAGTAAGAAGTATAGCGAATGTTGGAGGGCAGACAAATGAAATCCGACTATTGATCTCTTACTTTTTATGTATTGATCATCACGTAGGATTCTTGGGTATATTCGAGGGGGTGCATCACGGGCCCAGCAGTGTGCTGATTATATTGTTGTTTTAATTGTTATGATAAAGGAGTTAACTCTAAGTTATAAGCGCTCCGGATAGATGCTTGAGTTCTGAGCAGTAAGGATGAGACTCGTGAAATTTTTATCGCCGAGAAAATACGTAAAGTGATGGTTTTTGCATTTATCCTGATTAATTAATTATCCATAATGAGTGAAGATCAGGAGGATTTCATCTTGTTAGTACATAATGAATGAACCGGAGAAGCAAATTTGAAGTATTTTGTATCACAGAGGCCTTTCATACTACATGGAAAATTTGATCGGATGAAATTTATGCTTGATTTATGCCTGTAGTGCACATGTGTTATTGTTAAGAAACAACGTGTTTGAAAAATAAGTTTATCGAACAAAGATAGAACAAGTGGGAATACAATAAAAGATGGAGCGTAAATGAGTGCATCATCGAGAATATAGGTGATCTAAGTTGGATTCAAATACATAAGCTAATAAGGTCAGTGAAAAAGCAGTCCGACAGTGATTTCATTATATTCATGAATTTGTCACAACAACAAGGTGAGTCAAGGACCTTGGTAAAATTTAGCAACAAGCAACATGAGTGAGAAGGATCGGCGTATCTATGGTTTGAATTATAGGTGAAGGACTCACAATCCTCGGGTTTTGAACATAAAGCCAGAAATATTCAAATATTGTTTTCATTTTTTATGATTGTTATGATGAGGATGAATCTTTAACATATCTGGGGATGAATCTTTAACGTATTCATTAAGGTAGGAATTTCTATTAGTTTACATCGAGGATTGAATTAGGATTAATAGTTTGAGTCAAAATTAGAGCTTGAAGTAGTTGGAATCAAATTAAGATTTGAAGTAGTTAGAAACCAAATTAAATTAGAGTCATAATTAGGTCATTAGAGTCCTAATATACTTCAATTTTCTTAGAGATGTGAGCACATAAATAAGGCCATAAAAAAATTTAATTGGTTAATAATATTTTGTTTTCTTTGCAAATATTGCAATTCTCAATGGCGAGACTCAAAATGATTTTCTTATCTATTTTTTTCCTCATTGATGAGACTCCCTAGAAAGCGTTTGTGGGACTATATGGCTTTCTATCACTTCCCTTCACATATTTTTCTCTATATTTTTCAATATTATCTCTAGCTCACCTACTCAAATTTTTAAACGAGAAACACTTATTTTGATCCTTAAAGGCCCATCAAATTTGAATAGCTACTTGAGGACAAGCAGTAGTATGATGTACCCAAATTATTGGGCGGGCTATTAATAAAACGAGGCCTAGCGTGCGCATCACCACGGGATTATTTGAACTTCTTGCCTCGGAAAGCGTGAAAGTTCATCTCTGCATAAGAATCCTCTTCAAACCCATCTGATTCTTACGAGAAGCCAGTGCATTCGTATGGCATTTTCCTACGATGGTAAGTTTACTATTACGTATTCTCCATCAAAAAAAAAACATTTCATCATGGGTTGAATATCTAATTAGGGCCCACCCAAATTTGAATCGTATATCATTGTGGTTGAAGTATAATGCTCCATATTTCATACTTAATCATAAATTAAAGGAAAAAAAGGATTGAGCGAAATTAACAACGATTCTGACCTATTATTTCTTGTTGCGACCAATTTGTTGTTCTATGTGTTGGCCTTTTCCCTCTACATATTTGTTTGGGCTAGGTTTGGTTTTAAGGAAAGAAGCAAAAGAAAAAAAAATATTAAGGTCAATAAATTATTTTTGTAAGCTACTTCAAGCTCACTTTAATTAATTTAATTCTTATACATAATGATTAAATAGTTTGAGAAGGCATAGTCATTGATTAATTTCATCATATTTGATTTTCTCTAGTATTTTTCATAGTAAAGCCAAACATGAGAAAATTATTCTTTTAATTGCAGTGTAGTGCTCATTCAATATCATGTCTCTATCTTGAATTTTAGTAAAGGCTAGCCTTTCATAGTCCACCCTTTATTTTCCCATCTTGGTTGCTTAGATCATATTTTCATAAGCTTTTGAGTATCTGCGATGAAAAAAGGAATTTGGTTTGATCGATGGTGCATTTATCATGTAGACATATCAACCTGAGAATCATTTGTTCCATTATAGTTGCAAATCAGAGGTTATATATGTTCTACCATTATTATTCACCTTCAGAGTCTGTTTTTTCTTTTTCTTCTTCATTGCAGGGATTAGCTCAAAAGTACATGGTTATGATTTATGTCCATGCCAAAGGGATGATAGTTGATGATGAATATGAAGGATCGGGCGGATTAACCTCATGAGCAGGGGACCTCCCAGGCACTCAAGCAGATATAGAAACTTTTCCTTAAAACCATAAATTAAAAAATCGATGGAGCTTGAACCCCTTTACAATTCTTCACATATCTTTTAAAAATAATGCGGACGAAGTGCTAAAAAAAATTTCTTTTCTTTCTTTTCCAACACTTAGATTTTTCGGGAAAATCGGCCGAGTTTCCCTCTGTTTTTGGACTTTCCCAAATTTACAAAACTGATGGCTGTTTAAAAACACTTCTAAACTTGATTCATCGACTTCATAATAGGACTCCTCGTCCACAGCCCAATCAAACACAATATACATATATACATTTATTTCTTTCAAATCATCAAAACATTTAAACCTTCTTCAAATTCCATGCATAATTTTATCAAAACATGACAAAATATTCACATATACAATATGCAAAATTATTTTCAATGCGGTCAATAAGTCGTCTCTCGATAAGCTCGACTCCTTTGCACGGGAGGATACTGCAAATCTTTGTCACCGGAACCTGAAAATGTTTATTTGAAACATGGAAAAAGAGTGAGCTAAACGAGCTCGATGAATTAATACATTTTCATTTATATAACATTTTGAGTACATATCAAAATAATACATACTTATCTGATTAAATCCATTTATACATCAAACATTTATGCCTTAAACTCTTTCATAAATACTTATACCATTAAAATCAGTTTATGCTTTAAACATTTATACCTTAAACTTTCTTTCAATAAATACTTATGCATTTAAAATCCATTTATGCTTTAAATTTATGCCTTAAACTTCTTTCCCATAAATACTTATGCATTTAAAATCCATTTATGCTTTAAATTTAATAAGCAAACTTTCTTTCCATAAATACTTATGCATTTTAAAATCCATTTATGCTTTAGCATTTATGCCTTAAACTTTCTTTCTTTATTTCTTTCTTTCATTCTTTCTGATGGAACCGGGGGAATAAACACACGAGCAGTTTCGAATGCGCGGTGAGGGCGGTCACATTCAGTCATAACCACTACGGCTGGAGAAACTCACGCTTTGCATAGGGTTCAGTCATGAATGCTATCACGATGTAAGGATATTACTCTAGACACTATTTCCCTCCCTCGGTTAACCTATAACTTTACCCTGCCAAATCCTTACAGCAAGTACTTCCCCGACGTGCTCCGGTCATATGGAGTCATAGGGGTTTAGGGTAACCATCGATGAAACATTTCTTCAAAATACATTTATAATACATTTAAATCATTTACTTTATCATTAAAACACATATGCATACTTTAAACATTTTAGCTTTCATAATACCTTAACATATGCATATATTTAATACACATATAAATATATGCATTGATGCAAGATAAAACAATGCAATATAAAACATTTCCATATGCCTTAACATTTACATAAAAATTTATTAAACTTTCAGTTTAACAGTAAAACCATTCACTTTTAAAACTAAATTCTCAAATATCATTTTCACTCACAGTTCACGCTCAATCCCGGCTGCTTCATTAAATTCCGTTCCCGTCGATAGTCCTTTTTCACCTTTTTTCAAGAAAACCACAACTAACCATTAATCATAACTTCCATTTCAATCCACCATACATTCATTTAAATCCAAATGAACAAATTACCTTAAGCACTAAAAAACTCATTCATTTTGGCCAGCCTTTTTCAACCATACCCTATAGACTTTATGACTCAAAAATTATTCAAACAGTCCTTCCAAAATTTATGAAACTCTCCAGATCAGTTCTTGATATATCAAATAACATCTCTTTAAATTTTCAATTTAAATTCCGTCTCTAAGCCCTCAACCATATAACACAATCTGCACAACAAATAACTCAGTTTGGCAGAACAGAATCTGCACATAGCTCCACTTTGAACCATTTTCTGGGCACTTTACGATTAAAATTTGCTTGAACTTCCTTCAGATAAATTTTTCCTATAGAAGTCTATTATGGCAGAAACTTGAATCACTCAAATCGGATCAAAATTGAGCAAGTTATGGCCAAATTACCAAAACTGGTCAAAACAGAAAACAGGACATTTCCTGTACCGAGACTGCTGCCCAAAAATTGACCAAAATGTGTTTCTCTTCCATTTTCTTTCCTCTAAACACTTAAATCCTGATGCGTATACCCCATTTCAACATATCACACAATTCACTATCAAACTCTTCCCGCACTCATGATTTTCAAACCCTAATCTAATCATGGCTTTCTCAATTTATCTCAAAATCATCATCATTCAACCCTAAATGCCACTAATTTAACATCCATACAAAAGGAAATCAAATCATTAGGCATAGAAAAACATACTAACTTTCCTACCATGAAAACTTCATTTGTTTCTTGGTTTGTCTTCTTCCTGATTCCATTTGAGCCTACGTAGTTTGGAAAGAGAATAAAATTCACCTCTACCACTTTGGCCCTACCCTCCTCCTCTTCTCCTTCCTTTCTTTCTCTCTTTCTCCTCCTTTCTTTCCTCTCCTATACGTGATCCTCTTTGAGCACTTAAATCCCCAAATTTTAGACTTTAAAATATTATTCCAAAGCTCTTGCAAAAATATCATTGGCTGGTTTTAAAGTGAATTACTCTTTATCCAAGCTTCTCATTGGTCCATTCCCATGAGATCAAGTCATTTACTCCATTATTTAAATCATAACTTAGCCATTAAGAAAGATTTTGATTCACAGTACAATTAAATACTTCCCATTATAGTGCATTTTATCTCGCTCGCTTTTATTGCTTTTATATCGATTATATGTCAAAAATATTCTATGGTCGCCTATTTAAATTTGAACATAAATATTTTAACTAAATCCTTCACAAATTTCGTGCTCAAATCACCGAATCGGATTTAAAATCGCACCAGAATCCGGACAATAGCGTATTATTACTCGAATTACTTTCGGATCACCGGGAAACTATCCAAACTGACCTCGCTTCACTTATTTCGGGCTGCGTAGTCTTATGATTTATTCTAGACCTTTTCAGAGCTGCTCACTAAAAAATTTCAGCGCAGTCTAAATTTCAAACTGAAATCACTATTCACTTAAATCTCCCATTATCTTCTAAATACGCTCAAAGTCATAGAGTCCAAATTTTCTTAAAAACCTTTCTGCAACCCTCCATCCTGATAAAATAAGAAAATTACTATTCAGTGGCAACTTACACACTTTCGAAAATTTTCACTTCATGCCCAAATGATGTCCAGAGCATTCTCTAAATTTAATCCACCGCTTCGTATCATTAGGACCTCAAATCCGGGTCACTAATAACTAATACAGCAACATCCACAAGGTTGGGGTTTTATTAGAATATGTCCCGATGGGATCACCTAATATTAACTGTGAGATCCTTGATGGTTCAAGGATACCGATTGCCATGGGCGCTTATTAGCCAACATACACATGGTCAGGGAAGAAGACTCATCCCCGCAGCCAGGTTGCTTTCATATCATTTTTTTTTTTTTTTTCATATTGTTTCAAAAACATTTGCATTCATATCTCAATATTCATCTTCAGACTTGGACAGCAAAGAAGTATGGCTATAGATTGTCACTTGTGCCGAAACACTGGCGCTTCTCGAGGGATTGTTTTGCCAACCAGAGACTCTAGAATGTATGAGGAAAAGTGAATAAGATGATTGCCAAACGAATCGGCGTATATATGCAAATTCAAGAATACAGAGATGACAGTATTGATGCAAAAACACCTAATCCAGAACAGTATAAAAAGTAATCACATTGTCTCGGCCACGAATGCTTTCCAGACGGCGGTAAAGTTGTTGATCATCAACTAATCTTTCCCGATACTCTAACCACATAACTATCTCCACTAAACCTTCAAAATTGAGAATGGTTTATCATGAAAGTCTGCACGGTGAAACAAAAAACGCTTAGAATTCGAGAATCTGTGACGTAGAAGACACTGCTTCATGTAATTACTATTTTATGAGCGTTTGTTTGTTTGTTTGTATGGAAAATAAGTCTCCAAGTAGAAAACATTTTGATGATGGTACAATGTTAATATCAAGTTTCCATGATATTAAATAAACACCTCTTCGGGGCAAATGGAAAGCTATAAAACTTCTCACTTTCATTTTCTTTTAATGTTTGAGAAAGTATCAGATGATGTTGATAAGTTGTCAATTTGATGCCTTTAAAAATTAAATTAATTTTTTTAAATTCCTTAAAACCTTAAAAAATTTACATTTTATTTTATTCAATATGTAATTCTAATTTTTCTAAATTCACTTTTTCCTTTAGAATCATCATATATTAAGAATATAAGATTTTAGATACCAGTCATCATGCCTAATAACCTACAATAGATGCAACGTCAATATTTAAATAGGTAAGACATAGGGGTAGTGTCCGGAATGAGTTTAAAATGAAGACAATTACTATATTATAAATAATGTGTTTAGTTGTTAAAAAAAATTAACACTCATATCTTAGGAGTATACTTTTATACACCATTTTCTACCATATTCATTGCTTATAGATACGTTTGATCTTTATCACACTAGAAGTGGGCGTTAAAAAATAAATAAATAAAAGGAAAAAGTGAAAGAAAATATCATCTTATTCTTATTTTTATAGATATCCGACTTCTGATCGAAGGTCGTGGATCGACTCACTGGTAATTACTCAAATAGTATTACTTTTAAATTTAAAATAATTTTTTCGTATTCCTCTAAATTAGGCTTTTATCACTTTCTTCCTCTCGCATTCGTCACCCCAATCACAACATAATCGTGCTTCATAACCCCTCTCGCTTCTTTTGTCATTTTCTTTCGTCTGCTTTGCTTTCCCTTTGGTTCCTTGTAATGAATTTATAGAAATGATTGAAAAACTGGTAATTACATCCATACTTACGATCTTTATAGTTTGTGCGGGTTTCTTTTGCTCTCACTTTCTCTCTTCCTTCCCTTGTATGTAAGGTCATGCAGTTTGATTAGTGAGAAAAGGAGGAGAAGAGTAGGGAAATGAAGAAATTGAATCTGCGTTTTTATGTTGTTTTTCTAAAGGGACGAGATTGGAGCTTGATGATTTAAATTTTTGGTTCTCAATTTTCTCTCGTAGAAACAAACTTTCAGCTGGATTTAATTTTGAGTCAATTTGAGCTAGGTCATTTCGAAAGTGAAGATTTTCTCACGGAAATGTAAATTTCAACTCGTACAGAAATATTTTATTTAAAAGCCAAAATTTTATTTTTCAAAGTAGATAATCACCAAAATAACCTGAGTTGCCACACAAAATGCCTCACTGAATGTATTTGTTTGGCATTATTTTATGATGAAGCAGATTTACTTTTTAAATCTTTTTTGTGTTAATTGAAGGGTCTAGAGCATTGTTCAATAAGAATGGCTTCAATTAGTGCTACCTACAATCTTTTGAAAAGATCGACACTTATAGTCAAGAGAAGTGAGACTAACTGATTATTACCCTCTAGGAGCTGAAATGAAGTGGGCCGCTCCTAGTGGTCTACATGTCCTATGTATGAAAACCATATTGGTATTCCACAATGCACAGCGCTTTTATTTTGGCTAAGCAGTTTTACTTCATTTTCAACATTTGGTTTTTAATTTGTTTGTTTCATGGTTCAGTGTTCTATGGTGATAATGTGAGACCAATTCATCCAATATACTGTGCATGGCTGCTTTGCCATACTTTGATGAGATTGATCCTTCAACCATTGATGTCTTTGGTGACACAAAGATGCTCTTTTCCCTGCTGAATATTGTAATGTTATTTGTTTATAACTGAAAATCTACGAATTGAGAAATGAAGTTAGAGAATATCATTATTATTTTTGATATTGTAATCACGGGTATGGCACTTTTTCAAAGGCAATTTTTTTTTCAAACAATGGAATGAATCCTTCCTCAATGGTCTTACTCGAGAAAACATTCAACAACTATTACAGCTTATTATAAAGATTCATCCAGATTTCTTCAATGATTCCTCAGACTATTAGGAGCACTGCAGATATATCTTATGGGATTGAGACTATATATAACATCCCAAATTTTATGCCATCTTCTGAATAGCTCTTGCTTCTCAATGGTTTCTTCATTAAATTTTCCAATATTTCTTTTTTCTCAAGGAATAAACTCTTGGAAATTCCTCTTCATATGAAATAATTTCCATACTGAAACTATCACTCATTTCCTGCCCAACAGATCAGGCTTGAAAGTAGATTTTTCTGAGCCGTTCTTTCTCCATTTGAATCTCAATCGCATATCATGATGCTCTTAAACGGCTAAAGCACATCACTAGTTAGTTATCTACCATTATAAGATCAGAAGATAGAGTATTATCCCAGAATTGATTGAGTGATCACTCTATAGAAAGACCATTCACGATTAGAGGTTCCTAGGGGGATGCAGGTTAATGGACCTACCCCCTTTGCATTCTCGTATAAAGTGTCCATACACACACACTTGAACATGTATTTCATACTTGTTCAGAGTTGCAATAATCAAATCATCACTGGAAATTCCTTGGAGAAGCTCCTTGCATCTTCAGATAGCGTCCATAGATCAAGACTCGAATATGTAATTTTCTACTGAGCTCTATGGCTACAATAAATCAATGACAATAAATTCCTCGTGTGGGAGAAGCCCCAATCGCTTCACCTTCTTTGATTATGTTGAAGTTCCTATCGCTTCTCAGCAATGCTTTTCTGAGAGTTCTGGGTTTATGTTAATCTCATACTTATCCTCGAGAAAAGCCTTTAGTCAAAAGGCAGCAACATACGCTTCCAATGATCATTTCATTCAAGATCTTGCATGTCTTGTCTTGTCAATGAACTTTTGTCAATCTTGAAACATTTTAGAACTTTCATCTTCGCTTCCTTTTGGTTATCTCCATCACTTTCTCATGTAAAATCGGGCCTGCTCTTTTAGATGCTCTGTCATCGCATTGTAATGTTGTATTTCAAGGCAGCCTACTTTGATCATGCCGCATCCCTTCCATATTCCCCGAGAAGGTTGGCCATTTATTTAATTAAAATTTATGCTATTACTGTCAGTAAATTTAGTTAAAATATTTGAACTTGTTCACTACATTCAAAGGGCTTAGTTTTTATGACACATAGAACAAATATTTCATGTTGCTTTGAACTGGATAGTGTGAAAAGAGCAAAAGTTTAGTTAAATAGCGGTATGATGAACAAGACATTCTCTTCGCTCCATGGATAAAATCGAGGTGAGTTGATTTTGCTCTGTAGATGCAAGGCTTCATTCTCCCTTTGAGACTAATAATAGTTTCCTCTAATTCTCCGATTGTCCGAACTAATTAAGCTAATCAAATGCACCAGCTTTTGATTGTCGCGACTAGATTTAGCCTTAATCTTGTTTTCTTCAGCTTCAAATTTTTAATAATGTTATCTTTTAAAGTTTCAATGAGTACTTTATTCCATGGAAATGATTTTAATAACAACATTATCACGTTATATCGAAGCTGTTTTGATTTCTAATCCTTCTTTAGCTCTTTAAGGCTCCGAATGGTCCATGCATCACGATTAGCTTAGGATCCGCTTTATTTAAATTTCCAGCTTTAAGTCAATGTTCTATCTTCGGGTCTCTTATTTAGCCATCACCAGAAATATCACACTCATCTTTAAGCTAAATCTTTCTACCAGACATTCTTATCTTAACACAGATTCACCCAGAGTGCTGCTGCTCGTTTAGATCATCATCCTGTACTTTGTTCTTCACCTCTATGAGATTAATCGGGGTTTTGTCTTCAACGTAAGAATGTTTTCAAAATAATACTAATTAGTCTATTAAGATAAATTGACTATACTTTCTAATATTGGTTTTTGTTGTGTCCCACCATACATTATATTATTGTCCTAATTTAGTTTCAAACTCATATATAAACCAACGCAATAAAATATAAAACTTGTTCAAAAAAAGGCTAATATGGTGTGTACTTTCATATGCCAAAATATCACCGCATATAAACCGATCCGCTATGCATCGTTTGACATTTACAACAATTGACTTTACGTCATAATTTATTAATTCACGAATGCTCCCCTCAGAATTCATAATTAAACCACATCTTTCTTCCAGGTACGATTTCCATCGTACATTAGAAGTAAAATGGAATATGATTTTGGTGTTATCGGAAAAGCTTCACTACTCATCGATCAAGATGGTGAGATATATTGATTCAAGGCTTTCAAAAGTAGGGATTCATGGCTCAACACGTATACAAGAAATTTAAATATTGTCGTTTTACGGTCACCATTTGGTCGAGAACTCATTTCGACGCATGAGTTTATGGAAAAGGGTTTCTATGAAACATCTCTACAAATCGATAAAGAAGCAAAGAAAACTTGATCGATCAGAGGCTAAAATATCAAGTGGTGGCTAAAGCTTTATCTATATGCACCCAAGGATTGGTCGTCTCCAAAATTCATCAGAGATGATAAACCAAAGAACAATGTTCGTTAGATCTAATGGAAGCCCATGTCTCCGACTTCTCTAGTGACGCACTCGCCTATGTGCCTGGGACTCATCTAATTGAACTTCATCAAGGTGAACTTTAAGAGTACCCGCCCAAAAACACTTCTAATTAGCGCTAGTTATACTATTATAATTTCTTAGCAGAAAGAGCATGATGTAATCTTCTTAATTGCAGAACTTATGGCACTGAGTTAGTGCGGATAATAAACGGATGTTTATAGCTTCGGGGTTGTAACAATGGAGGTAATTATGGGAAGGCATCCTGCTGAACTCATCTCATCACTGTTATCAAGATTGTCCTCATCCTCAACCTCATTACCGCCACTACCGACCATCAATCGTTGAATGATGTTATGACAAGCGCCTCACCTCCTATGGATGAAGTGCAAGGAGCTAGAAGTAGTGGTTGCAGAAGATAGCATTAGCATGCTTATGTCAATCCCCACCCGGCCAACTATAAATGTAGATTGACGAGCACTCTCACAAAAGTGGGCCACCACTATTGAAAACGCTTTCCATGATTACATCAAGTGAACTCCGCTTGGTCATAGGAAGCCAAACTATCGATTTGGCCTCATTCTCCCATGTGTATTTTTTTTTTTTATCACCCAGAATCATTGATCATTAAGACGAAAATCTCTTTTCTCCTCGGTCTCTCACTTTATATAACTCCGATCCAAATTGGCTGTAAAGCCATGGTGACTATGTCTCTACTGGTGTTTGATCATCTTCGACCGCTCCGTTTTTCGAGAGATTCGATACCGTAGTCATTGAAATGAAGTAATGCCTGGCCCATGTCCTATAAAGGAAACCACTGTATACCATATAACATTGTGCTTACTTGGTCGCTAGTTTTTTTACTCTTACTCTTTCAACATCTTGCTTGAATTAAGTTGTTTCTATTTTGGTCATGTTCTATGGTGATAGCTCGAATCGTGGAATTCATCCGAAGATACTCGTATAAGCTGCTATACTTGATAAGATTGATCCTTCAACCATATTGATGTCCTTTTTGGTGCATACATTATGTTCTTTTCCTTGTTTAATAATATTGTAATGTTATTTGTTTAGAGTATAACTTAGTAATCATTAGAATAGAAATGAAGTTTAGAGAATATCATTATTGTTTTTGATATTGTAATCCTAGGTATGGTCATTTTTCTGCAATTTTTTTTTTTTTTTAAACAATGGAATGAATTGTTCTTGAATGGTCTACTGAGAAAAATGACAAAAAACAACTATTGCTAAAGCATATAAAGATTTGACATGAAATACCAGAACTTCATCCGTATCTTCTGATTATTTTGTGCTAATAGATGACCGCAGACATTCAAAGGAATGAGGACTACATCTACCACCCAAATTTTATGCCATCTTCTCCTCGAATAGCTCTTTGCTTCTCATTTGTTTCTTCATTAAATTTTCCAATATTTCTTTTTTCTCAAGGAATAAACTCTTGGAAATTCCTCTTATGAAATACTCTTCCTATACTTCAAATCTATCAACGCTTTCTAGTATGGCCTTGAGATCTTTTTTACTTGAGAGATTCTTTCAGCCCAACTTTTCTTCCATTTGAATTAAACTCGCATGGCCGATGAATGCCCTTGAAACGGCCTAAAACACATCACTAGTTAGTTATCTACCATCGTAAGCATTGTTATGAGAGTATCTTCTTCGTAGTTAGATTAGAAGATCACTTATAGAAGATTCATTCACTATTAGGGAAGCCCTTTTCGCCAGGATGCAAAAGTTAGCTGTACTTTCCTACTCTGAGAGCCTGAAGAGGCTACAATAATCAATTATCACTAAAAATTCCTTTGAAGCCCGCCATTCACCTTCTTGATTATGTCAAGTTCTAACGCTTCATTGTTTTTTTCTCGTGAATGGGGCGGCGGTGACCATGATGATCTCTAGCAAAGATCGCTACAAGAAAAGTGTCTTATAAGGACATGGTTTAGTTGGGCCAAAATAATTTGCAAACATATCTTTAGTTTCATATTTATTTGAGTCGCAACCACGTTGACTCCATATATAATTGCATAGAATTGTAGTTGCATGCAAAGCACTTAGGGCGGCCTGAGACATTGAAAGCTAAGTAGAGGCCAATCAAGGGTGAGTGATAGCAATAGTAAAGGACTCTACTAATGGATTGTTCAAATATCTAGAAAGATAGAGGTTACTCGATTTCATTGATGCTCGCCATATCTCTTCTATTTTTAGTTTTTGCTTACTACTCTGTATGAATTTCTATATTCTCTAGATTATCTGTGGTTTTATTGGAGTTTTGTTTGAGAATTGTTCCAAGTAATGAAAATATTAGATTTTTCTTTGCACAAAGGAATTGTCACAGAACGCCAAGGGTTGTATAACTGAGAAACGTATGTGATCCTTGCATTCGAGGTCATTTTTCTTCTCGCTGATCTAAACTTCATCTTTTGATTGATTTAGTGAATTAAAATCTATTAAGATCCAAACCATACGGGAAAAATGGTTAATTAAATGCATAAACCTAGTCCTTGAACCGTTTTGATAGAATGTTTGAGAGAGACAGAGAACATAGAACGGAATGCAGGAGCAGAACTTGTAATTTGCTCCACCGAGGAATGACCATCGATAGGGACCATATTTATTATTTATGAATATTTGTAATCATTTAGTAGCATTTAAGTGACACGTCATTTTCCAAAGGAATACATCAGATAAAAAGAGCGTATAAACGAGGTAAAATACCTTGTAAGGGTTGCATGGAAGTTCCCACCAATCTCCTCATTCCTTGAATGGTTGCGCTTCTTATTGAAGGTCGTGTGATCGATCACATAGAATGACCATTTGCTTCACCTTTATTTAATTTCGGCCCGACAATCAGGAGCCGTGGCTGAGGCTGTCCTGATTGATATAAGCATTGAAGTAAGCTTTCTGAACATTGGAAATTAGTTTGGACCATGATATTCATGTTTAGTCATTATAAATATTTTACTTGACTAATATTTTCTTGAGCGAGTTTCTGAATTGATTACAACACATTGTGTGGAGTGAATTTTCTTAACTTAGTATGCCCCAGCTTTACATTTGGTTTAAAGAATATTTTGCTAGAGGTCTTTATGCGAGTTTAGAGAAACCTAAACATCCTAAATTTAAATTCCATTCCCTATGCAGATTGCCTTTCTCTTATTTAAACAGTTTCCATTAATTTCCTAGAGAAAAGTATAGTTATTTCTATTCATACGCAATGCTAAGCTTCTATATGGTTCACCATAGTTCTTTAGTGAAACCTTAATTCTTGTGAAAAATTAGCCCAGTACTTATTTGTATAATTAGAAGCGATAATCATGTTTTGGAACAAGCTTTGTTTAATTTGAATGTTGTTATCAATGTGTCAAAGAATTTTGGTTGGAAATTGTTGGTCTTATATTATTCTAAGCTGATTGCATTCCAAAAGTACTAAATACAATAGAATTGGGCCAAAAGCGTTTCATTATAGTGCGAGTCGATCCACTGAAGAACATATCAATAAAAAGACATCTGAAACAACATGCAATTTACATTTAATTAATTGTGCTTATGAGCTACGTATAAAACTATCACTTACAATTGTGTGATAAATTAAAATAATATGAGTTATTATTAGAACATATGCAAAGTAGGGTAAGTTTGGCGAGTAAGAAGCTATCAGTCGAAATGCTTTGTCCCTTTTTTATAAGCATAAACTTTGTTTCTCTAAGGTCCCAGAAATGGTTATGGTTTGATAAAAGTATCTCAATAGGATGTCCCACATGAAGTGTCTGATGGTGAGTGAAGCATGCGACGGAGACATATATCTGAATGATTGCAAATAAATTTAGAACAATGTTGCTTCAGAAAGAAGATTCAATAGAATAATAACATTTTCATATTCAGAGTATAATGTACCCCGCGAGGAATAGGAAACACTATACGATTATTGCTTAGTTTTTATTGTTTGAAAATGAAATAACAAATTTAAGGGTCCTGGGTGGATACGTGGCTTGCCTTATTTGACCATTCAATTTATCCAGATGAAAGCCAAAGGAGTTTGGTATGATTATGCCCCCGAATATAACCACAAATGCCCACTGCTATTGGCGTCGGATTTGGGGGAGTCATCGAGAGGCATTGTTATCCGACATGGATCGAGGAAATTGGTAATGGGTCTTTCCCTCACATTTGGCTTGAACTGCATTTTTTGGTGCGGCCTCGAATTTCTTCCGGTTGTGCGGAAGATATACCATTTGTAGTCACGACAAGAATTGGCTCTATTCTAATCCTTTACATTATATCTTGGCTGTTCTTTCGAATCCACCCGACGATTTGAGGACTTATGCATAAGGGTTCTACAACTGAAACTCTTGACCTTTTTTATTGTATTATACCTCAAGATTTTCTTAGTGAAACTATCTCTCTACCATGCGAGGTTCGAATAAAGCTTCATATCTTCAAAAGGCAAAGTCGAGGGATGATGGCTTGATGTATGTATTCTAGTTTAACTTCATTGGATGATTGACAAATACAATGGAGATATGTCTTTGAATTGTCACGGGCATATGGCTTTGTTGAATATTGGAAAACGATAGGGAGAAGAGAATAAAAATGAAAATAGGTTGTGAGAGAGTCTAGTTTTGAGTATATTCCAACATGTTCTTGCCACTTTTCTTCTTAAGATCTAAAGAACCCAAGCATATAATAGTGAAAGGAAGGCGGCGAATACTAGAATTGTGGCAGCTAAGTATAATTGTGAGATTCAACCTAGAGCAGTATCTTCATTTTCAATTTTCATTTTCTCCCCTTCTTGATATTTTCAACCATAGAACAACATTTCCATATGCATTGCGTGTGTGCACTCTGCTATTTCCCTCTATTACTGCCAGATCATCGATTTGCTGACTTGGGATCGAAAGTGGTTTGAATTGGAGTTCACTACTTGAAAAATAAGGAATATATGCTATTTTTGGCTAATATTGTATTGTTGATTCATGTTGGTAGGAAGAATTGAAGAAAAACGTTATGGTTCAATTTACTTTAAATATTCTGAATTAGACTTTCGCCCATTTGGTTCTTGGTAGTTTTGCAATGTAATTTTGTGATTGAAATATGAGATTTGGCTTGTTTTAATCCATGGAACTTCTATAGATCTTTTTGTTAATTTGGTTTTCGTTTGATTTACCTATTGTTGATGAATAGCAATATATCTTTTCTTGAAATTTTTAGGTGGGAGTAGAATATATCTCCTTATGATCCTAAGATTTACGATACATACAAAAAGATTCCTTTCATTTATGCTAACAAAATTGCAGCGAAAAAAGTAAACCATATATCTACCCTTATAGTAGCAACTGACAAAGCACCCCATCCTATATCAGCTTTGTAGTAGCGACCCGATAAAAAGCCACGCCCCATAATTACCACTTGTGTAGTGGCGAAGAATTACCCCATCATATATCACCTTATAATAGCGGCCAATAAAATCCTCATCTATAACTTCCCTTATAGTAGTGGCCAACCAAATTACCCCATCTATATCATACTTATAGTTGCTGACCATGAAGTGGCTTGATCATAGTCCTGCCCTTATAGTTACGACGAGAAATAGCGCAAATCCCGTAACCATCTCTAATAGTTGCGGCGAGAAATGGCTATAAGGTAGTCATATCTTTCGGTTGTGGTCGGAAAATGACTGACCATGAGCCACAACACAGTAGTGGCCAAAACTAAAATTGTAACTATAACCTATAGTTATGCCCCTAGCCACCTTGTTGCGCCCATTTTCTTTGCATCACATATCATATGGTTACTTGATCTTACTTTTGGTTGAGATTACCGTTGATCCCAACTTCAAAGCTCACTTCCTGTAGTGTCTTGGTTATGTAGCAACACCTGCTCTTAACAATCATTTCATTCGGTATCTTGCATATCTGTCTTCTTAATGAACTTTTGTCGATCATGAAACTTTTTGAACTTTCATGCTTGGTTGGTTATCTAGTTTTACTTTCTCATATGTGCCCATATTCTTTAAAATGTACTCTCAACTCTTGCATTGTAATGTATTTGCATTTCTTATGCGGCTTTCACTTGGATCACTCACGCATCCCTTTATTTCTGGAGAAGATTGGCCATTTATTTAATTAAAAATTTATGTGATTACTTTGCCTAGAAATTAGATAAAATATTTGAATTTGTTTCATTAGACCACATTCAAATGGCGTTTTTATATTTTATGCAACAGGCTATCTACAAGTTTCTTTTAGAGCTGAGAAATGGTCCATGTATCGGAGAGATTAACCGTCATTTATTTGAGTTCATCAGTTTGCTCTAATGTTCTATCTTGGGTCTCTTATTCGAAAATGTCTTTGCCAAAAACATCTACTACCTCATTCTTAAACCCCGATCTTTCTACCATAGACATTCTTACGAATCATAGATTCTGCAGAGTGCAGTGTGTTTTAGATCTTCATCTGTGGACTTTGTTCTTCACCTTATGGAATTAATTGGGTTTTGTCTTCAATAAGAAAGGTTTTGGCAAATAATACTAATATAGCAAGAATTAGTCTCACCCAGATTAAATTGACTATACTTCTAATATTGATTTTTGTGCTCCACCCACTGACATTATATTATTGTCTTTGAATTTGGTTCCAGAAGCTTGTTACGCCTTGATCTAATAAGATATAAAACTTGTTACGAAAAAAGGCGATATGGTGTATTGTACTTCTCATGTGCGAATATTGGTTTGCATATAATCTGATACGATGCGGTAATGCGGACCTTTGGCAATTGACTTTAGATGTGTTGCTTAATTTTATTATCTCATTTAATGTTCTGTAACTATAATTAAATCCATCTTACGCGGGTTATTGATTTCCGTCGGACATTAGAAGTAAATGGAGATATGATTTTGGTGTTACACGAAATTTGGGCACGTCCTTGGAGTGCCATTTTATGGTGATATTCTTCGGTGTTCAGTACTTTTGCTGGAATATTCTGTGAAGAAGATTGTCATCTTTATTACTCTTGAGATCAGCGAGTTCTCCCCACGATATTTGCGTAGTGAATACACTTATGGTGTGCGACTCCATTGACCTGGAATGTGAGAGAAAGCGCTTCACGGATGTCATCCCATCCAACCATTTCTCAAAGGGGCGTGTTCTGTCCATTTGCTTTAGGGCGTGCCCGATGAGTATTAGTCTAGCTCATCTGAGCTCCATCCCCATGCGTATGCTTCCCCCTTACAAAGGTGCATGGCATTTTCTGAGATTATCGTCGACCGCGTATACGCTTTGAAGTGCATTGAGAATTTTAGCGATGTAGGTCCATCGGTGGTGATGGCGAAGTCAGTGGTCTTGAGTGGATTGTCGGGAACAACTATTTGAAATATGGTGCTTTACGATAAGAAAAATGCATGTGTTATACACGGGAATGTCGTGGAAGGAGCGTTGGCGAAAACCATCATCAATGAACCCGAGGGTTGCTACAATAATGAATGGTATTCTTCTTCCCTCAACATCAAGGTCACTACATATCTTTCTACCTTAAACGAATCTTATCACCAGGTTCTTGTGTAACACCAAATTATTTCCCAAGAAGCGTCGGTCGGTTGAGATGTATTTCAACTACGAAGAATTTGTTGAAAAAGACCCTGAGGTGGTGAAGCTATCGGTTTACTGTAAAGCGTTAAGCTTATCGATAATGGCACTGATGATCTCGTGTCTTCTCCATGGTATCCTTGAAAATATCTCCCGGAGGATTCTTATTGCTTACACTTTGGTGCCTTTGGTGTGTTAGACCTTAATTTGAAGCGGATATTGGAGAGTGTGGAGTCATTGCGGATGAAGAATCTAAGGGTCGACTTTCGTGTCCATGAGCGGTTGGCCGGTGAAGTATGGAGGTCGAAGAAGCATATTTCATTGCTTCCGGAGATCAGATCTATTAGCGACATGGTTTCGACTCGGTTGGCTCTGGTTTTAAACGTCGGTAGTGACATCCCGAGTAGTAGTTATGAATCGAGAAGAGGCCCTGGCCCCGAAGAAAGAAGCGATAAGAAAGCGAGAAAGGTTATCCATACACTTCTTGTTTCTCTGTTTGGATGTAAAGTTTGGAGAGAATGGGAAACTGGTGATAAGCGTAGACGGAAATGTGGCGCATCTTGATAAACAGAGTGGGAATGTTGAGAGCGAAAACGAAGGCCTTAAGAAGGAAAGGGTGAGAGTAGCATTCCAGCGGATCCAAAATGTTGTGTAGCTAATCCCTCTATCTGTGTCTTAGCTCCTTCCCTCAGGTTTTCTTTGTATTTCCGACTTCTTCCTGATTAATTCAATTTTGTGGTTAAGTTCTATATCCAATCAATATTTCTTAGTTGATTTGAATTAAGCTTGCTTAGTTTAGGAAAAGTATTCAGCATTGATCTACCTCGGTTCAATTGGATCACATGCATCAGCTTTTCTTTCTTGTCCTTATCGTGGTAACGCTCAAGAGATTTTCTCTTACGATCACGACACTCGTGCCATTATATTGTTGAGCGAGAGTTATCTCCCAGTATGATTATCAATGCATAAAGTGAATGTTTTGATAGAGAAGCATGTAAACAATATTTTTGTTTTCGGTTGTGTTCTATTGTTTAATGCTAATGCTAGATCCAAAATCTTTGTGAAGCAATGTAAGACAGGAATTCCAATTTACGGAATAAAGGAGCAAAATCGTAATTTTGATTCTAGAAATTTTAAATACAGTTGAAATCCGTAATTAATTCTCTAGATCTCGGATAATGGCTTGGATCATCACCGAAATTGGAATCGTCTCGCGAGAAATCCTAGTTAGCAACGTAAAAATTTCGCAATTTCTTTGAGAGCCGGTCGAGATCGGCACGTTTTTCGAGGCATCGCGATTCGGGTCTTAGTAAATCTCGTTCTACGATGCGTGAAGGCATATAACAGAAGTACTCATGTACCATAAGTGTTATAGTAGAGAGAAATGATGAAAATGGGCAGCTAAGTAGTCTTAAGTCTCCAATCTGGAAAAAAGAGGGGCATAAACGGTCATTTGGAAAGATTTAAATAGCTATTTAAGACAAAATTACACCATGATATCGTCTCCTTCATAAAATGAGCTAAAAGCATGTCAAGAGAACCAGAAAATTTCGTGCAGTAGCCATTGTTGAGAGGATTTTAGAGAGAGAGAGGACTTCTCTCTAGAAATACGCGTGATCCAACCGTCGGCGGGCTTCGGGACAAGAAGGAGAAATGTTCTACGCGAGACAGGCTACGCGTGGACTCCGGGATCGGGAGTTTCTTCAAACTCCTTGAGGTAGGATTTTCTCCCTACTTGCGTTTTATTCCCATTTTTGCAAGGGTTTTCGATGTTTCGGTTGGATTGAGGCCGTGAGGGACGTTTGATCGATCCCAAGCTTGGGGCCAGAATTATTGAATTTATTTGAGATTTTTTTAAGTGAGTGACTGTCGGAAAGGTTGGGTGCTGTTTGTGTGGAAATTTGGTATTAAAATGCATGTGTTTGTATGGAAAAAGGCCGGGAATGGGCCGTAGGATCGGTCCCAAAACATGGGACCAAATTGTAGAAATTTTGGAGATTTTTGACAGCGAAGTAGCCCGAGTCCGAAACTGTTGTGGGGCTTGATTGTGTAGGTATGCAAATAGATTCTATGTTGGTAGGCATGAGGCCAGGGAATAGCTGGAAATCGGTTTAAGAAATTGGAACCGATGTGGGATGAAGTGGGCTGCCGTGGACTGGCCCGCTTCCCTGTTTTTAATGGACTGAATTGGGGTGTTTTGTGATAATTTATTGAATAAATTATGCTTTGGTGATTAGGAGACCGGAAATGGGAATGGAAATCGGTTCCACCAAGAGGAACCGGTGTAGGAAGTGTGGGCTGCCCGTGGACAGCCCACTTACTCTGTTTTGGGACTGTAAAAACAGTCCCGGGTTTGTGATAAATGGGCTGAAATTGTCCATGTGTTTTGGTATGAAATTGTATGAAAGGAGTGACTTGATTTGGTGTGGTGTAGAAATCAATAGGTTAATGCTTAATGAGGATTAACATGAGGTCACAATTATATGGAATATAATTGTGTGTATAGGATGTTGGGAATAAAAATTGTGATTTGCTCAATTATATGGAATATAATTGTGAGCATAGGCCATTGGAGATTATGAATTGCTCAATTGAGCTAAATTGGGTGATGCTTGATGTGTTGGAATTACATGCGTGTAATTGTAGTTGATTGAAAATATGCATGTTGACATATGGTGTAAATGATTTTGAAAATGGCATAATGCATTTTCATATGCAACTAGGTAGCCTAGGGTAGGTGGACGAGTGCATGACAAGACATTTGTAAAAATGGATATGTTTGCGAAAGAATTTCACGAGGATGATATTAAATTGGGTTGCAGGAGATAGACTGACGGTCATTTCGGGATGAGGACCATATTTGTTTGAGCTCACCAACCAATTCACCGCGGAGGGTAGTCCCATATTTTACCGAATATTTCGGTAGTATATTTTCAAGAACAAAAGTTTTGTTTTGAAAATGATTATTTTCTCATACATGGCTTAGGCGAGTGTGAGTGAGTCGGTGAGGACTCGTGACATGGGGTAATCATGCTTAGACATTCAAGTAGATCATGTATTTACTTGAGTGTGTGTTTTCTTTGGAGCATTACTGCTTTGCACTTAGGTGGTGAAGTAGCCCACTTGGCGCGATTCTCCCTCTTGAGCTTTAGCTCACCGGTCGATGGGACCCAGCATATTTCGGGTACATGGAGCGCTCGAGAAGACAATCCATTTTGAAGAAGCGAGTTTGTGGCTTGATGTTTGGACATACATGTATTAGTCTTGTAGTGTTAATATATGTTTGTATAAAGTGTAAATCAACTATGGATTGTGGGAGATAATTGGAGAATAGTTGGTATGTTTTATGGTATTGGTTTATGAAGCCCCGAGGCATTTACTCATGTTGGGATTATATTGCATATGTTGGATTGTTTGGGGCCGGGGATATGCGGGGTTTTATACAAGGTAGTATTTGGGTAGAGCTCCGTACAAAGGAGACTGCCCAGGTGCACCTAAAGTGGTGTCGGGTAGCAGGCGTCCCACTTCTTATTCAGCGGGTTGTGGGTAGTGTGGACGGAGTTTGGGGCGTCACCACGATCCACTATACGGCCTCTTAGCTCCTTCCCCGGGTTTTCTACGAATTTTCGACTTCTTCCTAATTAATTACGAAATTTGGGAGTTAGAAGTTCCTATGTCGATCAATATTTCTTAGTCAGCTTTAATTAGTTTGTTTCTTGTAAACTTCACTCATAATCACTTGTTGCTCAGTCTATCACAGGATTTTGTGTGTTTGTATTCTTTTCAAAATTGTAATTGGAACAAAGGTCAAATTTCAACTTTTGCCATCACATTACTTTAACCAATTTGGAATGGATGATGTTTTAAAAACTAAGTTTCTGATCAATTTTTAGGAACAGCTCTAAATGTTTGAAATAATAAAAAATATTATAGAAGTTTAATAAAAAATAAAAATTTAAAATTAAATTCATAATTATTAGTCTGAAAAAGTCTAATTTGATATGGTGTCATGAATGGCATCATTTTAGTCCTATTGCTCCAAAAAATTACCTTGATTTTACTTATTTTATCTTAAATGAATTGTCGTAAGTATTCAAAAAAATTATTAAAAAAATCTATTTTCAATTCTTTGAATGATAATAGCACGATATGAAAATATTGGAAAATAAGATATCTTAGAGATCATTAAGAAGTATTTTATATTGTGCAAATATTGACTCATCATTAAGCTCCTTGGTTGGAGTAGTTATTTAGTTAGATCCTTTATTTCTTGTAAAGAAAAGACTTGTGTAGAAATCATTTTAATAGAAATTAAAAACCATTAAGTCTCATCGCATATCTTATTTTTCGATTTGCATATTTGTTTCCCTAATTGATTGTGTAAACCTAAAAGGATTAATTGGTTGTTACTTTGTATTTTATAGGCTTGTGTGTTTACATGTGAAGAAGAGTGTTAAGAATTATGATACTACGCACATTATAAACAAGTTTCAGCTTTTTCAAAAGACTTTATAATTTAAAATGGTGACCAAAGCAATGATTCAACCACTTAGGGTAGAAGTTTGGTTCATGTTTTTTGAAAAATTGTTTTTGTTCTAAAAAACAATGAGAATAAGGAAAACATGAAGAATATGTTTGGTTTCCTTTTTGTTCTGAATAAACAAAGAGACATAAGTAAACTTTAAGTGAAGAATAAGAACAATTTTTAAGTTTTGTGTTTCAAAAGCGATTCTCAAGAACATGTTTTTTAAATAATAACCAAACTGAGACCATTACTCTTTGAAAAAAAACTTAAGAAGGTTTCTAATTAGACAAAGACTTTAAAATGGGTCAAAATATGAAGTTGAGACACCCACTATCAAAGTCATGAATGCATGTGAAACTACATGATGGCTTCTTTAAGATTTTTTTATAAGTTCTGACCAGAGAGGCTTTCCCAAAATGAGTCGAAGCATGAAATTGACACCCCACCTATCGAGAGTCATGAATGAGTGCTAATATGGGACAATTTGTTTTTATTTTAAGATGATTTCAAGTTAACGAAGACTTTAAAATGTGCAGTTAGGTAAAGACAATTATTTAAGTCATTTTGTTGTTCCAAGTCGACGATACCATTGATGGCGACACCATCTGGGGTTCAGTTGGCGACACGATGACTCGCGAAAACCAGGCGGGTGTCGAGGTGACTTGATGCCACACCATCATGTCCCATTTATCGAGACCGCCTTTAACAAAGATGAAGGTTGGGGTATATACTCATGGAAGCTATCAAAACTACAACTTTGTATAACATTGTGATGACCGTCGGACTCGATACCCTCTCGGCCAATTTCAACCATACCTTGAATACTATACATGATATAGTGATATGTTTACAAGAGTTCAATTATACACTCTTACAAAAAATAATATATAACCCGAACCTTGGACCTTGGCGAAATCTTGTGATTTGATGCCGCGGAGTAGGCTACAAATGCTTGTAGAGAAGCGTTAGCTGCCGGCTGTAGGGGATTAGGCCAAACAAAACCCCGTGAAATCGTCGGAGAAAAGTTGCTTTTCTTCTCCCTCCTCTCTCTCTCTCTCTCTCTCTAACGTTTGGTCTAGATATTTCTGTGAGATCTTTTTTGATATCTCACAGATATATTTCTTGATTTTTTTTTTTTAGATATTTCTTGTATTTATACATGAGACACGTGGCTCAAATCGCGCCACTTGTCACGCTTCCTCGGTCCGTTTTCACCCCGAAACAATTTATTTCATCCCGGTTTCTGTTTCATCTATATTAAATGGTCATTCTTTAAATATTTGACATTTTTCAGGATTTTTCTCAAAATCTCGTTTTGAGTCGCTCGGCGTAGTCGTCTCGAAGTCGTGAAAATAGATTGTCTTGAAATTTATGAGAATTTCGCATGGGTGATTAGATTTCGTGAGACGATTCCAACGGTAAAGTCCGTTTCGTCATCCGATATCTAGAAAGAATTCCAAAAAAATTGCCATTTTGCCCTTTCAGCAAAAATTCAAATTTCTGAGTTTTTTCTCGGGTCTTACAATCAAAGTCATGAATACACGTTAAAACTACGAGACAAGTTTTTATAAAGATGATTTCAAGTCCTTCAGTACAAACAAATACTTTGTTTATTTTCGATATTAGAAAGTTCACACCACTTATCAATGTCTTACATTCTTAGAAACTGACCATATATACAAAAAAAAAAAAAAAAAAAAAACTTACCTTTTATTTTAGAAATTCCTTCTAAAAGGTTTAACATTAGAAATAGTACAATTTTTAGTATTACAATTTTAAAAGCAATTTGTATTTTCAAAAAAAATAGAATGGGAATTAAGTCATATCTATTCAAAAGCAAGCTTCTTAGAAGTGGTCAAATTTATCATTTATCTGTTAGCTATTCAACATTTATTATTAGGAAATGCATCGGTATCTTATTTATATGAAAACATGTTACACCTGCCACTTCAATGTCATATACCTTAAAATAAATGCAATTTTTATATAAATTTTACTTTTCTAACGAAGAAGGTTATCTACAAAAATTCTCATAAGATATTTAATACTATAATTTAATAAATTGAAGCCTATCTATTGTTGGATTCTTTTAGTTGATCAGCATAAACTAACACGGTTCACAAAGTTTTAATCATGTGAATATTTAGTCAAATTTTCATGACAAATAATAGTAGAAATATAATCTTTAGTAAATTTCCTATCTAATTGATAGGTAGCCACAATCAATTTTAATATATTTTGATCATATCTATATAAACGGTTGGATCACTTGTAAATACATTATTGTCACCCTCTTTATATATTTGTAAGATATTTAGTACTATAATTTAATGAATGGAGCCCATCTATAAATGTTCACCTACATCAAATAGGCTATTGACATGGGTGACTAACATAATATGAATACTTAGTCAAGATTTCATGATAATACATGATAGATTTTCTACCCAATGAACATGATATGTAACTAATCATAATTGAAGTGAATATAATTGAAGTCATAAATTAAAGTTTTTAAAGATATTTTGGAATTGGTGAAGACTTTAAAATAGATTAATTAGGAGGATTTTTTTGTTTTTGTGTAGAAAAGTTGATAATACCTATCAAGTTGAGCAAATACTTTAAAAGCAGGTCAAGCACCCGATGTTATTTCGGTTGTTTTTTTCATATTTTGGAAGTTGTGATACCTATAAAAACCATGCATTCTATAAAGTCATATATATATATATATATATATATATAATAACATATGTCTGTGAGGAGTAGTGTTTGTGAAATGGACTTCTTGTATCCAACATTGAGCCCTAAAGCAAAAGAATTGTAATCCTTAATTTTAAACATGTTCTATTTGAAAGAGCATGGAAGCGAAGGGAATGAAAAGATATTTTAATTATTTCTATGTAATTGCAATAGTACATTTTAATTAAAAAATAAAAGTAATATTTTAAACTACTCTTGCTATGTAATTGTGGGTGTTTAATTTATAAAAAAAATAAGACTATTTTTGATAAAGAAAATAAAAAAAGTATGAAGTTGATATTACCTATTTCAATTCCATTAATTGTAGTGGAATGAGAGTAGTTAGATGTACACACCAACTAATGGAATGCAGATGTATCACATAAGTTTATAAATAAGTGTTGCATCTTCTCCTACATGTACACCTGTGTAACTTCATCTCTGACTGATAATGGCCCATGAATATCCTTCATCCTACTCCTTACTCTCTCGACATATCGTCACTCCATGTTTTTCATGTTTCTTCTTTTCCCTTTGTTAACCAATATCATCCTTCCATGTCATTTTTTCACTTTGCCTCTTTTACCATTGCTATTTAAAGTTGAACAAGATCAAAGCACTCGCTCTTAACATGGAAGGTCAGCCTTGATAATCAAACCAGAGTTTTACTCTCATCTTGGTTTGGGCCCTTAATTCTTGCCATCATTGGTTCGGAGTGGCTTGTGTAGGTTAGGAAGTGTCTGGAGTTAAACCTTCAGAGTTGTGGTTTGAGAGGTACACTCCAAAATCTCGATTTTCATCTCTCTGACCTCCTTACTCTTCAGATTTGGTAACAACTCCTCCATGGAACCATTTCAACCAATATTGGTAATATTTCAAACTAATCACAATTCTTGATTTTTGGTTCTAATCTTGTTTTCACTGGTGTAATGCACGAAACTGACTTGGGTTTTTAACATCCTTGACTTTACATCTTTGGCTTCTAATAATTTTGAAATTCGATTCTTCCTTTTATAGGGAATTTAGAAAAACTTAACTATTTGCATTTTATGAGAATAGGCTTTACAGTTCCATTCCTCAAGAAATTGGATTGATTAAGATTTCTTAATGATGCGGAATTGTCAAATAACAATCTCATTGGTCCAATCCCTCCTTCCATAGGTAACTTGAGAATTTAACCACACATTATATCTTTATACGAACAAATTATCTGGTTCCCATTCCTCGAAGTGGATTGTTAGATCTCTTAATGATCTTGAATTGTCGGATGAACGAGTCTCCATGGTCCAATCCACTCCTTCCATAGGTAACTTGAGGAATTTAACCATTGTATCTTCCATCAGGCAAACTATCTAGTTCCATTCCTCGAAATTGGATTGTTAAGATCTCTTAACGATCTTGGTGTCGGATAATAATCTCATTGGTCCGATCCACTCCTTCCATAGGTAACTTGAGGAATTTATACGCATTGTATGCTGCGAACAAGCTATCTGGTTCCATTCCTCGAAATTGGATTAAAGATCTCTTAATGATCTTGAATTGTCAAATAATAATCTCCAGCCCCAGGTCTGATCCCTCCTTCCATAGGTAACTTGAGGAATTTAACCACATTGTATCTTTATACGAACAAACTATCTGGTTCCATTCCTCAAGAAATTGGATTGTTAAGATCTCTTAATGATCTTGAATTGTCAGATAACAGTCTCACTGGTCCAATCCCTCCTTCCATATGTAACTTGAGGAATTTAACCACATTGCATTTTCATACGAACAAACTATCCCGGTTCCATTCTCGAAATTGAATTGTTAAAAGATCTCTTAATGATCTTGAATTGTCGAATGTAATCTCATTGGTCAATCCCTCCCTTCCATAGGTAGCAGGAATTTAACCACATTGTATCTTTATCTGAACAAACTATACAGTTCCGTTCCTAGAAATTGGATTGTTAAGATCTCTTAATGATCTTGAATTGTCAAATAATAATCTCCTTTGGTCGATCCCTCATTCCACTTAGGTAACTTGAGGAATTTAACTACATTGTATCTTTATACGAACAAACTATGCGGTTCCATTCCTCGAAATTGGATATTAAGATCTCTTAATGATCTTGAATTGTCAAATAATAATAATCTCCAACTGGTCCAATCCCTCCTTCCATAGGTAACTTGAAATTTAACCACATTGTATCTTTATAGGAACAAACGCTATACGGTTCCATTCCTCGAGAAATTGGATGTTAAGATCTCTTGATATCTTGCTTTGTCATTCCCCAACAATCTCTTTGGTCGATCCTCCTTCCATAGGTAACCAGGGAATTCCCAACCACATTGTACCTTGGTGAAAACAAACTATCTGGTTCCATTCCTCAAGAAATTGGATTGTTAAGATCTCTTAATGATCTTGAATTGTCAGATAACAATCTCATTGGTCCAATCCCTCATTCCATAGGTAACTTGAGGAATTTAACCACATTGTATCTTCATACAGGCTGTTATACGGTTTCATTCCTCGAGGTGGATTGATAAGATCTCTTGTGATCTTGAATTCAGTCAAATAACAATCTCATTGGTTCAATCCCTCCCTTCCTGGGTAACTTGAGGAATTTAACCACATTGTATCTTCATACGAACAAAGCGTAAGTTTCATTCTCGAGAATTGGATTAAAGATCTCTTAATGATCTTGCTTTGTCAAATAACAATTCACTTTAGTCGATCCCTCCTTTCATAGGTAACTTGAGAATTTAACCACATTGTACCTTAATTGCAAACAAACTATCACAGTTCCATTCTCAAAAAAAAATTGGATTGTTAAGATCTCTTAATATTCTTGAATTGTCATTTAACAATCTCAATGGTTCAATACCGACTTCCATAGGAAACTTGTCCCGGCTTAACCTATTTGGGCCTTGGTCTGGCACAAACTCGGTGAATTGCCCTTCCTCTGCGGAATGAATAATATCACTCATTTAGAAAAAATTGAATTTGTATGAAAATAACTGTGGCAGTACCAGGACGAAGTTTGCCTTGGTAGAGCATAAATTTCCACCTTTAGGAACCATTTCACGGGTCTATGCAAGAGCTTGAAAAATTGCACTATTTATTCAAAGTTAGGCTTGAAGGAAACAATGGCGGGAGACATGGCCCGAAAGTTTTGGTGTATACCCCGAACTGAATTATCTCGATCTGCTTTGGTAACAATTTTTTATGCGGCGGGCTTTCGAGGTGGGGCGGTGCCTGGCTAACACGCGGGCATCTCGAGCAAATATTTACGGTGCCATACCGCACCGACCCGGAGAGCCACTTTCGATTACTCACGACTTGATCTTTCCTCGAGCCATTTGGCGGGAAGATCCCGAAAAGAATGGGTATGTTGCCCTTATTGTTCGAATTATTTGGTAACAACAATCTTCGAGGAAGCATTCACTGAAATTAGGGAAAATTAGCCGATCTTCAAACCCGCCCGATGCGGCATCGAAACGACTTAGCGGTGAATTCCCGAACAAATGAGAAACTTAGTGGAAATTATCGTCCTTGAACTTGAGTGGGAATCGATTTGTGGATAACATTCCGTGAAGTGGAAGATTGCTCATCTTTGGAGTCTTGATCTTGAGTAATGTCTTTGACGGGGAGAATTCCATCGCAGAGAGTTACGGTGCACGGGGCGTTGAATCTCTCCCGTAACCGACTTTACGGCACCATCCCTTTTACTTTTGATGATACGATAAACGACATCCCACGTATATCTGTCAGGTTGGAAGGTCTCTCCCCTAATCAAAGCCTTGTAGCTCCATTTGGGCATTTAGAAATAATAAAGGTCTACTATTGGTAATAAAATGTCGCTCATCTCGAGCCATGCGGTCAGAAGGCCCGCGGTTTTTACGTCTTGATCATCTTGCTCCTCATTGTGAGCACTCACATAGTTCTTGATAGCTTTTATTATTGGAATTTATTTTCTTGTCGAAAATTGGGGAAGAAAACAACCCAGTCTACTTGGAAGCCCGTAGATCTCGAATCGTATTGCAATATGTCTGGGGACATGATGGGGAATTGTTGGCCTGAGCCACGTCATACGAGAAATTGACAATTCGTTCAAATGTTGTATTATGCTTTGGAGGATATGTACTTGTTTACAAAGTAGAATTGCCCAGATAAAAGTAAGTTGTTCTTGAAAAAGCTTCACTACTCATCGGTCGAGATGGTGGAGATATGGATAATTTCAAGGCTGGCGAGATTCCATGCTTTCAACAGATAAGGCATCATGATATTGTCAAGCTTGTAAGCCCCGGTTCATTTCTTGAGAACTCATTTTTGATTTATGAGTTTATGGAAAAGGGGAGCTTGAGAAACATTCTAAGCAACAATATGAAGAAAGCGGCCCAGAGAAAAAGCTTGATTGGATTGTGAGGCTAACATTGTGGAAGAGGTGGCTAAAGCTTATCTTATATGCATATGATTGCTCGCGCCCGGTAATTCAGCGAGACATAACGAATGACAATGTTACGTGTAAGATTCGGAAATATGACTCATGTCTCGAGCCACGTATACGGTGAGCTTGCAAAAGTGGGACTCATCTAATTGGACTTCATTTGCGGGAACTTTTGGTTATACTTGCTCGGTACCATTTTCTTAATTAGGCGTTAGTTATCTTTGTTATAATTTCTTAGAAGAGCATATGGCTTGTGATGTAATCTTCTTAATTTGCGAACTTGCTTACAAGACGAAGGTGGATAATAAAGCGGATGTTTATAGCTTTGGGGTTGTAACAATGAGTAATTAATGGGAAAACATCTGTTGAACTCATCTCATCCTTTATTATCTTCAATCCCTCCTCATCTCATCCTCATTCTGCCAGGTATTCTTGACCATTGGTATTGAATGATGTTATGGACAAAGCGCCCCTCACACTCCTGTGGATGAAGTGGGTGGTAGAAAGTAGTGGTTGAGTGAAGATAGCATTAGCATGCTTATGTGTCAATCCCGATCTCGACTGACTATCGTGATTGGGAAAAGAACAACTGTCAATCTGAGACCATAACTATAAAGCTTGATTTTCCATGATTACATTAGGTGAAGCTAGCAGTCGTAGGCAAAAACTAATTTGACGGTCCTCACTTCTCCATGTGTATTTTTGTTTTATCATCCGAATGATAGATTTTATTTAGACGAAAATCTTTTTCTTTGTCTCAGTTTATAATTGACCCGATAAATTGAATTTGTGATCACGACTACGACTATGTCTCTACCGCCACGAGCTTGATCATCTTCGATGCGCTACTGTTTAGAGATCGGATACCTCTAGGTGCTGGAAATGAAGTGGGCCGTTCCTATGTCTACATGTCCTATAAAGGGAAAACCATACTGGTATACCATAATGTATTGTGCTTTTATTTTGGTTGCTAGTTTTTTTCCTTCCATTTTCAACGATAGGTTTTAATTTGTTTTGTTTAATTTTGGTCATGTTCTTTGGTGATAGTTTATTGTGGACTAAATGTCTGGAACCATCTTTTGGGCATGGGCTGCTTTCTGCGAGGGGAAGCTGAGCGGTGGATTAGTCCTTGACCATTGATGTCCCTTTTGGTGACCGCAGTATGTTCTTTTCCTTGTTGAATATTGTAATGTTATTTGTTTTTATAACTTAATGTCTGGCGAGATTGAGAAATGAAGTTTAGAATATCGTGTGTTTTTGATATTGTAATCTAGGTATGGTCATTTTTCAGCAATTTTTTTTTTTTTGAAACAATGGAATGGTGTTCTGAATGATCTACTTGAGAAAAATGACGAAAACAACTAATACTAAAGCATATAAAGATTTGTGGAAACTTGACTCTGAGAACTTCTATGTATCTTCTCTTATCAATATATGGTTCTTTTTCCTTATTGGTCATGGGTAAGTAGTGTGGATCCTCACTTCTCAAGTATTTTTGTTTTTATCATCGAATGATTGATTTTATTAAAGCGAAAATCTCTTTTTCTTTGTCTCTCGATTTATAATTGACCCGTAAATTGGTTGTGATGCGACCCTCGACTATGTCTCTACTTGACTTGATCATCTTCGATACCTTTCTGTTTTTGAATCGGAGTACCATTTGAGTGACACGGTATGTTCTTTTCATTGTTGAATATTGTAATGTTATTTGTTTTATAACTTGTGTCTGCTCAATTGAAATGAAGTTTAGAGAAACTCTCCGTATTGTTTTGATCTTGTAATCCACAGGTATTGTCATTTGATATTGTAAGCATTGTTGTAAGGACCACTCCACGATTAGAGGTTTTTCTTTTCGGCCTTAGGATGATGCGAGGTTAATGGACCTACCCGTTGCATCTACGTATAAAGTGTCCTACTCACACTTGAACATGTACTTCGTACTTGAAGAGTAGAGAGGCTACATTAATCATATCTATCGGCTAAATTCCTTTGGAAAAGCTGATCGTTCACCTTCTTTGATTATGTTGAAGTTCCATTGCTTTCCTCGGCATTTTTTCTTCTCGATGAATGGGTTTATGTTAATCACATACTTATCTCGACCCGGTCTCTTAGGCTGTGGTATGTAGCAAGCATAATATGTAACGATCATTTCATTGAGTATCTTGCATGTAATGCCCAGCCGATGAACTTTTATCGATCTTGAAACTTTTAGAACTTTCATCTTGATTTTCCTTTTTGTTATCTCTACTCTACTTTCTCATATAAAATTGCCTCTCATTCTGCTTTTAGATGTGCTCTCCACTTTCTTGCCTTTGTAATGTGTTGCATTTCTGTCGCGACTTTCCTGGATCATATCTCTTCCATATTTCACGGAGAAGGTCGGCCGTTTATTTAATTAAAATTTATGCAATTACTTTGCCTATATAAATTAGCTAAAATATTTAATTTTTTCATTAGACCACATCCAAGGGCCGATTTTATGACACTTGCAACAAAGGCTATCTCTGAGGATTGCTTTTATTGTCTAATTATGTGAAAGTGAGCAAAGTTTCAGTTGAAGATATGATGTATGATGAACAAGACATTCTTCGCTCCATGGATAAAATTGAGGTGAGTTGCTTTTTGTTTCTTGATGTATGTTTTATTTATCCCCTTTTTAGAGACTAGTAATAGTTTCCTCTAATTTTCTCTCATTGTCCGAACTGATTTTGAAGCTAATCTAAATGCATCCATTTCCCTGATTGGTTGTAAGGGACTTAGATTTGGGTCTTGCAATCTTTTTATTTTAAGGTTCTAATTTTTTTAAGTCAATGTTATCTTTAAAGTTTGATAGGTACCTTATTCCATGGAAGAATTGGATTTGGAGCAGCGAACATTATCACACTATATCAATTTGTTTGATTTCTCATCCCTTCTCTTGTACTTCCTTTTTGAAGGCTGAAATGGTCCATGTATCCTGATTAGCTTAGATCTGTTTAGTTAAATTTGCGAGTTGCTCTAATATTTACTGTCTCGAGTCTCTTATTAAATTAATCTTCTTGAAACATCCACCACCTCATTCTTAAGCTTAAATCTTTCTACCATAGACATTCTTACTTGAATCATAGATTCTACTAGAGTGCAAGAGTGCTTGTTTTTAGATCTTCATACACGTGGAATTTGTTCTTCACCTTCTATGAGATTAATTGGGTTTTGTCTTCAACATAGGGACGTTTTGGCAAATAATACTAATATAGCAAGAATTAGTCTATTAAGATTTAATTGACTATACTTCTAATATTGATCTTTTTGGTGCTCCACTACAGCATTATGTTATTGTTCTGACTATAGTTTCAAACATGTTACATAACATAATCCTAATAAAATAAAACTTGCTCTGAAAAAAGAATGATATGGTGTGTGTATTTCTCATATGCGAAATATCGGTTGCTATAATCCTAATCTGTTCTTGATTGTTTGGACATTTACAGATTGACTTTAGATGTGTTACTTAATTTTATTATCTCATTTAATGTTCTGTAACTGAATTAAATCCATCTTCTGAGGTTATTGATTTCCATCGGACATTAGAAAGTAAAATGGTATACAATTTTGATGTTAACCGATTGGGCACATCCTTGGAGGCGCCATGTTTATGGTGATATTCTTGGTGTTAATTGCACTTTACCGCTGGAATATTCTCGCGAAGATTGTCATCTTTGTCTTGCTGAGATCCTGCGAGTTCTCCTGTATTTAACTACGAGAAATGGCAAAAACCATTAGGAAGCTTCTTGAAAAAGACCCTGAAGTCGGTGGCCATCGTGAGTTTCACAGTAAAGCGTTCCTTATCGGATGGCGCGATGATCTCCGCCATCGCTTTTGTGACTATCCTGGAAAATATCTCCCGGAGGAGTTACTATTGCTTCGGTGGTGCCTTTGGTGTATTGGAAGGCATGGGGTGAAGCGGATATTTGAGAGTGTGGAGTCATTGCGGATGAAGAATCGAGGGTCCGACTTTTTCATGTCCATGAACGGTTGGCCGATGAAGTATAGTCGAGGAGAAGCATATTTCATTGCCTTTGGAATCCAGGATCCTATTAGCGACATGGTTTCGACTACGTATCGTCGACATCCTCTCATCCTCATCCTCATTACCGATTCACGCTGACCATTGGTGTTAAATGGCGTTATGGACAGCGCCCCTCACCTCCTGTGGATGGGAGTGGGTGAGAAATTTGAAGGTAGTGGTTACTTGATGAAGATAGCATTGCTGCGTAAGCATGTGTCAATCCCAGTCTCGACCAGCATACCTTGATTGTGAGAGCACTCTCTCGATCACGAACCACCACTATCGGCTTAGTTTTCCATGATTACATTGGGTGAAGTTTGCTTGGTCATGGAGGCAAAACTGGCGATGGTCCTATTCTCCATGTGTATTTTGTTTATCATCGAATGATTGATTTTATTTAGGCGAAAATCTTTTTCCTTTGTCTCTCGATTTATAATTATTGATAAATTGAGGTAGTGATGCACGGCTATATTATGTCTCTACTTACGAGAGCTTGATCATCTTCGATCTGCTACATTTTTTGGAGAGATCGGATAGGCGTAGTTCTTTGAAATGAAGTGGAGTCATTCTCTTGTGTCTACATGTCCTATAAAGGGAAAACCATCTTTGGTATACCATAATACATTGTGCTTTTATTTTGGTTGCTAGTTTTTCCTTCATTTTCAACGATGGGCTTTTTATTTATTTGTTCTGTTTTGGTCATGTTCTATGGTGATAGTTTGTTTGTGGAATTCATCGAGCATACTCGGGCATGGTACGCTTTGCCATACTTTGATGAGATTGATCCTTGACCATTAATGTCCTTTTGGTGACCTGATATGTTCTTTTCCTTGTTGAATGTGTAATGTTATTTGTTTTATAACTTAGTAATACATTGAATTGAGGAAATAGAGTATAGAGAATATCATTATTGTTTTTGATATTGTAATCTGAGTATGGTCTTTTTCTATTTGCATGTGTTAATAGTGGCCTTGAGTGGATTGTCAAGTATTTGAAATGTGGTGCTTTCGACAAGGAAAAATGCATGTGTTATACACAGGTATGTCATGGAAGAGCACGTTGGCAAAACCATCATCAATGAACCCGAGAGTTACTCTATTGAATGGTCTTCTTTGCTCCTCTCGACATGCGGAGTCCAGTTTACATATCTTTCATTTCATCTGGTTGCCTGATGAAATACGTTCGTGAAGGAGCTACGTACCACCTAACATCATTCTTGTCCATGGAGAGGCGATGAGATGGGGCTCAAACGAAGCTTATCACCAGGTTGCTTCTACTTGACACAAAATTATTTCCCAATGTCGGTCGGTTGAGATGTATTTCAACTCTGAGAAAATGGCGAAAAACCATTGGGTGGTGAAAGACCTGAAGTTGGTGAAGCGTCGGTTTTCGCAGTAAAGAAAGCATTCACTTATCGAGATAATGGCACTTGATGATCTCCATGCCTTCCTGTGACTATCCCACAGGAGGATTACTATTGCCACGGTGGTGCCTTTGGTGTAGTGAAGCATAGAGTACGAGACGAGATATTTGAGAGTGTGAAGTCATTGCCATATGAAGAATGAGGTCGACACCGTGTCCATGAGCGGTTAACTGTGATGAAGTATGGTCGAAGAAGCATATTTCATTGCGGGACGAATCTATGCTTAACATGGTTTATTCTGTTGTGGCTCTGGTTTTTAAACATCGGTTGTGAGATCCCCAGGTAGCGATTGAATCGAGGAAGAGGCTCTGGCGAAGAAGAAAACAATAAGCCGAAAAGGTTATCCATGCACTTCTTGTTTCTCTGTTGGAGAAATTAGGCGGTATTAAGTGTAGATGGAAATGCATCTTGATAAGCAGAGTGGGAATGTTGAGAATTACTTGAGGCCTTAAGGAAAGGGTGAGGTAGCGTTCGGATCCAAAATCTTTATTGAAGCCAATCCCTCTATCTGTGTCTTAGCTCCTTCCCTCTGGTTTTCTCTGTATTTCTGACTTCTTCCTGATTAATTCTGAAGTTTTAGGTTGAAGTTCTATATCAATCAATATTTCTTAGTCAGTGTAATTGGCTTGCTTAGTTTAGGAAAATATTCAACATTGATTTCTTTCTTGTACCTTATATGTGGTAACACTCGAGATTTTCCTCTTACGATTTTCGCGTTTTGGTGAGCTTCACAAATGCATTATATTGAGCAGTTTTCCTCTAGGAAAATATTACCGAATGTTTTATTAGTGAAACATGTGAACAATGTGTTGTTTTCTGGGTTTATTTTATTGTTTGATGTAATTCTGAATAAAGCGATGAGTGTGATACCTTTCAAGATGAAGTTGAGTTTTTTCTTATTAATTTTCTCTGCAACCTAATTTTGAGCAAAATATTGAAGTTATATAACTTTACTTAGTACTTACACTGAAAGTATTATCTAAATATATGCATAAGCGGGGATATCATATGCTACACATAATTGCCTTTTGATTTTCCTCTTTCTCTCTCCCTTTCTCTAGGGGTGCTTTTACGTGAGCGACTACCACTATCGAGTTAGACTCGTAAATACTCTAATTCCATTAGAGTTAATCGATTCGAGCTCTCGACTAGTTCCGCTAGTTTATTATTTCAAATCAGCGTTTGCGAGCTCTACTATTTTATTAATTGAGTGGTTCGGTATGTTATTTATTAAATTTTTAATTGATTCGAACTTTGTCAAGTCGAGTTCAAATAGCTCAACTATTTCTCAAGTCGAGTTTCGAACATCCAAAACAAAATCTCGATCAAGTTCGAGTTCGAGTCGAACTTCAAGCTTTGAGCTTCGAGTTTGGCTCTGTATTGTTTCGACTCGATTCGATTGCACCCCTACCATGACCTTGTCTTTAAAATAGGTGGAGAAATCTGTTTTCATCATTTAGTCAATTCTGCATGCTAAACAACCTAAATCAATTTTCATTAATTTAAGAAAAGGACAACTATATTAATTGTCATCTATTATTTGTGATGGTTGTTGCGTTTTATTCGAGATAATTATGTAGCAGCTGTTAGTATTGATGGGTTTCATAACTTTCATTTACTCGACATTGCATTTTATGTTCAAGTTTAAGTGAGATGATTTAAATTATGTGTAGGAGATATTGTTATCTTTTTGGTGGATCAATTACGATGGATGAGTTGATTCATCATAAATTAATGTCTTAATTTAAATATTTATATATAATACTTGAGAATTGAAGGGGCCCTTGAGGCTGTCTCGGGTAGTAATGGGAAGGGTGAGACGGGTGTGGTACTTGTAAGAATAAGTGAACTAGATGTCGAAGCTCGAGTTCTTGTAATAATAGAATAGTCTGACGTTATGTCCTGACATGGAAAAAAAAATAGAAGGGAGGAAAAAGAAAATAGAAGGGAGGAAAAAGGAAAAAGAGGTAAAGAGAAGGAAGATAATCATAATTAGGATTAGAGTTGGGATTAAAATTTAATAAAAATATTCGATGAGGCTTTGTTTGGAAAGTGTTTTGATTTTTAGAACCTGAAATATTTTAAACATACTTTCTATGTTTTTTAAAATACGGTTTTAAAATTTTGGTAATAATTTATTTTTAATCCTTTTATATTTATATAATTATTTTTTTAAATAACTTTAAAAAATAGAAAACATAAAAAATAACTAAAATATGTGTATCATATTTTCCTAACAGTTCTCTTTGTTTGTAAATTGTGATAATAAAAATAAATTTTTGTCCTTAAAAATATAAAATAATGTATTTTAGATAATTTTTTGATTATTTTTAATTGTCTTCTCTTGTTCCTTAATTGTTTTAAGAATGATTATATAGATATGAAATAATTAAAACTAAAATATTACATATGCACAAAATTTTATTTTTAAAATATTTTTAAGAATAAAAGAGAGATAAGGTGCCTAAACCCAGACTTTTGATTTTGCATATTAACTTTTTTGGTTTCAAAATACTCCCAATGTTTACTTTGTAGCTCAACCATGCCCATACTGGGTCCAAAATCTTTGTGGCTTGATCCTATAAGTGTCTTTTAGTTCCTTTCCAGTTTTCTCTGAATTTTCTCATGGCACCACAATTAATTAAATTTTGAGGTTAAAGTTCTATATCAATTAATCAATATTTCTTAGTCAACATAATTAGTTTGTTTCTTCAATGAAGCTTCACTCCTGTATTGCTTGTTGCTCGATCTATCTAGGATTTACATTGTGTTTGTATTCTTTTCAAAATTGTAGTGGAACAAGATCAAATGGAAAATTGCCATCTATTGCTTTAACGATTTTGGTATGCTCGATGATGTTTCCAAAATAGTTTTCACAAATCAATTTTGAGGCGCTCCTAAATGTTGAAATAATAAAAACTATTAGAAGTTTAATAAAAATAAAAATTTAATTTGAAGTCTACAAAAAAGTCTAATTTGATATAGAGTGCAAATGATCATTTTTAGTCCTATTGCTCCAAAAATTACTATTGATTTTACTTATTTATTTTAAATGGTGTAATAGTAGTATCTTCAAAAAATTATTATAAAAAAATCTGGCTGAAAATCTAATTTGGACAATAATAACTTTGATATGAAAATATTGGAAAATAAGATATCTTAGAGATACGAGTAAGTATTTTATGTGTGCAAATATTGACTCATCAATTTAGCTCCTTGGTTGGAGTAGCTATTTAGTTCGATCCCTTTGTTTCTTATGGAAAGACTTGTGTAGAAATCATTTTAATGAAATTAAAAACCATTGAAGTCTCATCGCATATCTTATTTTTTCGATTTGCATATTTGTTTCCCTAATTGATTGTGTAAACCTAAAAGGATTAATTGTGTGGTTGTTACTTTGTATTACATAAACATGTTTATGTGAAGAAGGGTGTTAAGGAGTATAATCTTTCTTATGCATTTATAAACCAAGGATTTCAACTTTCAAAAAAGCTATAATTTAAAATGGTATTAAAACAATGGTTAACCGCCAGGTAAGATTTGGTTCATGTTTTTAAAAGCGCTATTTTTGTTCTAAAAAACAAGGAGAATAAAGAAAGCGTAAGAAAGTCACCTTACCCAGTTTTCCAATTTTTTTTTTTTTGTTACGAATAAGCAAAGACATAGTAAACTTTAAATTAAGAGAATAAGAACAATTTTAAGTTTTGTGTTTTCAAAAACGATTCTCAAGAACGGGTTTTTAAAATAATAACCAAACAAACCATTTGTAAGACCCGAGAAATTCCAATTTCTGGAATAAGGGCAAAATCGTAATTTTGATTTTAAAATTATAATTACGGTTAAAAGTCCGTAATTAATTCTCTAGACCTACGATGGCCAGAAGCAGTTATCTGCAGTTGGAATCGTGTAAATCTAGTTAGCACGTAAAATTTACCCAATTTCTTTGAGACAGTCGGAGTCGGCCACGTTTTTTTGGCGTCGGCGTTTCGGGTCTTAGTAAAAGCAGGTTACCGATGAAGACGAAAGTCACACATAATAAGTACTCATGTACCATAAGTGGGTATGAGTAAAGAAATAGCCAGAAAATGAATTCTAGAGATAGTATAGAATGTCAAAGCGGTGAAAGAAAAATTTAATAATTAAATGGATTAGATCACTAAATGCGAGAAAAGGCTACGGTGTAGATACTCTTCAAAAGAGAGAAAGAGACCGTCATTTGGGGAGGAAGGCCTTGAGGAGCAACGAATCGTTTTCTAGAGAGAGAAGCTTAAGCTTCTCTCTGAATTCTGAATCAGGCCGTCGGCGGTCTTCGACGGAGAAATGTTCTGCGGGACGGGGCTACGCGTGGACTCAGGGATGGGAGTTTCTTCAAACTCCTTGAGGTAGGATTTTCTCCTACTTGCGTTTATTCCCATTTTAAGGGGTTTTTCCATGTTTCGGTTGGTTTGGTAGTGAGGGGCCGTTTGATCGGGATCCCAGCTTGGGACGAATTGATTTGAATTTATTGAAACCCAAATGTTGAAACGGTGGGTACGAGTGTTGGGTGTTTAATTTTTAAAAAATTTATGGGTTCCAAATCATGTATTGATATGAAAAGGCCGGGAACCGGGCCGTATGATCAGTCCCAAAACATGAGACGAGCTGTGGAATTTGAAGAGAAAAATGGAGGCGGTAGTGGCCCCCGCTCAGCGATGTTAGGGGGCTGTTTGGGCGTGATTAGTGTTATCTTATTGCATTAAATGTTTGCTTGGTATGCATTAGTAAAGGGAATGGCCGTGGATTGAGGTTCACTAAGTGAACGATGTTTTGTGATTTTCGGGGAATAGTAAGCAGGGGTTTCACTATTCCGGGAATAATGTTTAATATATTTTGTGAAAATATGTGTTGGTCAGTGATTTAAGTCAAATTACTCGTGTATGATCAATGTAGTAGGCTAACTTTGATGTGTGCATTAATTAATTTACATGACATGATTGTGTGAATTTGTTGTTTTGTAAATATATGCATGTTTATATATTTACATGTGAATTAGACTGTATTGGAATTGGCACACATGCATTCCGTATGCACTGGAACATCCTAGGACTATAGGAGTTAGTGCATGAGATGAGTATAGAGGAAAAAGGTTCGGATGGTAGTCTAAAATATTAAATGGTTCGGAGGGTTGTCTAAAAATGTTAATTATCGGAGGGTAGCCGACAAATAATATATCAGCGTCGGACGGCCCGAGTTGATATATATTCATCGGATTTGCCTGTAAATGATAATTCTCATGCGAGGAGGCTTGGGGCAAGTGTGAGAGAGTCGGTGAGGACTCGGGATCACGGAGTTGGTCATGTAGACATTCAAGTAGGATCATGCATTTTGCTTGAATGAGTGTTTACTTCGGAACATTGCCTTTGCACTTGGGTGGAAGTGGCCCACTTGGCGATTCTCCTCTTGAGCTTTAGCTCACCGTCGATGGGATCCTTTTACAGATACGGGGCGTGCGAGACGGCTCGATCTGAGGCCAGGGATTAGAAGAAGCGGGTGTGGCTTTGATGATGTTCACATGTATTAGAATTCGAGTGATAATATGTGTTGTATAAGAGTAAATATTTGAACTCTTAGAACTATTTGAAATAGTTGGATTCATAGTTGGCATGTATATTGAGTATTGTTTATGGGCATTGGCGCATTGGATATATATTGCATATATTGAATTTGAGACGGTATATGTCTGATGCATTTTGGGTAGAGCTCAGCGTACAAAGAAAGGAGACTAAATTTTCTAAAAATGACGTCGGGTAACTTGAGCCTCAGCTTGTGTCCGCGGGTTGTGGGTAGTCAGCCAGACCACAGGGTTTTAGACGTCGCTCGCCTCTTTGAAAGAAAAACTTAAGAAGGTTTTTAATTGGATAAAGACTTTAAAATGGGTCAAGTATGAGTTGAGACACCACCCTATCAAGTCTGAATGCATGTAAAACTTCATGACAAGCTTCTTTAAGATTTTTTTTATAAGTTACGGGCACAGACTTTAAAATTGGTCAAGCATGAAATTGACACTACCCTATCGAGTCATGAATGCATGTGACTACGTAATGACTTCTTTAAGATTTTTATAAATTCACAGACAAAGACTTTAAAATGAGTCGACATGAAATTGACACTATCGGGAGTCATGAATGAAAGTGCTAATGGCAGGACAAGCTGTTTTATTTTAAGATGATTTCAAGTTAACAAAGACTTTAAAATGAGTTAGGTGAGACGATTATTTAAGTCATTTTGTTGTTCAAAAGTCGACATGCAAAATCAATGTGACACCCATCCAGGGTTGGATTGAAACCCCGTCCAACTGCAAGCAGATGGGTGTCGGGTAACCGATGGCACACCATCATGTCACATTTGTCGAGATCCATGCTTTAACAAAAAATTTGATAGAGTCTCTACTCTGCATGCGGGGCTACATCGAAATACAACATGTATAACATTACATCGAATGACCCGTCAGAGCTCGATATACCACACTCTCGACCCCATTCCAACCCTTACCTTGGATACTATACATGATATGGTGATATGTTTACAAGGGATCAATTATACACTCTTCTGAAAAATGATATAACTTCGAACGGACCTTGGCGAGAATCTTGTGATTAATTTGCCAGTATTAGCACTCGTCTTTTAGGCGGCTTTAACTCGGCTAGGTTCGGCCAGACAAAACCCAGGTAGAGAATCGTGGGAGAAAAGTTGCTTTTCTTCTCCTCCTCTCTCTCTCTCTCTCTCTAGCGTTTGATACGAATATTTACTATTGAGATCTTTTTTGATATCTCACATATATATTTCTTGATTTTTTTTTTATTTTTTTTAGATATTTCTTGTATTTATACATGAGACACGTGGCTCAAATCGCGCCACTTGTCACGCTTCCTTGTTTCGCCCCGAAACAATTTATTTAAAATCTGGTTTTCTATTCATCTATATTAAATGGACATTCTTTAAATATGTGACATTTTGAGTTTTTCTCAAAATCTCGTTTCGAGGATCCGCTCGACCCAGTCGTCCTCAAAGTCGTGAAAAATCAGGCGTCTTAGAATTTAACGAGGGTCGTCACGGTGACTAGATTTCGTGAAGGCGATTCCAGCCAGTGAAATTAAAGTTTTATCATCCGATATCTAGAAAGAATTCCAAAAAATTACTATTTTACTTACTTTATGAAATTCAATTCTGGGTTTTTCTGGTCTTACAATCAAGTCATGAATACGTTGAAACTACGTGACAAGTTTTATAAAGATGATTTCAAGTCATTCAATCTGAGACAAATACTTTGTTTATTTTCGATATTAGAAAGTTCACACCACTTATCAATGTCTTACATTCTTAGAAACATAACCCTTATATATACAAAAAAAAAAAAAAAAAAAAAAAAAAAAACTTACCTTTTATTTTTAGAAATTCCTTCAAAAGGTTTAACATTAGAAATAGTACAATTTTTAGTATTACAATTTTTAAGCAGCGTATTTTCCAAAAGGGTAAATTAAGTCATATCTATTAGCTTAAGCTTCTTAGAAGTGATTAAATTTTCATTTATCTATTTAGCTATTCAACATTTATTATTAGGAAATGCAACGGTATCTTATTTATATGAAAACATGTTACTCTACGCCACTTCAATGTCATATACCTTAAAATAATGCAATTTTATATAAATTTTACTTTTCTAATGAAAAAGGTTATACAGGATCTTATAATCATTTGAAAAATTCTCATAAGATATTTAATACTATAATAATTTAATAAATTCACGACCTATCTATTGTTGGATTCTTTTAGTTGATTAACTTATAAACTACTTGCTTGATTCTGAGAAGAAAACTAATTATGTGAATATTTAGTCAAGATTTTTTCATACAAATAATAGTATAAATTTAATCTTTTAGTAAATTTCCTATATAATTGATATATATACAATCAATTTAATATCATTTTGATCATATCTATCTCACTTGATTGGATCGCATAATACATTATTGTCACCCTCTTTCTATATTTGTAAGATATTTAGTACTATAATTTAATGAATGGAGGCCCATCTATAAATGTCTTCACCTCGTCAAATAGGATATCGACATGGGTGACTAATATAATATGAATACTTGGTGAGATTTCTGATAATACATGTGAATTTTCTACCCTAATAAGACATGATATGTATCATAATTGAAGTGAATGGCGAAGTCATAAAATTAAAGAGTTTTAAATATGTTTTGGAATTAGTGAAGACTTTTAAAATAGATTAATTAGGAGGATTTTTTTGTTTTGTCTTGAAAAGTTGATAATACCTATCCAAGTTGAGCAGACTTTAAAGCGAATTCAAGCACAGTATTTATTTCGGTTGTTTTTTCATATTTTGGAAGTTGAAGATACCTATAAAAAAACCATGCATTCAATCAAAGTCATAAATGCTTGTAAATCATGCAACAAGTTTTTAAATATGATTTGGAATTTAGAAAAGACTTTTTTTTTCTAAAAAAAAAGCTTGAGGAAAGACTTAAAATGGGTCAGTGGCAGAACAAATTATTTTGTTTTGCTATTGAAAAGATAATGCTTATCAAATTGAGCACATACTAATTTAAATCAAGTCAAACATGAAGTAATTACTTTAACATTTTTGTTAAATGGCTTTGTGGCCTATATTTGTAAAAATCCCAAAAATATGTTGGTGGATTTTGAAGGTCTTAAAAGATAATATGTTGTTTATTTATATTGTTACGTTAAAATAAATAAAATTGATTTGAAATAGAAACTAAAAATGATAAATGAGATTTAATTTAATTTTTATTTTTCTTAAAAAAAATCTTTTACTTTTCCTTCATGTTTTCTTTCTCTTGCAATTTTCCCTCAAGATTTTGGGAATCAAAGATAAAGGCTAAATAAATTTCTTGTAAATAATGGCATTGATTAAGACAATACATCAAAAAGCGCGCGAAGAAGGGGCTCGAGATTTTTCCCTCTTCAGATTTTCGCGACTTGGCTGAGCTTCACAAATGCATTATATTGTTGAACACAGTTGTGACACCCACATCAGGGTCTCGTTAATGACCGTCAACTGCGGAAACGTAAATACTCGGGTGTCCCGATATCACACTCATTTGTCTCATATATTGATACCCATTCCTGCATATTTAATTAACAAATTTACAAAAATATATGATAGACTATTTAACCAACAGTCCATTTAACAATCCTTTTATACAACAAAAAGGTATACATGTTTGAGTTACCCTTTCGAATATAATACAGGAACAAAAACAAAAAGCAACAAAGCACATCCGAGCTCTCATCCCTCATCACCAGTCCCATATAGGTCGAGCCTTTGCTTGGACTGTACCTAAAAGGGGTCCCACGATGGGAGTAAGCAATGCCCGATGAAAGATTTTCTACAAGGGGTTACTCTTTACCTAAAATGCACATGCGATAGCGTATAAACATCGATCACATTTCATACAATTTATGCAACATTATGAAATGTTCCTTGTCACATGCATAAGATATGATCCCTCATGCTTACAATGAGTCCCAATGGAAGCTCCCTCACTTTAAATTTCCAAGTGTAGAAACCGGAGTCATTGGTATTTAACTTGATGACCCAAACCGTGGACAACTTCCCTCTAATTTTAATTTATCAAATCATGATTTTCTTTTCTTACGTGGGCCTGGTTGAGTTTTCCCCGCGGGACCTTGTACGCCTTTCCAACATTTTCGCTAACTTATATCGTCGGGAATCCATGTCTGCTTGCTTGAATAACATTTGGGTCTTTCACTGCAGGGGGGATGAATCTACCGTTTGCTCAGCTTAAAACATGTAATTTATCATTTGATCAATTTACTTAGTGAGTCTCAACGCTTGGACTTTGTCTCATTTTAGAGCTCATGACCCATTCTGACAGGTGAATACTCAATACCATGCACCCACACGATTCGTAGCGATGTGACCTTGCATATAAATGCATGATACCAATGCATTTTCCTTCATGTTACATGTATATATGAGTGCTACATGAACATTAATACACCATGGATAACTATAATTTTTACATATAATTTACATCCATGCAATCCATGTTGATACATCAAATAGCATATACTAACATGATAATTTTCGCATCACAAATTCACTAAGCCGTAACACCGCGACAAGGTCCTGATCTTGGGCACATCGATAGGGTACCTCCACCGAGTCCCCTTCCGCAAGCATGAACCAGTTTGGTTCCATGCATCCATACATCATTCCATGACTAAACGAATAATGTCGTACAAATTTCCTTAGGCTAACTCATGACAATTCTTACCCGATACAATAGCATAAACGTGCCCATGCGATAGTCATGTCAAAACGTTATTTACATCGACCT